>CM060951.1:190506680-190871793 GCA_030765055.1 Mantis religiosa
TTCTGTTGTTTTAGTGAACGTCCAAGTCTCACTTCCGTATGTCAGTATAGGTACAGCCAATAACTTTGTAGAACTTTAATTTTGTTTTCTTTACGTATTTTGTTTCTAAATGTTCTATTTATTGTTCCACACTCTTTGAAATTTGCACATTTTACTGTAGACATCACATTCCTTGTCATGACTAACATCAGTTCCCAAGTAGTTAAAATGGCTTACCTGTTCAACGTAACGATTATTTATAACTATTTTTGCTCTGATTGGCTCTTTCCCAATGAATGCCATTACCTTTGATTTTATAAAAGAAATTTTAATATTATATTGCTTACAAAGTTCACTAAGTTTAAACATTAGATTTTTGCAGGGCAGACTCGCTATTTTGTATAATAACTAAGTCGTCAGCAAACAATAAAATATTAAAAAAACAGTTTATTTTTCTTTCCTTTTTCACAACCTTGACTCTTCTTGGAATTTCATTCATCTCTCCATGGACCAAATGTTGCCTATCTAATGTTTAAAAACATCAATCGTTCAGCGCTATTAGTAAAAATCCTCTTAGCAATTGATTGAAGATTATATTTTTAGTTTCTCTGCTGCATAGTAAGTAGAGGAAATGTATTCCACAGAAAAGTTTGATACAGCGGAAATATTTATGTTCTTGAGAAAAAAATATCTAGAAACATATATACAAATATAATAATTTGTAACAAGAACAACTTCACTTATCTTATAAGAAACGATGAAAGTTTTCTTACAACTTGATTAGGATAGCGATTTCGTGAACATTTTATTCAAATCCTTAGCCAGAGCCTTAAACAACCTCGTTGTTAACTTTACAACAGCTAGATGTCACTATGTTTTTAGTCAGTACTACCAAATTCTGAACATGAAACACATTTAAAAACAGAATCGACTGCCGGTATTTCAAAATTCATTACGCCATGTTTATTTTTTAAAATAAGTATCTTTTCCCAAAGCATTAAATCTATCGGATCATTTAATTGTTTTAATAATTTAACTTCTGGTTTTATTTTATGGTTACATAATCTGCTACGGCCGATTTATCAGCTTGTTTATACTTAATGTTACGAAAGTGTTCTTTCGTTCTGGTCTCCAAATTGTCTTTCCTATATAAACTTTAGCACAATCGAAACAATTAAATTTATAAACACCATATTTTTTCCTAAGAGGAATTATATCGTTTCTGGAGAAATGCAGTAAATTTTTAATACTATATTTATTTTGAGGAACTAAAGTTATACCGAACTCTTTTTAAATTCCTTTGAAAATGTTTAACTTAAGGATGTTAAGTAAATATTTTAAAATTAAAATCGTCTTTAAATTTTTAAGGGTAGAAATATCATTAACAGTCTTTTATATTTAAAATTTTCAATCGTTTTATGTATAAAGTCTTTATTAACACTATTAATTAAAGCAGTATTAATAATATGTTTATATTATTTATTAAATTCCTCTTTATTCAGGGGTGTATATTAATATATAAATCAAAACTATTGGAAACAGCAAATTTATGTGAAAAAAGGGTTAAAGCTTTCATTTATTGATATAAGTAGACCTCGTATAAATACCAAAGTTTAATTTATTATTATTATTATTATTATTATTATTATTATTATTATTAATTATTATTATTATTATTATTATTATTATTATATTATTATTATTATTATTATTATTATTATTATTATTATTATTATTATTATTATTATTATTATTATTATTATATTATTATTATTATTATTATTATTATTATTATTATTATTATTATTATTATTATTATTATTATTATTATTATTATTATTATTATTATTATTATTATTATTATTATTATTTATTATTATTATTATTATTATTATTATTATTATTATTATTATTATTATTATTATTATTATTATTATTATTATTATTATTATTATTATTATTATTATTATTATTATATTATTATTATTATATATTATTATTATTATTATTATTATTATTATTATTATTATTATTATTATTATTATTATTATTATTATTATTATTATTATTATTATTATTATTATTATTATTATTATTATTATTATTATTATTATTATTATTATTATTATTATTATTATTATTATTATTATATTATTATTATTATTATTATTATTATTATTATTATTATTATTATTATTATTATTATTATTATTATTATTATTATTATTATTTATTATTATCTTTGGATCTAGAGAAGGAAGAAATCCATTAATTTCAGTCTCTAATGTGAATTTTATAGCTTTATCTTGCAAATTTATTGATTTTAAAGCATTATTTATGTGTTTATAAGGAACAATAGCAAAAATATCAACATACCTATACCAAAATTTAAAATTAAAGGGAATGCTTTAGTGACTTGCATTTCGAAAAAAGCTCATCAAAGGATCAGCAAGAAAAGGTGAAAGAGGATTACCTATTGCTAAGCCAGAAGTTTGTTGAAAAAAATTCACCATTTAAGGTGAAAAAAATTTAATCCAAACAAAAATTAGTAAGTTTAACAAAATCAACTATTAAGTCCTCATGTAAATGTATTGAATTCAACCACTTTTTTAATAAATTAAAAGTTTTCTCTATGAATACTGGGAAATAATTTTGAATTTAATGTGAGTCAGTTGGAAAATTTAATGTCAGGACGGCACGTTGGCCATGGTAGCTCAATAGGTAAAAGTGACTGGACGGAAACCAGGTGATCCGTGGCTCAAATCTCGGCCATGGTATTCAATTTTTCATGTTGACTCTATTTATCAGGATATAATTTTTTATCATATTTAAAGAGAACAGAATTTCAAAGTCTCCACATAATGAGCATCTTTTAAAGAAGTTTACTCTTACTTAAAGTCTACTGTATACCTTTATTCACATTGTAGCGACAAGGAAATATGCAATAAAGCAGTTTAAGAAATATTATCTTGGAACGTGAATTAATTGGACGAATGTGCGATTATAAGAATAGTTCTTACAAGAGTGGAGAAGGTCATGTGAGTGCAATACAACACACTTTTTGGTGGAGAACCAACATTTGAGTTTCTGGATACTATAAATGTCAGTATCATGAATCTTCCATCATATATCCCTGAAAAAAGCATCTTGTGATTTCCTTTTGTTTTCAAAATGTAAAGATAAAATGAGAGGAATTACTTTTCGTTATCAGATGAACAATGGAAGTTCATAAAAACCTGGTTTTTGACGACAGCACTATTGCTTTAAGGAATTATTTCATTGAATACAAAAATGTATTGATATTGTCACCATATGACATTGTAGTGCGGCTGCCACAAACCGGCGCCGGATGCGTGGAGAGAGAGAGAGAGAGAGAGAGAGAGAGAGAGAGAGAGAGAGAGAGAGAGAGAGATGAGAGAGAGAGAGAGAGAGAGAGAGAGAGAGAGAGAGAGAGAGAGAGAGAGAGAGAGAGAGGAGAGAGAGAGAGAGAGAGAGAGAGAGAGAAGAGTGAGAGAGAGAGAGAGAGAGAGAGAGAGAGAGAGAGAGGCTCCAGAGCGTTTGGTCCATTGTTGTTGCCAAGAAATTTCTGGAAAGATCTGTGGCATTCTAGAAAAAATGACTGGGGGGGCTATAACTACCCCGCAAGGTGTTAGAAGCGGCAGTTGTTTTGTTGGTAATTGCGACAGTCGACGATTAAAGTGTACCGCAGTGATTTCTTTCATTTGTTTTCGTGCAGCAAAACACTGAGTCAGCTTCGAAGAGAGCTGGTTGTCAATTACTGCAGAAAAAGTAGTTCTAAATTTCTGCTAAACAGATTTCCGAATCTACGTAACCCACGCAGTCACAATAATAAAAGGGAATGGAAAGGTGGAGTCAGACTGAAAAATTGCAATGCCATAGCCGGGATTGCATCACGGATACCCCGATCTTCGTCCGGTTGCTCTTAAACATTGGAGCTACCATGGCCAACGTGCCAGCATGACATTAAATTCTCCAACTGACTCGTGTTGTCTCGGTAAACCACTTAGGGGTTCTCATAAACACATGAGACAACTACCTTAATGGCGACTTACTATTCTGTAAGTACTTTTAGGCCAGGTTTTTTAGTTTCAAACTACTATTAGCTCTATCTTTGAAGTTTTCATATAACTCTACCTGTTCAGGGACAGTTGGTCGCATTGTGTGCAAGGAGTTGGTGGACCTGTGTTTAGAAAAAGCAGTTGGATCGTAGTGAAGCAGCAAAAAGGATGATGATGACAGCTGCAGTTAGTTTATTGCAAACTGTGTTAGTGTTGAAAATAGTGACACACTAATGCCCTATTTCACCAACACATGTAAAAAATCGACGTTAACAAATGTAACGTAACAATTGTCACAGCGCTAAAACTAATGTTAAATTTCTTGCATTTCACCAACCTGTTTTCTGAAAATGTTAACAAACTTGTGTTAACGCCAAGAAACTTGTAAATATCACAGCTATAGAAGGCTATGGATGAGTCGTATTATTTTCTGAACGTTACTGCGATACGCTTTTGTTTTCATTTTCGTCTGCACAAGCTGAAAAATGGCGACTGAAACAAAATCGTAAATAAGCCGTGAGATAAATTTCTCATCGATGGACAAAGAATTGTTAATTGAATTGGAGACGAAGTGTAAGATATCGTGGAAAATAAGAGGACGGATGCGGTGAATGTAAAGAGAAAGATGTCACGGGGAAAATATTGGAAACGAGTTTAATTCAAATGCATGCGTCATTACTACAAGCACCAAACAACTTGTCAGTATTACGTAAATTTAAAACGATGTGCGAAGAACAAGTGCCTTAAACGTTTCAGGACGGGAGGTGGACAATGTATTATCCACATAATTCAGTGAATTATAAAGTCGCAAAGTTATTAATACTTGAAGCAAAAGCGAGATCAGTATATTCCTTTCGGTGCATACTGTAACTCATTATTATGTAAATTTAAAACGAGGTGCGAAGAAGGACAAAGTGACTTGAACGTTTCAAGACGGGAGGGGGATAATGCATTATCCACATAATTCAGTAAATTATAAAATCTCAAGGTATTGATACTAGAAGCAGAGGCGAGATCGCCATATTCCTTTCGATGCATGTTCTAACCTCTCTTGTACTTCCACAGTTATCCTTCATGGCAACATATTTCGACAGTCTATACCTCGGTAAAAAAATTTCTTCTCGGATAGTTCCTCAAAATTATTTCTCCTCACAGGCCGTACTCTATTATGAATACCATTTAGACGGTCCCTAAATATAACAAATCTCTACATCAACAGCTGAGTTCATGCTCGCCATCTTGACTATTTACAATTGTTAAGGACTTAACATCAGAAATTTGGCTTGTTAGTTTAACAGGAGATTTAACACGAGTGTTACGCTAACACTTGTTGGTGAAATGCAATTTTTGTTTTAACTATTGGTAAACTCGTGTTAAGTCTTAACATTTGTTGGTGAAATCGGGCATTAGTCAACATTCTTCATACGTGATATGTGCAAAGTGTATAGGTATGAAAGTGTACTAGCTGTGAGAATAGTAAATTAAGTACATCACGGTAAGCGCCAAGCATTCATTCTCCTGACAATTCGCCGATTCTTCTTCATGCAGTCCATTTAAGTTGTGAGCTTTGATATGACGGTCAAAACTCACACCACGACGGAACACTACCTTTCCATACTTTGGCCTACACACGGCTAGTGTGAAAGAAGAATTTATTTTCATTAAAAGGATATACTTGTAAAAACAATAAAACCGTTCAATTTTTTCCAATAATAATCTATATAATAGATGATCTATACATTTCGTGACTGATTGTTTTCAGTCTCTTATAAATGGTGTAAATGTATCACTGTATCCTGACGTACCACAATCATTTGACCTAAAACATTAAAGCGATTCATAAATTAACAAGTACTTCAGTAATTATAGTTTTTTTTTTTTATAAATATACTGTTTCAGAGGTTGTTTTATTGACACCTTTATGTTTCAGGCAATAAGAGACTACGTACTCTCACGGAGAGAAACTTCCTGTTCCAGACCATCAGTAATGCCACCTTTTCTGTGGATACCTTCTTCTTTATTAGGTTGGTAACACTTTGTACTGGAGCCATATCTGCTCTTCAGAAGTGAAGGACGCTATGGAACTATTCCTAAGATAATAATGAATAATCATTTAATGTGTAGCTAGCATGTACAAAACTCTGATGTAGTGGAGTCTCGTGAGTTTCTCTACTCACTATTGTGCAAACCATTCCTATTCTTCTATCTACTTCATGTTAAGTTAGACAAACATCTGTAGAAATTGTCTTTTTGCATATTTCCTTTTAGATATAAGCGGATTAGGGGGATATGGCAAGTGGAAAATGAAATGTGTAGTGTTTAACGCCCGCTTTTACTACATACGGCACCGCAGGCGGTGATACTGGTGGTACATGAGATGAAGATGGAGCACCGGTGGAATGAGATGGCGGAGAAAACCCGCCCCAGCGCCGTGTTGTCCACCACAATCTCACTTTGCGGTCGCCTTGGTAAGGCAAGTGGGATTTGCTATTACTTTCTATTTCCATGCTAAGAGAAAAAGAATTACGAATAATGACTTTTCATTTGTGAAAATATAAGTGTCCTTAAATGCAAAGCAACAAAAAGAAATATCTCCATAAAACTTTATTTGACACAATTGTGTCGTTCATTTTTTGCTTCCTGGCCATGCGATTAGATCAATATTTGAAAGTCTTCACATAGCGACCCGTAGATTTGAGTATCACATAGGTGTACTGTGTTCTCCTTTTCCTGCCCTATGTATAAGGAAACATGAATAAAACATTTCTATTAATATGTAGTAGATATGAGAAAAGAAGCGTTTATGCAAGAATGAGAGAAGTCATGTGAGAAGTTATGATAATACTAGCTGGTTGCCAGAAGTTAACGAATTTCGTACTATATCATTTCATTCATTTTCTCCGTTCTTTATAAAATAATTATTGTGCAACATAGTCTATAAAATTTTTATGGGAGTCCTCCCCTTTACTCTTTATAGGTGCCTTACCCGGCTTTGTACGGGTTGGAAATATAAGTACGGGATTGGAAATAAGAATTGGAATGCTTTTTAATGGCTTATGTAGTCTATAACTTATACTTGTACCAAAAACATAAATGTTTGCTCACATTGGTCAAATACCGACAATTTGTCTATGAGGAGGTTTCTGAAGTTGTGTAGTATCACATAATTTTCGTCAACTCCTGAAGTTCAGGTGTACAAATTTGTGACCTGGTGACTAAGCAAGCTCTTTTTATCCATAAGGGTTTGAAAATAAATTAAAATTAGATTTTAAAATTTAAAATATTATATAATTCAACATAAGAATGAGGTAGCCTTTGGAAATTATAATTTGATCTATGAGATTTGTATAATTGTATAGGGTTTAAACAGTGCAGACCTTTACATGTAAGGTATTGAAATATGGTTTGAGTAGTTCGTTAGAGTTGAAAGGTAGTTTATAGTTTTCGCTGGGCCCTGCAGTACATAGGTAGTCTGAGAAGTTTCTACCCTAATAAAAATACAAGACATTTTTCAGATTTTATAAATTTTATTTTACCTCATAGTCTCCTTGTAGTTCTACACAGTTCTCCCAGCGATGCTCCCATCTCTGTAACCCACCCAAATAGTACTGGGATGTTTTTCTCTTGTTCATGAAGGTGATTCCTCTTCATTTGACGAAAATATCTGTCCTCTGAGCGAAATTTTCAGATGAGGGGACAAAAAGAAGTCGCTTAGGGCTAGATCTGGTGAGTAAGGCGGATGGTCAAGCAGTTCAAACCATAATTCGTGGATTTTCGCCATTGCAACCACTGAAGTGTGAGATAGTGCAATGTCTTGGTAAAACAAGATTTTCATTTTCTGAAAATTTAGCCGTTTTTCAGCAAGTTCTGCCTTAAGCTTGCCAAATAATGATGCGTAGCATGCTTCTATAGTGGTTTTACCTTTTTGAAGATAATCGATTAAAATAACTCCATGATTATCCCAAAAAACAGGCACCATCATTTTCCCAGTCGAAAATAAAACAGTTTTTGCTCTTTTAAAGCCGCTTCCCTCTGCAGTCCACTGTCTGGACTGTACTTTTGTTTCGGGCGTATAAAGGTGTATCCAAGTTTCATCTACAGTAATTAACCGGCGCCAAAACTCTGATTTATTTCACCTAAACTGTGCCAACAGAGCGTTAGAAATGTTCATTCGAACACTTTTTGATCTAACGTGAGCAAACACGGTACCCAAAGCACGGACTGCTTTCTCATGTCTAAATGTTGATTTAATATGTGACAAACACGTTTTTTTGACATGTTCATAGCCTCTTCTATCTCTCTCACTTTAATTCTGCGGTCGTCTAACGCCATTTGGCGAACTTTGACGATGCTTTCGACGGTAGTTGCAGTTTTTGGATGTCCCGAACGTTCATCGCCTCCCAAGGTTTTACGGCCACGTTTAAATTCAGATGCCCAAAATTTTACTGTCGTAAATGATGGTGCAGAGTCGTCATACACAGAATCCAACTCAGCTTTGATTTGCGTAGGCGTACTGCCCTTCAAAAACAAATATGTAATGACAGCTTGATACTCGATTTTTTCCATTTTCATAAAAGCACTCACATCAACTCACTCAAACGACTGTTACATAATTGAGTGTCAAAAATGGCTAAAACTTTAGTGAGTAACTTTCAACAGATGAGCAACGAAAATCACCAGCTTTTATTTACGAGTGTTGACATCTTCATGTTGAGGTCGGAAACTTTTCAGACCACCCTCGCACAAGAGTATAAAGTTCATCTAGATAGGCTATAGACTATTGATTTGCATGAAAGAGATTGAACATAGGATTAAAATGTAAGAGTAGTTTATCATTTTTGTGAGCATGTAGAATCCAACTGTAACTGGTTCAAAACTATAGCAAACTTGATAACATTTCAATATGAGAGAATTGAGGTGATACGAGCAATAACGTCTCCCTAAACTTTAAAATATTTTAAGACTGGCCATTTATTCATTTGGTCTCGAAGTCATTAAACATCTGGCACATATGCAATTAAATGCAGAAAGTAGCCTCCAACATATTCATTGAAACGAAATTGAAATTTAATGATATAAGTCTGAACAAGAAACCTCTAATGTAAAAATTTTCGAAATTTTGAAAACATTACAAGATCTGTCTGCATCTGAAATAATAAATATTTTAAAACTGAAGGAATTATTAAAATTGGTTTGGTAGGTTTTGAGATTTCGTTACTCTCTCCATCTCTCTCTCTCTCTCGCACAGACACATCTCTCTTCATAATATTAATAAAGATACAGATTTGCAGTTTTCCTTATGATAAGTCTTCACACATAGGATTATATGATATATGTCAACATTGTCAAAAACAATTAGTTGCATATCATTAATATTTTTAATGCATAAGTACAAGTATTGTTTGAAATATTTAAAATAGCAAGTAACTGATACTAGGTATGAATGAAATATGATCTATTTCCGAACGTAATGTAAAGAAGATGTTTGTCTTTGTAGTGGTCTCCTGGTGACGTATCTGTTCCTGCGATCCAGTAAACGGGCTTCCGAAGAAGGCAAGAAACAGCTGGGACTTGCAGCAACTGGCGCGAAATTTGCAACTCTACTTTTCTACCGATTTATTAGGTAAGTGTCTGATACTTGGAGAAATTTGATTCTTTATATCTAAGAGCAGGAGTGAGAATTCATGCCAAGGAAGGATTCCAGAGCACCACACGTAGGTCAGTGTAGTCCTTCGTGATGCTAATATCCTGGGAGAGAGAGTTGAGGGAAGATTCGAATGGCGACCAACTTTGAGCTTGTAAGGGATTCCTAGCGCTTTCAGATCGAACGCATGCAAATGATGAGGCCGCTGGCTGCTCCAGAAAGCGGGTTCGACAGCAATCCAATCCACACCAGAGATAAAATGTTTCCTGTTTCTTCAACCTTAAAACGCATGATATGAAATGATGGGGATAGAAATTAAAGGACAGAGATTTATGGTAAAAGAGGAACTTTGAGTCTGAGGTTCTACTCCCATTAGCCCTGGACCCGTAGGAACAGAACCCGGGCCTCTCGGTTTTTTTTTACCGTAGGACAGTACCTATTTTATAAACTGCCACCCCCCGCTGCACACGGCAGACAGGACGGAAGTGGATACGCCACTTACGCGCCAATCCAAAATGGACCGACTACCAAATAACCTTGGTAGGGCCGCCGGTGATCTAGCACAGCAGCTACTAGCTCTGCAGGCTAGTACCCGGGACTTATTAGCCTGGCCGGAGGTACCCAATTTCCCGTGGGTGTCGGGAAGACACTGCCCCCTCGAGTCCAACCCAATCCGAACAAGTCCCATTCAGGGAGGGGCTCGAATGTTCGGCCCGAGGTTCCTCTAGTAACGTCAGAGATACCACGAGTGCTAAGGGTCCGCAGCGCCCGCACAACGGCAGCTGAAGTGGACGGATCTCCTCCCTTACGGGAGGTAAAAGAGGAACTGGTCCGAATTGAGCAAAAGTACGGCAAAACGAATGATCAGAATGGACGGCCGTACAAGAACAGAATCCGGACATCCCGAATGCGAGCCTCAAAGTTTGGTATTCTCCATACGTATTGTCACGACAACGGACGTAAAAATTTCGGCGTAAATAGATAACAAACGGCGGATAATGTTTCACGAGCTTGCATAAACAGTTAACAATCGCGCCGCTAGTGTACGCAAAGGAACTGATAGGCGGCTAGCGCCGACAATTAACGATAGCGCCGATAAACAAGAGACGGATAGTTTATCACAGAAGATAAAGGACTTGCCGGCCAGATAGGATTTCACATTTGTAAGTTACGAGAGATATCTCGATTGACAGAGAATAGTTGTTTTTCTGATTTGCTCGAGAAGTCTCTCGAATTATGAATGCCAGGAAAGTTTGCAGAACAGTAGAGTGTTGTAACGAGAGCTGATCAGAACGTTGTTTGTTATTATCATCGACCTTGGTAGACTGGTGTATGTGATGTAATTTTGTTACGTCAGAATTGTGCATTATATTCCTACGCAAATAAAGAACGATATTTTTTTATTTCTGCAAATTAGACTTTTAATACTACGAACCCACAAAGTCACAGTATACAAAGTAGATCCTCTTAGGGGAAGGATTTCGACCCCTACAGCTGCGGACCCACTGGACTCGTACTTTCGATGTGACCGGACGATTATCTGAAAGGAAATTGTTTGGATTTGGTTGAACTCGGCGGGACACTTAAGTGTGGATGGTAATGCGAGACGGGGTGGTGTGATATATTCGGTACCAGCTTGGAAAAGTGGAAGACAGTGTGCTTGTTTACTATTGCCCTACCAAGATTTTGGGGATTTTCCCCCTCTGGAGTTAACGCAATTGGTGTATTCACTTGCGTTCCAGAATACATCGGAGGCAGCAATTAGGACACAGCGTATTGCTATAATGAGGGGAGATTCGGCTCGGCGTGGGTCTCTTTGAAATAGTAAAGATAAACATTAGTGTCTGTGTGTCTGAATAAATATTCTTGTTCCGAAAATTTCGGAATATATTTATGTATTTATATTTATATATATTTATGTGAGTTTCTAGCTCGATTGGATACTGTAAATGCATTTTAGATATTGTAAGATGTATTGATGGACATAGAACATGAAGCGATAGAAACCAAGCTGCAAATCGAACAAAAACATCCTCACAATTAGACAGCTTTCTTAGACCTAATCGGTTTGCCTTAATAAGATTTACATTCTTTGTGTTGCAAGATTTTGTCTATTTTTTACGTTTATCAGATGTGCAAAATCAATACAGGATAAAGAGTACTTGAGAGACTATTCCTAGAATATTCAAGATATACAATTTATTCTTCATGTAAATGTTGAACCAGAGATTGGAATCAAAAGAAGCAGTTTTGATAAAAGTTAAGTTTCGAAAAAAGTTTCATGAAAACGGTAGTTCCATGGAGTTGGCAGTGAACATCTTCGTATCGTGTTCCTAGAACATGGGGAACTTAAATGTCAAGTTTTGTGCTCTACTATTCAGACATAGAAACACACAGATATGGAAAGTTCTTCTAAAATAATTTTTTGGGTGTTCAGAGATTTTCTAAGATTATATTTCCTGTAAAATCTTTATTTGGGATTTTTGGCTGGAATTCAGTACATAGCCTATTTACTATACTGTGACTTTGTGGGTTCGTAGAATTAAAAGGCCGAGTTGTAGAAATTATAAATCTACTATATTTTCGTCGAAATACACTATTCAATTCTCACGTAAGAACATTAAATCACATATACACAGTCTTACTAAGTCGATCACAATAACAGCGACAGCAGATTACATCCTTAGCTCTCATCACAACAACACAGCTGGCTCTCATTTCACAACTACTACTCTGGCGTGTCACAATCCTTTATATATGTTCATTCATAAGTCGAGAACATTCTCGCACAAATAAGAAAACAACCGTTCTCCGTCAATCGAGATATCTCTATAAATTTCCAAACATGAAACCCTACCTGTGGCGGCGAGTCCTTTATCTGAGATAACATTGTTTGTCACCTTTGTAATTACTCGCCGCGTTATCGTTAACTGCTCATGCAAGCTCGTGAAACATTATCCGCCGTCTATTATCTATTTGTACCGAAACGTTTATGCCCAGCGTCGCGACAATACTAAGCATTTTATAGGTTAATAAAGAGAAAATGGGGAAGAGAAAGGTATACAGACGGATATAACAGACAGGATAGGGAAGGAATGGCTTGAATTAGAACAGGGTCAATGTTCCTTAGTGAACTAAGAAGTAGCAGGATAGAAATATGTGGAGAATCAGAAAGTGCAGTTCATATTCTGACAGAGTGCAAAGAGACAGGAAATACGGAGAAGAAATGGGAAAAGGTGTAACGTGAGCTGATAACCATAAAAATTGTTACAGGGAAAAATGAAGGTAGAAATAAAAATATAGGGAACCTGTTTCAGAAAACTAAAGAGAAATGACTGGTAAAGAGGGGAAAATAAAATATGCTGGGACAGCAAGAGAAAACAGCAAACTAGAGTAGAGAATGGCAGGGTGACTATGCTACTCAGCAATGCTAAAAGACCTGGGCGCCAAGCAGGGTGAGCTAGCTAGGTTAATAAGGGAAACGGCACCAAAATGTGTACAACCAGACTAAGAAATATGCATGTAATGTAGACAAAGTATTGTAAATAGCAAGTTGTATAAATCAATACAATTCAATTCATTCTATACCTATCAGGAAAGATAATGCGTAATATCCTTTCGGAATAATGCTTTACAAAAGCTATGTAAAATAAACTATAGCATATATAGAAAGTAATATGAATGTAATAAATTCGATATGTTTAATTTTGCATTTGTATGCCCCCTTTAATGTCTATGGACATGTCGGAGGTTTTGAGATGACCCAAAAGCAGACAGTCAAACTTAAACATCGAAGAAGAGATCTGTGATGACTTCAAGTTAACTGTGTACTACATTGCAGTGCGCATGCCAAATTAAGTGCAATCAAAGGATATGTTGAAGGGAAACGTTTGCTGAGAATAACAGGTACACATGAATTGGACATAAAGTATGTACGTATGTGACTTCGGGTGACTTTCTCCCACTACAAGCAGTGTTCAAATGAAAACCGTGGAAATATTATTTTTCGAGACTTTTAGAAAATACAGTGGAGTGCACTATAATGATAATTCTGCAGCCATAAAGAGCTATGACGGAGAAGAAAAGGACCAGTAAACAACTTAGGCCAATAATTCGTATTTAACAGTGAACATTTGTATTTGCTATAAATATTATATATGCAAATATTTTGATTTGAAAATGTATTCTTACATAATGTCGCGAATCCCTTTTTGCAACTGGCGGCGTACGCGCTAAAATGGTTCGCGCGGCTTGTTTACACAAAGGACCTGATATGCAGACAGTGTGGAAATGAGGAGCCTGTAAAACAGATAAAGATAGCTCGAGATAAATGACTTACCGACACAGATAAGTGAGGTAATTGGAACATTCTGGCGACGTCTTGATTGTTTTATAGAACATTAGATTTCTTGTTTGTTCTAGAAATATCTAATAAATGTTTCATATAACCTTGCCGTGCTGACATGTATCACTCCGCGTGCAACTAACTTCACCCTTATCCTAATTGGCTAATGCTTTCGCGTCATAGGCCATAGGCGGTGCCTTTCCGTCACATTTAAAACTGCAGTAAACGTCATAATAATTGCCGGGAAGATAGAAAGAAGAATATGAAGGCATGCAAAAATAATGAAGTTTGCAATGAAACTGAGCAAGTTGAAACTGAATGAATGAGCAATGAAACTGAGACAAGTTTATAATGAAAGGCCTTCGGCCTTTTCCAATGGAATTTTTTAAGCCAGCACACATATCTTGTAAAAATTCTTGTCTTTCAGTCTTAAAAGAGGTGTCACGCCATACTTGCCGTGTGTCTTTCATTCACCCAAGTCTCGTCAAGGTAGTAAATTTTGCGATTTGTATCCCGGTACAGTCTGATTGTCCTTAAATAACGTCTTCGCCACACAGCAATATCGCCCCTGGAGTGGTAAGTTTTCCTGTTGTCTCAATTTCATGTCGCGATGTTCCTACGCATCTAGCACTCACACCTGTAAGTTCAGAGCACAGCTGTTCGATTTTTCTCACTGACAAAGACGGATTCTTCTCTGAGAGTGCATTAAACACATGCACCACAATTCTTTTGTCGCCGCTTTGTAAAGGTTTTCCCTTGCGATGCTTCAGCGAAAAACTGATGGTAGACTCTGCCATTATACATATAATAAGTACACGCGCAATAAACGACCAATGAAATAATTTAGCTCTTGCACTCGGCATAGCACACCTTCGAATGGCGATATATGACTAATCCAGTTCAAAACAAGGTCAGTGATAAAAGTCATATAAACAAATATGTCATCAGTACCGCTAAATCACGTGCTATAGTGCCATGTGCTTGAGAGCAAAGGAACCTCCTGTTTACTTCGTTTAAGGATTAACATGCATCCATGCATCAATGGTATCCATTGCAAAAATGTTGAGACGTACTGGCATAAGCCAAGTGAAAGCTGGTTTAAAAAGTGTTTCATTTTGTATCATATATATAATTATCCTCGCTTTGTTTTCCATATTGTTGTTCATATTGACTGTGTACTATAATATGTGTCTTATGTTAACTTTTGCACATATATATGCTATTAAACTTTATACCTCTAGACATTTTCAATGTTCACAGCCTTTTCTGGCTACAAGTGAACCTACTGAACGCAAATCAATCTAATCTAATCTAATCAGATAAATCAACTCTGTTGCGTAATATATTTAATTAAAACTGCCACGAAAATATAAATTTGACAATTCTCTTCCAACATATAAAGATACATCACCATGTTAAATAACGAACTAATTTTTACCGCACAACAGTCTATACTGCAATAGCAGCCAATGAGAGGTGATTAGGTTACGTGACTGTTAAGAGATACGGGGCAAGCTTATGTGAAACAAGGATTAGTGATGGTTACAGAACGGTCTCGAATTATCAGTGAGGTATTTAAGTAAGCGACTTGCCAAGAGGCAGTCGTAACAGAAGTAAACAACTGTGATGTAAACAGACTAATCAGAACGCTGTTGTGGTCTCGACCTTGATAAATTGTGAATGTGTATGTGACGTAATTCTGCTGTAACTTGCTACTGCGAGTGTATTTCTACGCAAATAAAGAACGTTTTAAATTTCTACAACTCGGACTTTCTATTCTACGAACCCACAAAGTCACAATATATACTATTAAACGTAAAAAGTGTATAATTGATTAAGTATACATATAAGCTATTTCTAGATGAAATATTCCATCAAAAAAATTGCACCATGAAAATAACTAGTTTATTTTCTTTAACAATTAGAAGCGTCAACAATGGGATAGTAAGTCAAATGCTGCATCCTATGTAAATTTGTTTTTTCACTTTTCTCTCCTGCTGCTCTGCTGCTTATGACTACAAAGGAAACAAATTCGTACAACTTGGTAAAGCGTCGAGGTGTATTGACCTTCAGTGAGAGAGCGCTACATTTGCTTGTTATCCTGTTTAGTGAAGAGTGAAATATAATTAATTTAGCTTACAGTTAGTAACGAAACACAAATATAAACTTGGGAGCTGTGTGTGTGTGTGTGTGTGTGTGTGTGTGTGTGTGTGTGTGTGTGTGTGTGTGTGTGTGTGTGTGTGTGTGTGTGTGTGTGTGTTTATTTGTTTGTGTGTGATATGAAAGGTTAGGTGATTAATTATTATACACAAATGTAAATTACCCTTTAAGCCGACCGTTTTTCGCTTGACAAAAAGGAATTTTGACTCCCTTTTCTTTCTCTTTGTTACAATATTCAGTCAAGTTATATATGATTTTTCGCACCTGTTGATGTATGACACGTTAATGCGATTGCATCTGAACATAGTGTACATACACTGTCTCGAGTTTAGTGGCGGGAAGTTAAGCCAAATATTCGTGAAGTTATCCAGTTGTGCACGAGGTTGATCGTCAGCTACTCGTTCGTGTTGTTGGTGGAAGGTCGCGTGCATTGGCTACGCCAAGCACAGCATGCCTCTATAGGTGCAGCAGAAACTAAAACGCATTCTCCAGAAAAATATAGGATATTACTCTGTGTAAAATTCGGGATGAACTACAAGGTTCAAGAGAATATTTAATGCACGAAAAGGAAAGAATAGTAATTTTCTTTTTAAATTTCCACCAGTCACATCGTATGATATAGAGGGAAGCTTTTCCAATAGAGAGTATGTCTGGAGGAGAACGGAAGATAGTTTTCGTTTGAAACCTTGAAAATATATATTGTTGCTCACTGTAACAAGGTATATGCTGAGACATAGTGTAGTATTACCTTTTCATTTATTGTGTACATTCTATTAATGATTCTTTTGTTTATATTCATTCATCTGGAAAGGATAAGCTTGTTCTGTATAATTTATGAATGAATGTGTAATACATTCACTGACAGTGTCCGTCGTGTGATTATGTTTGATAGATTACCGTTGCCTTTGATCTTCGTTGTATGAGTAGGTGCGCGACTGCATGGCACTCAACCCCCTTATATATGTTTACGAAACGCGGATAGCGTATAATCCCGTCACTATTAACTTTTTTTTTTTGGCTAAACTTCCGAGGCCTACTCCGGAAGGTACTATAGGCACACGTAAGCAGCTTCTGTGTTACACATTCTTTCCGATACGCTTCAGGGCTTTGCCAAGTACAGTAACGTCTAATCTGTTTCATTAGTGTCCAAGTGGCGCTACCAGCTCATAAGCAATAATAACATTAGACTTGAAGATTAGATTTAAATGATAGATACATGCATGTTATTTCAGGTTGACTCCGGCGTACCTATTCGTGTTGGGACTGGTTGAAGTAGCGATGAGGTTTGTGAGGAATAACACGGTGTTCGAACCTCGCTTCATAGATCACATCACCTGCAGAGACTACTGGTGGCGAAACGCTCTCTATATTAACAGTTTGTTTCCTCAGAAGGATATGGTAAGTTACTTTACCATAATGTTTCTTTTATAACGATATAAAGGTAAGTAGGAATAATCTAGGAAATGTTGCGAAGTTATGCGAAACTAACACTGGACGGACTATGTAAGGACAACTGTAGAGGGTATGGGCCCTACGGATTGAAACTTCCCGGTGACGGCTCGTACAGCGACTCATCTGAGGGACAGTGGGCTTCCTCCCATCCGCAGGACTCCCGTCCATGCACACCTCAATTTCCGTCATCTTTTGGAGTCCGTTAACAGTCAATCAGGATCAACGGTGAAGTAAAATGACGAGTGAGGTGAAATGGAGAGAAGGAAATCGCTGAATGTAAATAAAGTCAGCACCGAAATCGAACCGATGCCTCTCACAGAGTTACAAACTGACTGATACCACCTATATCCCAAAAAATAATAGAGGAACAATATATAACTTTGCACTGTATTTTTTTTTAAATTTAATACAGTAAGTAAAATTATCGGAAGCCACGAATCAGCAACTGCTGACATAAAGGCTATCTTACAATTTTGTACATTTTAATTGGAGGAAGCATTGTATTTCATCCCAAAAGTATGTTCTACTGTAAGATTTTTACAAAATTCCTAAGCCCTAAAATATCCTGTAAGTGGAAAACCATTTCAAGAATTTCCTTTTCTTTTTCTTATTCTTCTTCTTCTCCTCCCAAAGATACCTCTAAAAGCTCTGATTAGAACAGGTATACTTTTAAGTCTTTCCATGACAAATAGAATTAATATATAGTGCGACCCACATAAACCTGAACCATTTCAATAAGTCATAAATTTTAAAGCAATAATAGGACACACGTGCAACTTTGGGAGAATATAATACACAATTGGAATGTTACACTACACTACTTATATCTCAGAGAAAGTGTTGCAAGTGTCCTCCACCAGCATCTATACATGTTAGCACTCGTCTCACCATATTCTCTGAAGTTTTACGGAGAGTATCCTCGCCAATGTTACTTATTTCGGTTTGAATGGATTCCTTGAGAACAAGTTGTCCGCAGCCTATTCCTGCACACTCTATTTTTAGATACCCATACAAGAAAATATCCGTTGAAGTTAGGTCAGGGTACCTGGAGGGCACAGACCTTTTGAGATTATTCGGTTATCAAAGAAACTGGTTACAAGTTGCATAGTGCCATTGGATGTATGACACGTTGCTCCATCTTGATGGAAATAGCCTTCTCTCAATTTATATCATCTCCGTAAAACTTCAGAGAATATGGTGAGACGAGTGCAAACATGTATAGATGCTGGTGGAGGACACTTCCTACATTTTCTCTGAGATGTAAGTAGTGTAATGCAATCACCCAATTGTTACACGTGTGTCCTATTATTGGTTTAAAAGCTATTGGCCTATTGAAAAGGTTCAAGTTTATATGAATCGCACTGTAGTTAAACTTAGGTAAATTAACTCTAAATGTTCTGTAGTTTTATCAAATTAGGCAATACCAGCGAAACTATCCTTTTTGTCACCGTCTTTGCAGCTATATGAATTTGTCTTTATCCCAGTTGTCTACATATGCAGTCTTATTGTCTCTATGTTATATATAAGATAACTGTTTTACATATCTGTTTCAGTGCATGTTATGGAGTTGGTACATGGCCAATGATACTCAGTTCTATGTTGTGGGAACTCTTCTGCTACTCTTCTCTGCCAAGTGAGTACAAATGTACGCAAGTAAGATTGAAAACAGCGTTAAAATCTTAAACGTACTCATATCATAAGTGATGCAGTAATAATAATAATAATAATAATAATAATAATAATAATAATAATAATAATAATAATAATAATAATAATAATAATAATAATAATAATAATAATAATAATAATAATAATAATAATAATAATAATAATAATAATAATAATAATAATAATAATAATAATAATAATAATAATAATAATAATAATAATAATAATAATAATAATAATAATAATAATAATAATAATAATAATAATAATAATAATAATAATAATAATAATAATAATAATAATAATAATAATAATAATAATAATAATAATAATAATAATAATAATAATAATAATAATAATAATAATAATAATAATAATAATAATAATAATAATAATAATAATAATAATAATAATAATAATAATAATAATAATAATAATAATAATAATAATAATAATAACTATGTTTATATAAAGGGTAGTTCAGGAAGAGGTAAATTATTATTATTATTATTATTATTATTATTATTATTATTATTATTATTATTATTATTATTATTATTATTATTATTATTATTATTATTATTATTATTATTATTATTATTATTATTATTATTATTATTATTATTATTATTATTATTATTATTATTATTATTATTATTATTATTATTATTATTATTATTATTATTATTATTATTATTATTATTATTATTATTATTATTATTATTATTATTATTATTATTATTATTATTATTATTATTATTATTATTATTATTATTATTATTATTATTATTATTATTATTATTATTATTATTATTATTGTTATTATTGTTATTATTGTTATTATTGTTATTATTATTATTATTATTATTATTATTATTATTATTATTATTATTATTATTATTATTATTATTATTATTATTATTATTATTATTATTATTATTATTATTATTATTATTATTATTATTATTATTATCATCATCATCATCATCATCATCATCAGCTCTAAAACAAAAGTTTTTTACACCACCGAGCACAGTCCACATAGGTGTAGGGTATACAACGAAGGTTGACATGCTGTTCGCTGAACCTAGATAGCTCTTTTGTAGCTACCCCAACGAAAAGAAAGGAATGAATTGACTGAGCTTCGGGAGGCTGCAGGCCTTAGGTAGAGAGTCCACAAAGCCGCGCAGAAGTCATTAATACTTCCTGTCTCGAAGATCCATTCCGCTACTTGACTGACTTTTCTAAATGTTTAACTTAAATGGAGCCATCCAACACCGTTGGTTTATGAAATTTCAAATTAGCTTTAATTGTGTAATATATAACATGATTATTGTAGAATTCGCACGCGTTTATTTTTATTCCAACTCTTTTTCGGAGATTACTGCAGAGTAATGCTTGTTCATACATTTCAAGATGTCTCGAGGTCCACGCTTTGCTCTGTTTGGTTGATTAATAAAATCTGATAGAAAATTTGGATTATCTTGTCCAAGTTTTGCCGGTAGAGGCTAATGGCATAAGGTGGTTTGTCTCCCAGTTATGCTAGTTCAGGCAATTAGTGTTTAAGAAACTCTCAACTAGATGCTTATTGAATACTGTTACCTTGTCTGTCTGAATTCCCTAAAATATTGTAAACATTTGAAATTAAGGCAATTTTCTTGTTACACGATCTTCACTTTGGAGAAACATCGTAAACTTCTTGAAGTTCCCACGATCAGTTACAGACTCACCATGAGCTTCACTTGCTAGTTGTCCAAATTCATGATCTCAATATTTCAGTTAATACGTGGACATCACGAGCTTCACATTTCTTTTTATAGAGGACCTTTATCTAATAGCCTTCCTCTGTAGGTGATGATAGCGTGTCTACGTCACATTTAAGAGGTCCCGAATTCGAATCTCGGGTAACGTTTTCTTCAGGGTTTTCCCTTAAACTAAAATATAAATATCTTGTAATTCTAAGATCTATGACACCTGGGCTCATTTGAGCATCTTTTCATCCATTATGTCGGAGGAAGTTAACTAAAATTTAAAAGATCTTTGCCCAATAATCTTCATGCGTCTGAATCCAGTTTAGCAGTTTGATTCGTATGAGCCTCTCTGTAATACTCAAAGAAGCTCTGCCCTGTAAATGGAACTATGGCCCTAGATGTGCCTGTGATACCTTAATCACGTTGTCCCCAGAGGTTCTACTCCTGCACCCGTAGGACCAAGGACTCGGGCCTCCTTCTACCAGGGAGTTACCGAGCACTCCCAAAAGGGCGCCTGGCGCCTCCGTGGGGCTTTCCATAGGTCAAGACCTAGAGACTAACAAGCCCCTCCACCTGGTCGTGTGGACTCAAGACGGGATGGCAGTGGATACGCCACTTACGCGCGCCAACTCCAAAATGGGAAGGCTACCGATATGACCTCGGTAGCTCCGCCTGGCGATCTAGCACACCTTCTACTAGCTATGCTGGCTAGTACACGGCAATATTAATGGCTTCCCTCAACCCCGTCCGGAGACGTATCCGATCTCCCACGAGTATCGGGAACCACTGCCCCCTCGAGTCCAACCCAATCCGAACAACTCCCTATCAGGGAAGGGCTCGAATGTTCGGCCCGAGTTTCCTCTAGTAACGTCAGAGGTGGTGTCTTAGGCAATAAGAAAAGGCTAAAGATTATCAAAAATGTCTACCAGTTATCTGAATTTTCATTGCCTAGGTATCCAATGAATAGGAACTCACACCAAAGTAACATTTCATTAGAAGAGCTGGTAATTATTAGCAATTTTTTATCTACTTAGTGATGAAGATACTGCTTTCCTGATGTATGAATAAATATAGCTTCCAAATTCCTGCATCGGCTACACAGACTCTGCATTTCTTTTTTTTTTTTTTTCTTTTCGTAACTTACGTCCTCCAACGTTAAGTCATATCGGACGGTGAATGAAATGGGTGAAATGATGCTCAAATGAGTCCGGGGTCCATAGAGCTTAGAATTACCTGATATTCGTCTTGAAGGATAAGGGTAAACCCCGGAAAGACCTTATCCAGGTAACTCACCCTGACCGAGATTCGAACTCAGGACCTCTTGAACGTGAGGCAGGTATGCTACCACCACGCTACCGAGGCGGTCTCAGACTCTGCATTGAAGCATTGTGATCGCTCTCCCAGGGAATAACTTACCCAGACTTGGCTGAACTCCATATATTGCAGCACCATTGCCATTGTTTGCCTAGCAGATATTGATACAATTGTCGTCATTTATACACCAATATGTATTTTGGCAAATGATAACAAACTGTAGATAACTACTTAAAGAAGTTGCTGCTCTTTTAGTGCGCAATACACTGTGTTCATTTTTATCTGTAATTTTACCGCGCAAAATTTGACGTCATCATTAGCATCGCTGATGGAGCGAGTTTATATACGATTCCCCTAGCGGCTTGCGATCGTACTTGGTCTGCTGACAGCAGCTTTGAGAGCTCTATCTACCGGCAGGTAAATATACTGTTTGAGAGGTGGGTCCTGCCCGCGTAATATAAAGGTGAGTAATTGCGCCTGGTGCGTAGATACGATAACTGTTGTAGTTTATTTATTTGAATGTGAACACTATAAATGAAGGATAAATGCAAAAAATATCTTGCAATTTGGTTTTTCTCTGTAAAGATATATAACTTAATATAATTTAATAAAGGAATATCAAATTAATAACAGTATTAGTTTCAAAACATTTTAGTAAAGAAACATATTTTCTATATATTTTTGTCCTTTCAACAGTGCACGTCATATCGAACAATGAATGAATAAACGAATGAATGAGTGAATGAATGAAATGGATGATATGATTCTCAAATGAGTCCAGGGCCCCTAGAGCTCAGAGTTACCCGACATTCGTATTCGAGGGAAAGGGAAAACCCTGGAAAAAACTTATCCAGGTAACTCATCTTTAGCGAGATTACTCGCGACCTCTTAAGTGTGAGGTACATACGCCACCTCACAGCACGTAGGTGGGCAAAAGAGAGATTATTTACATTATATATTTATAATATTTACTTATTTTGTTTATTACTTCTAAACTGGGGCCGTCTCTTTATAGCGTCGAGTATTTCTCATTTTGCGAGTAACTGATCCTCTATCTTGTAAATGTTTGATTCACCTATTGGTTTTAAAAGACATAAGGATATCAACATTAATAAAGACATTTTAATTAAGCGTGACAATGACAAAAAATTTATATCATGTACTGATAAAACATAAGACGTTCATGTTGCAAACAAAAGTATGTCAGTTTGACAACAGTACGCTCTGAGGGACTTTTCTGAATGCTGGATAGCTTTGCATAAACTCCTCTATTCAGCGGTTTAAAATATATTCCTATGTCGCACTAATTTTAATGTCGGTAAGAAGTCGCATTCAACCTTGAAGACGCAGTGCTCTGTCTACATATCCACCTTTAGAGTAGAAACTGCTACTTTACATATGCACTAGAATGATAATCATGATTACCGTAAAGAAGGGTGAAAGGCGAGGCCGGTTGTATTAGTTATGAGCGCAATCACACTCAGAGCATTGTAGTTAGTTACTGTTCCGCAAATATTACCGCTTCTTCTCCGTAGAGGGCGCTATGATTCCAAGATAGACTCACCGGTCAACTATGACGTCATTCTTGCTCAATCGGAGGGCGGGAAATAACGAATAAAAGTGAACACCGTGTATTTTAAATGTAGTAAGGGAATTTGCTTTTGTTTGACCCATTGCATGCAATTTGACATTTATAATTGCCTTACGAAGTTATTTTCTCTGATTTAAGGTATTTTAAGCTGGTATCCATAGCCTGGGGCATACTGATGTTAAGCACCTGGGGTACAACTGGGTTCATCTCTGTACATTACAAATATTATGCCAGGTTAGTACCTAATACCTCTATACATACTTAACTAAACTTAATGGTAAACACAAGGAAGTCATTCGTATCAAACATCAGTCAGAAATGTATAATCATTAAAGTATATAGAAAAGTATCAAATACGCTTATTGTTACAACTTTTAAAATAGTGTTTGCAATTAAACAACCTTATATTATAAATTAATATTTCAATTCATTACATATTCTAAACTTAACATTTTCTCTTACTTTTAAAAGAAATAATCTTAATTTCACTCTTCCTTAAGTATTCGTATTGTTTTCAGTTACGGTACGAAAATCTGACGCCTCGCATGCACGTATCTTTGCAACTATGCATGTGTTGCGTTAAGGTATATTTCTGTAAAAGTTCGTTTTTTGTAGGATACAAGAACCTTTTGCACTGTTTGATGAGTTGTACGATAAGCCATGGACAAGGCTAGGACCATATCTTGTAGGAATGGCTACTGGTTTGCTTCTACATCGCTCCAAGAACACAATCAGCATGTCTCCGGTAAGTTATTTTTGTCAATAAGAATGATTAGTTAAATATAATGGTCTTCCTACCACATAAACACTTCAGAGATTTATAAAGAGGACTTTACGTACACTATGCCTATTAAGTTTCAGAGCTTCAAGTCCTCGATATTTACCTTGAAGAGATAGTACCTACAAACTACCTGCAATAAAATTTTTTTTTTTTAACTGATTGCCTCTAAATCACACTTGCATATGAATTCCACTTAAGAACACTCGCCTGTTTGAACACATTATGTATAAAACAGAATTGATGTTCATAATGGAATATTTGAACCAGGGGAAGACAGAGGCGGTGTGATGTCATTTCCGTCAGCTCTAAACGCCAAATGTGCTCCCGAATGAAAGGCAGGTTAGCGTGTGACGTCACCGCGCTGCTTTCTGCTGCCCAAAGGCAAGGAAATAGTTTGATGTGTTGGAGTTCCGACAGCGTAGGAAAGACAGGAAACGGGTCGGGTATTAATATGTACAACTTACATCTTGGGTGTCATAATATTAATGCTGCCTGCTTTAATTACACAATTGGCGACAGTTTATAAACAATTACACTTTGGCTCTGCGGTACGAGAAAATATATATGAAACTTCAACTCGTAGTTTATCTGAAGCACAGGCATATTATAAAGTAAATGAAATAAAATAAAACATAAAATAATGTCTCTGCAAATAAGAGGAGACCCTCTCAACAGAATTATGTGGACATTTGCGACAATTTCTATTTCGATTTTCTTTAACTAGTTTATCAATGTCATGACGTAATGTTTGTGAAATCTGTAATCGAAGGCTGCACGTTAGATTGTGATCCGACAAGGTACTTCGGGGTTTGGACTTAACTAATTTCATAACAGAAAAAAGAAAATTGTTGGCACACATATGTCGAGACAAACATACACAATGTCCATACGGCAAGTGAATGCAACCTTGGAAATCTGGTTTGTGGGACATTCTTGTAAAAATCAGCCAAGTCTTTCTTGTGTGTACATTCATCCTTCAATAAATCGTCACATTGTAAATTTAACAGTTCCATTAGGTACGTGGCAGCTACATTGTCATCCAGTGTGCTACACCTGACTGGACACTCAGATTCTCTACTCACAGCGCCATTTATATAGGCAATTTGGTACTACACGGCTCTTGCCTGACGTCACACACACTGCAGGCCTCGCTCCCGGCTGAAATACGTCACAAATCTCGAAGCTGTCTGCTCCTGGTTTGAATTCTCTATCCAACCATTCTCTTGTTTTAGCAAGTCAAATTAACAGTCACTTTTTTCTCTGCTAACCATAACCTCAAACAGCTACGAATGTCTGAATGCATTCTTTGGTATGAAAATATCATATCTATAATTCCGCCGGTCGCTCTTACTGTGAAATAATATCCCTCCCAAACACAGAGTCATAGATGTATCATCTTGAATCTATTAGACTACAAGTTCAATAATACAAACACAAGCGTGCACATAACAACATTTTAAATTCTCCAACCGGTAAGGTTAAGCCCTGTAGAATATTGCCAACTTCTGTACTACTGAAAGTCATATTGTAGTTTGATATCCGAACAGTGGTGTGACAATTGACTGCACCAAACATAGAATAACACATAATACCAAAGTTATGGTCAAAGAGTGTAGATGATATGATTTTAAATGGTAGAAATTACTGTGAATATGTGTATAATCGGAAGGAACTAGTACAGAGCCTTCGTTTGGACGCATGGCCGGCCTAAAAGGAATTTTCTTGACACAGGAAAGTATGCCGTTAGCCGCGAATTGCATATTTACGGCTCTTTAAATACAAGCGCAGAGATTTCCCATGTAAATTATAATTACAATAGCCACCTGCCTTCTACAAAGACGATGATGGAAATTATGTCCTTGTGTCGCTACACATCTCTCATGTGTTTAAGAAAAGTCGTTAAGCCTCGTTAATTATATGTGGAGAAAGCCATACTTAATCTGCAAAAATAAATTAAATAAATTAAGAAAAAAAATAAATATGGGTCCACAGAACAATAGAATATACATCCAGCACCGAAATAAAGAAATTAATTCCAGTCACATTATCGCGTGCTTAACTAGGTTTTAATTCAGTTTTAATTTTTAAGGTTTTAATTTTACAGCATTGGTGGCATTTCAAGCCAAATTTAATAAAATTCATCCTCTGTGAGCGTTATCAGAATTTTCTGTTTTCACTTTTTTCTGAGTTACTGAGTTTCTCTTCTATGGATATGGCCATTTGCTCACGATTTTTTATCAAGAAAATAGATTCCATTTGCCTTAAACGCTTCACAAGATTACGAACCATTTCTCTGTGAAGCGCAAGAGCAGTAAAAGATGGCTTATAAATTGCCATATCATTTTGTCAAATAAGGAAAATATTTGCAGATTCTCTTTGCTAAAGTATATAAATTACAACACAACATAGGTACTACATCACTGAAACACATTTAGCCTTACAAAGTCTTCGCGACAACTGATTAACACGAATACGGAGAGAAGAAAAGAGGAGGGAAATAGAATCTGTTAGAAACTGTGCAGTACAAAGGAAAGAATTCCTCGTAATACGGCCACACGTCAAGCAAAAGTTCTGTATGCATTTTATTTTGATTGTAATGGGGATGTTCTCATCTGAATATATAATAAAATGTGTTTGAATATTATTTCTACAGTTGACAGTATTGTGTGGATGGTCCATGTCTTTGCTGGTATTGACCAGTTTGGTATACGGTCTACTTCACGTGGAGTTGGGCTTGTTTGCTTCGGCAGCTTACGTGGCTCTGGGACACACAGCTTGGGGATTGGCTCTGGCGTGGATTGTGGTCGCCTGTTGCACTGGACATGGAGGTTTGTATCCATTAAATTAATTATGTCCTAAGTGCAAAAGTATCAAATTATTTTAAAACGTATGAGCTGTAAATGAAAATGTGCATGTATGTATAAGAGAGAGAGAGAAAGGGGGGGGGGAGATCAGCTTAACCAAAATGTAAATCAGTGTCTTTCAAGGGTGCAAATTTTGATGAAACTCATTTACCTTAAATTTTTGTGTTGCAAAAGTTTCGTTATTCTTTCTTTTCATAGTAATATAAAAATGTTTACCTAAATGTGATATTTAGATGTGCAAATCACAAATAAAATAATTTACCTGGAATTTTATGTGCATATCTTGCAAAATTCCTTACCACATCTATTTTAATACACAAGGGAAATCATTAGGGGTTAGTGAAAACTCACTACAGAAAAACTGTAGTACACACTTTTTAAATTGTTTCGTGACAAATCAGAGATTTCCTACTTTTGATCTAAATTTTCAAATACTACATATATTACATTCACTGTATGGGTGCTTCTTATTAGCCTATACAGAAAGTTTGTTGTATCATGGTCTAAATATAACTTTTAATTCGTCTACATACAACTTTGTATTCGTATCACCATTATTTCTGTATTTTCATAGCTATATATGCCAATTGTTTCATATGTAAATTCATCTTTCACCTTTTTTGTTCATATCGGCTGTTTGTTATTGTCCGCAGAACTCTAGGTTTTTCTCAACTCTGATTTGTTCAATTGTTTACTCTTAGACACACTCACGCATTGTTACACTTTCTTGTTAATAGTTCCAGACTCTCCGGAGGGTAAGGAATGATTATGATTAAAGAATATTTCCCTGTTCCAGCAGGGAATCAAACTCGGACTTCTAAGTTAAGATGACAAATCCTTGGCTGCTTATCCGAAGGACAGCATAATATATTAAAACTCTTGCTGACAGCTACTTGTGATAATAACAATTGAAAGTAATTTTTAGTGATTAATTTGTAAAAATGCTATGGACAACTAATATTTAATTTCTTCACATCTGATTCTTTTATTTCAGTAGAAAAGCTTGAGTTAAGTATTATATCGCTACCGTATTAACTTGATAGAATATAAATAGGTTAATATTAATTAATACAAGTTTCAAATAATGAAACTTAGCTGGAGTTCAGCTTGCTTGAACAGTATGAAACAATGCCACTTTCTTGTTTCAGGAATTGTGAACAGTTTCCTGTCCTTCAAGGCCCTCTATCCACTTAGTCGGCTAACATACTGTGCCTATTTGGTCCACCCTCTCGTCATGTTCTTCACATCATTACAAATGGATGGACCTTTTCATCTCCATAACTTACTTGTGGTGAGTACTACATATAAACGAGATGAATGCTAAAAGCAGTACTCCATGAAGTAGACTATAAGAGAGGATGGGGACGCCGCGGATAATACTCCATGTTACTTTAAAAATAACGTGCTTAAAATTTGTATCCCTGTTGCATTTTTAGATTTCGAGTCCTAAAGTTGATATGGGAGCCTGGGGCAGAGTTTAAAGTTTGGTGCATTACAAAATAATACAGGATACAAGTAAAGAAATAAAAGTGAGCAAGTTCATTATTTTACCCATTAAAAGCATAACTTTGCCTCAAAAACATCGAAATTGAACAATACACCAATAATCCCTTTTATGTAAACATTCACTGTGGTTTCTTTTGCCATAGCCAGGAAGAACACCAATATATTTATTATAGAGATACAAAAATGAAAACAATTAAACACGGTAAATATATAAATTATAGAACTGCATAGAAAAATGCAAATATTCCGGTTATAAAAATTAGAGAGGGAAAACAATGCTTAAAATTCAAAGTAAAGGGTTATGTTTCAACTGTGAATAAGAAATTATGATAAGCAACATGTAGTATAGATATTTAGTGGGGTAATAATGAACTAGGCGGGACTTCTGTTAACAAAAGTTCTCAAATTCGTGGCTTTTCTTTCGTGTCTTACAATGTTACAAAAGTGTCTTATTGTGAGCGATTATTGGCAGACCGTAGCGCGCGAAGGTCGCACTTGGATTATATTCGAGATAATATTTCGACTGACGGAATTTATGCTTCTCATTTTTATTACGAAAATAGTTATTTTAAAACTTAAAGTTATTGATACATATGAATTTAGAATAGGTAATTCAATAGATACTGTGGGATTGACTGATTTTCTTTTGGGAATCGGGGACCCATAGTTTTTGTTGAAATAAATATGTTTATTTTGTTCTTAATTATCTGCACTTCTGCTGATAACCCTAAGTGCTTAATGCCAAGAGTAGATAGCTTTCTGTTAATATCTCAAGCGTTCACTTGTGGATGGCAAATGTGTTTGAGCAGTTCTTGGGGTGTTTTTCTTTTTTTCTCCCTTCAGATTTAGACAACATAAAATCTGCCGCTAAGAGTAACTCAAATATTGGAGACTTTAATAAGCTTCTGAAAATGAGTGTTGTGGAGGAACACAGACTTCGTAATAATAAGTGAAATGTTGTAAAAGGAGTAATTATGTCAATTGACATTCAACCCATTACAACTCTGTTACACCCATTGCCATTTTCTTTGCTTTAATCTGAGTTGAATTGAAGAAGACAAACTGTATTCCCTATAAAACGCGCACGATTTGAATTAGGTTTTAACAAATAATAGAAAAACGCTCTAATCTTTCGGACTCTAAAAGTTTTGTAAAACTATCATTAGCTGCATTGACACACTCTTCAGTTTTAAAACACACACCATAGGAATATTAACTGTATAGATTGAGTTTTTAATGTGAGGTTATTATTTTATTCATGGAAATCCGATTTTACTTAATACATGATCCGTATATAGCTGTACTTTAACCATAGCTGGTTTACCTTCCATCAATATACTGTAAACTGTCAGTACATTCTCATAATTCAATGAACATGTTAGACGTTAGAACACGTATCTGCTTTGAACTGCCAAATAACCTAAGCACATCACATTTAAATTTTGTATGTCAAGAAGGCGCTAGACGTAATACATAAACTCATTCGTTAAACAAAGTTGAACTTAATCATAGGAAATCTGTCTGCGCGCTGCTTGTAGTGACGAAACAGCAATTTGAAAATGTGAGATATTCACCGAAGTCGTCTGAATTCAGACCCTCTATACAGAAATATTACCCACGCAAATACATAGGTGGTCTGAAAAGTTTTCTACCTAATATAGTTACAACACTTTTTTTCAGAATGGTACTCGGCGTTTTACTCTGCAAAATAATTGTTCACGAAGATGATTTCCTCTTCATTTGACGAAAATCTCTGTCCTCCGAGCGCAATTTTCATATGAGGGAATAAACAGAAGTAGCTTGAGTAGATCTGGTGAGTACGGATGGCCAAGCAGTTCAAACTGTAATTCGTGGATTTTCGCTATTGCAACCGTTGAGGTGTGAGACGGTGCGTTGTCTTAGTAAAACGGGATTATCTTTTTCTGCAAATGTGACCGTTTTTCCGCAAGTTCTGCCTTCAGCTTGTCAAGTAATGATGCGTAGTATGCTACTGTAATGCTTTTTTTTCCTTTTTGAAAATAATCGATTAAAATAACTCCATGACTATCCCAAAAAAAACAGTCGCCATCACTTTCCCAGCCGAAAAAACAGGTTTTTTTTTGAGCCGGTTGCCCCTTTGCAGTCCACTGTTTGGACTGTAATTTTGTTTCGGGCGCATAATATTATATCCAAGTTTCATCCACTAATTATTTGGTGCCAAAACTCGGATTTATTGCGCCTAAACTGCGCCAACAGAGAGCGTTGGAAATGTTCATTCAAACACGTTTTTGGTCTAGCTGAGCAAATGCGGCAACCAACGCGTGGACAGATTTCTCATGTCTAAATGCTGATGTAATATGTGACAAACACGTTCTTTTGACATGTCCATAGCCTCTGCCATCTCTCTCACTTTAATTCGGCGGTGGTCTAGCATCATTTGGTGAACATTGGCTATGTTTTCGTCGGTAGTTACAGTTTTTGGACGTCTCGAACGTTCATCGTCTCCCAAGCTCTTACGGCTACGTTTAAATTCATATGCTCAAAATTTCACTGTGGTAAATTATGGTACAGAGTCTCCATACACAGAATCCAACTCATCTTTGATTTGCGTAGGCGTATTGCATTTGAAAAACAAATATTTAATGACAGCTCGATACTCGATTTTGTCCATTTTCATAAAAATACTCACACCAACTTACTCAAACGACTGTTACATAACAAGTGAGCTCCAAAAGGACAAACTTTGGTGAGTAACTGTCAACACATGAACAGCGAAATTCACTAGCTTTTATTTGCGAGTGCTGGCATCTTCATGTTGAGGTCGGAAACTTTTCAGACCACCCTCGTAATAGTAACACTGTTTGATATTTGCAGAAATTATATGATAGAGGATTCCTTCATACATTGCTTAGGAATATGTTTTTGGTCTGTTACACAGGTCATTGAAAGCAGATCAGTGAAACAGACGGTCCCATCAGATACCTTTCAGGTTTGATAGATTAAGCACACAAGGGATAAAAAATATGTATAAATGCATAAATTAATCAGTATTTGTTACATAAGATGTCTAATTTTATTTTTATGTACAGCAGGAGCTAAAAGAGGAGTGCTTGGTTTCACTAGAGTTTCTGTAAATATATATTGTGTGTCACCGAAGTTAAATATGCTGTAGAAATTGTTCATTACTTCTTTAGTGGTTTGTTTACAATATTTTAAAACATGACTCAACTTTTCCTTAGAAATAGTTTTAGTATTGCTGCTCATTCAAAGGTAAAATAAAGTATTGCAACATTTGTAACGGTCTGTTTAGTTTTTGACTAATGCAGTCTTGTGCGTGAAGTTATGATATAGTGCGATCCATAAAAACCTGAACCATTTCAACATGCCGTAACGTTTAACCAATAATAGGACAGACGTGCAACTTTGGGAGAATTTAATACACATTTCGGAGATTACACTACACTATTTACATCTCAGATAAAATGTTGGAAGTGTCCTCCACCAGCATCTATACATGTTTGCACTCGTCTCACCAAATTCTCTGAAGTTTTACGGAGAGTATTGTGACCCGAACGTCGGAACTCCCGATAGAACCGGCCGGCAGTAGGGTCCGACGGGAAGTATTGAGACCACGCCTACCCATTTATCTCGTGTCACTAACTGAAGGGATGATTAGGAGAGCGGCATGAGCCCTATACCGTCTCTTTCCCCTCCCACCAGACGTCTGGAAACCTCGGGATAATTGTGCGCGCCGCGAACCTTCCAGAAACGGTGATCTTTCCTATATAAGGCCTGCAGTTGGCGAGTCAGTCAGTTCTTGGCGAGCAGCGTGAGGAGCAACGTGCTGGTGAACGGACTGGAAGACTGTGTACGTGTATCTGAGGAGTTGTACGTAATTGTGAGTGTAGAGTGGACCTGTGACAGACGAACTGAGGAATTGTAATTGTGTGCGCTACGTAATTCTGTGTAATCGGCAAGTGTTCCAACTGTAATTCTGTGGAAATAAAGAACATTCTGAGTTTCTGCAATTGGACTTTTAATTTCGCGAGCCCCCAAAGTCACAGTATCCTCGTCAATGTTACTTAGTTCGGTTCAAATGGATTCCTTGAGAACATCAATTGTCCGTGGCCTATTCTTGTACGCCCTATATTTTAGATACCCCCACAAGAAAAAATCCGGTGAGGTTAGGTCAGGGAATCTGGGTGGCCACAGGCCGTTAGAGAGCATTCGATCATCAAAGAAACTGGTTACAAGTTCCATGGCGTCATTAGATGCACGGCACGTTGCTCCATCTTGCTGGAAATAACCTTCTATCAATTCGATATCATCCAGCTGCTCTACAAATGTCTTGAAGATACCCATATAAATTTTAGTGTCTACAGTCTATCAAAGAAAACGGGACCAACGATCCATGGATGTTGGACGTTAATAATGTAATGTAATCTCCCAATAGTGTATTATATTTTCACACTACCTTACCTGCGTATAAGGCAGAGTATTAATTGTATTTAATTATGTTTCAGATTATTCTCTACATGGGCAATGTGGTGGCTTCATTTCTACTATCGTTCCTCATTTCCCTCGCCTTTGAAGCTCCAGTGGTGGGTCTGCTCAAAGTAATGATGTCAGCAGGCAAGAAGAACTCCTGATGAAAACAAAAGATCAAGAACGTTGTGTTTATGTCGCAAACGGTGTTGTTAAAAAGACTGACGAAGTGAATAATGCCGGATGCGCTGTTGATAAAAAAAGACTGCCTCAGGTACAAGTAGAACATAAAATGGCAGCTTATTACGTGGCTCGAAAATTAAATTATTTTTCATTAACTGTCTAGAAAAACTATCACATCTCTGGAACTTTTAATGCTGTGTACATAATATTATTTTTACCTCAAAGAAATCAACTCCTAGAAAAAGATACTCATACCTAATGTACAAAACAGGAGCAGCAGGCTAAAGGATAAAATTAGGATTATATAAAACTTGGTATTATTAGGTGTACGAAATTATGGAAATCAAGCTTAAGAAATCAAGGAGCTGGCTTAAATATTACGTCATTGTTACCATCATAGACAATGATTCAGAAAGCTATAATTCTGCCTTAAAGAGAGACAATGAACATTTGGCCAAGAGTTCCCAATCTTAGGAATCAAGGAAAGATGGTATCTTTCGGTGGACCCTTATCTTCAAAAATGTACCTCCCAAATTTAACCAATGAAATGATAATCTCTTAGCAACCATCGAGGTCATTAAATGGTACCTACCTGAAGATTAAACATTAATATTCAGCGAAACGTGATCTCCCCGCCCCATATGCGGAGTTGAATATGGCACAGCAACTTTATATGCATTTTTAGGGCTTATAAATAATAGCAAATACAACAATCTTCGAAAAACCAATTTTTGAAGGGTTTTTAATAAATAGCCATCGAAATTAAAATCCTTTTGCGTACTTGTTTTTTAATATTTCGATATTACTACATCGTAAATCCCTTATCTATACTACGGTTACAAAAACATGTACTGTTTGTTGGGAAATGTGAGACCACAGTAAAAGGTTATAATAACTCAAGTTTCAAAACTTTTCCGAGAATATTTACGTCGAGAAAACCTCTTTATATTTATTTGAAACCCTATACTATCCAAAATTTATTTTCAAATGTTACTTAGAGTAATTGTGGGTGGGACTTTTTCTTTACCAATTGAAGCTGGAGAAAATATTTATAGAGAATAACGGAAAAGAGTACCAGAAAACACAAATATACGTCCAATAGAATGTATTTCCCGGGCTTGTAGGCCGTGGTCCAGAGGATGAAAGTCCTCCTGACGTTTCGCTTATATCTACGACGAGCATCTTCAGAGGATTCTAGCTGGGTACTTGCTGGAATGTCGTTCGGCACGAGGCCTCGTCAAATATAGCCGGTCTGTCCACGCCCCCTTGCCTGCCATTGGTCCTCTATCAGACAATCTCCATGTGACTGTGTGTGCACGGACCACGGCCCACAAGCCCGGGAAATACATTCTATTTGATTAACGCCGGCCGTGAAAGCCTAAGAATGTACACATATGCGTGTAGAGTATTTTGACGGTTCATAATTAAGAAAAGGTTATTGGACTCCAGGAAGCAGAATCTTGGTCTTTCAAAACATTCATTCTTTTACATGTTCACGGCGAATTCTTCATGTATTACGCGTAGCTGTCTTCACGGAAAAATTGTGTATTCAAGGAAGTCGTAATTTATAACACTCCCTCTATCTCTTTCTGTAGTAACTAGCTTGAGAAATAAAACTAGTACAAACATACAGGATACAAACATAAAAAACAGTGCAAACCCTAATACATGACATTTATTATAAACTAAATAGGTCGATTCTTTAAAAAAAGGAGTCACAAACTACAATAATGTATATCTTAGAACATATTTACTATGTCTAATTTGAAGCCGGATAAACTGCTTTATATTGGCTGAATTTTAAGCTAAAAAGAAATGATGCCTGAATGGACAAAACATTCCCGCGTGATATTTTATAGTAATCGACAAATTTTCTGTTTTCGTTACACTGAATCAACCCCGGTGCATATTTTTACTTTCCATTTTGGTTCTCATTCCCGTTGCATTTCGCAGTTTACATTGAATCATTCCTGGGTGTTTTATTTACAAACTTATATCTGATTTGTTACTATGATATAACATTATTATTTGGAAAGATGTGTAAACTTTGGAAAGGTACCATCAGACTGAAACATTCAATGTCATATCCGGGATTTGAACCACGGATCTTCTGGTTTCCGTCCAGCCACTCTAACCATTTGAGCTACTATGGCCAACGTGTCAACATGACATTAAATTCTCCAACTGACTCGGGTTTTTCCCGGTAAACCACTAGGAGTTCCCATAAACACATGAGACAACTACCTTAATGGCGACTTACTATGCTGTAAGTACTTTAAGGCCCGGGCTTTATATTCGGACCATTATTAGATAAAATTAATGGAAATTAATTGTTCTTTCACACGTAGGATTTACTATGAAAGAGTAGAGCCAGACTGAAAAGTTCAATGCCATATCCGGGATTTGAATCACGGATCTTCTGTCCAGCCGCTCTAAGCCTTGAGCTACTATAGCCAAAGTGCCGACATGACCGGGAAAAACACAGGTCAGTTGGAGAATTTAATGTCATGTCGGCACGTTGGCCATAGTAGCTCAAGTGTTAGAGTGGCTGGACGGCAACCAGAAGATCCGTGGTTCAAATCTCGGATATGGCATTGAAGTTTTCAGTCTGATCTTTCCATACTTTAGCCTACACACGGCCAGTGTGAAAGAACAATTTATGTCCATGTGTAAACTTTAGTTACGTGTGGCTTTCAAATAAGTTTCAACAGAATCACTTGTGTAAATAATACTATTTTGCCAATTCAAAATCATAATGTTACTAGATTCCTTACAGTGATGCAGTTAATTTCTATGCAGTTCAAATGAATTTAATCAAATTATATTTTCATATATGCTTTTAGATGCAGATGGAAAGAAATATATTTGCCTAAATGTATGTAAAAGCAGTATATACGGGGATGGGAGTTTAGGAAACATGACCATCACCAAGTATGTAACCTGTTGAATGAAGCAATATAAGTTTCAATAACGTTAGGTTATCAACAAGGAAACAAATAAAATAATTATTTGTAGATAAATATACAAATATTCATGAAAATATCAAAATTTATTCCAATTGCTTCAATTTTCTCATCACAACATGTGATATATATGTTACTATCGTTACATTAAGATCTAGGACGATTGCCTCAAAGTAGAAAAAACTTTTTAATATATTTAATTGTGATTTTAATTTATTTTGATTTTTGCAACTGGATTTCACATTCTCACAAAATATAAGTCATAACTGTGCTGATAAGCCAAATAATTGCTGTTGAATAGTTTATATTCTTATTCGATATGTAACAACGGGAATAAATTAAGCAGTTTGCTGTGGTACTGATTTATTTCATTTATATGCAGACGCTCTCTCAAAGAAATGTTTAGGCAGTTCATTTTAGTTCTTCTCTGGGTATTCTAGAATGTTTAAAGTTCTATTTGGGGACTATTGGGAAAACTTGCATTTTATATGACATATGTTTTATCTGTGATTTAAGTCTGAAGAGTGTGTGAGATTTGTGATAATGGGTGAACAATATTAGGTTATGTTTGATATTTACTGCAAAACAAACTAGAGCATTATAGATGTAAGGACTCCTTATATAAGGCAACATTTTATAAATATAAATTATATTTATAGATGTTAAATATGTACATAAAATTACTTTAAGTGCAAATAAAGAAGAAAGAAAGTTATCTATCTCCTTCATTATGGTTGAGACCAATGTAAACCTCTAACATTTCCGGAATTGTTTCTTAACTGAACGAAAACTGCGACTGAAAGGCAGTACCACCTATACATCTAGACAGTGAGGAAATTCATTGGCAATCATATGTACGATATCTAGGCGTTTTGCTTGACGTAAAACGAACATGGAAGGACCACATCACCTACACAGCCAACAAGGTCAGCAAACGTATGGGTATGTTATAGCCATTGTACAATCGACGCTCAGGGATGTCGATGTCCAATAAATTGCTCCTATATAAACAAGTGCTCCGACCAGCCATTACTTATGCCTGTGCCATTTGGGATATAGCAGCAAAGACTCACCTACAACGCCTTGAAGTCCTACAGTCTCGATTCCTCCGTATTGCCACGGATTCCCCATGGTACATCCCTAACCAGTCGTGACCTGCACATTCCTACCCTAACAGACTACATCCACACCCTCTCGCTCCCATTCTATCAAAACCTCTCCCATAACTTCAACTCCCTTATACGGGGTCCAGGTGAGAACGATATAGACCCTGACGAAAAATACAAAAGATCGAGACTTGTTTTAGGTACTTGAAAAACTGCAGTTTCAGTACACAACTTATAATCAATTAACTAAAAAACCTCCAAAACAAACCTCTACCGTAATTTGCCCTAACACATAAAATATTCTACTGCCAGTAGGGGGCTTAGCCCTCAACTGGCTAGAGAAAGTCTGGCTTACGGACTTCAAGTGTCCAATCGCAGGTGTGAGGACGACGTGACCCACAACCGATAGCCCAGTTTTTAATTTAAGACCATTTTGTTTCTTTATTTAGAAAGTGCATTATATTTAAGAATGCTTTAGAGTGCTCATTAGTAAAACGTATTGGAAGAGAATAAATCAAATTTCAGTTTCAGAGTAAGTTTGTACTTGAGAAAAGGATCTGTTCAGCTGAAAAAAGAACTTTTTTACCAATAACTACAGTTTATGAGAAAGGGTAGACATTAATCTCATTTGTGGGCCTTTGGACCACTATCCAAGGCTAGAGAACGAGTTTCTTATAGAAGTCAACCAGATAATGTAAAAGAAATAAGAAATTTTAATACTGAATGAAGTAATTGCCGTTGCAATCTTAAGATATTTAGGTATTAATCCAATAAGAGTTCACTGCCATTCGGGATATCAAAAATTTAGTGAGTAAATAAATAGAATCTTATGTACCTAAATACAATTTATTAAATATATTATTGCTAAAGTAATTTTTATCTTTATTAGATCGCACTTCAAATGTTTCAGAAAAGTGCTGTTTCTATTTTTTATTTGTTCCATTTATACCCCGCTTTTAGCTGTAATGGTCATATCGGCGGCCGTTCTCCTTTGGAACATATCGAAGGTTCGTTGGGTTTTAATCATTAGATCACGTACACATACGCACTCTCATTCATACTTCCAGACTCTGGGGAAGATGAGGAATTATCTTGATCAGAGAAAACTCCCCACCCCCACTGCCGGGAATCGAAACTGGGGTCCCTAGCACGGCAGGCAGATGCACTGCTGAATGAACTACGGGGCCAGCCTGTTTCTTATTGTGCATGCAATTATAACCTCTAAAAGTACAGAGATTCTCTCAAAAATGAGGAAATTGAATTATCTTAAAAACCTGAGAAGAATTAAAAGAAACAACCAGATCCTTCTGCCTTCTTTAGAAGAAGAAACTGATATTTGTTTTTAATAACGTTTCAAGTTTTGTAACAGGAAGTATTTTTAAAGAAGATATTTAACACTTTAAAACAACAACAGCCTATAAGTGACCATGCAATGTACTAAACCTAATACCAAAAAGGGTTAAAACAAAAGAGAGAGAGTGAGCTTTTTAAAGAAACGTCTGCTATGCCATTGGATGCCCAAATACGCCTTACGATAACAAACACACTGAGCACAAGGAAAAAATAAGTGCAGGTCTACTTTTAGTGAACTGTGGGGCTTTGACTACTATATATAGAGCTCTACTGCTATATTCCAACATGAATAATTATGAAACATATTCATAGCCACCAAAACTCTGCTCCAATGCAAATTTTGCAAGAGAACATTAAGTTTCGAAAGTTAATGGAGTGTATTTCTATACTGGTTTGGCATTTGAATGTAGAATAGAACGAATTCTTACTGTGAAAACATATAGATCCCTGTAAGACACGTAGTTTATGTGAAATGAACGATTTTGTGGACTTAATCATGTTTGATATACTACTTCTTTATGGGGACCCACATGAATAACCTCCAAACCCTTCGAAATCGCGTCCTCCGTACCGCTGTCAATGCCGACTGGTATATCCCCAACATCAATATCCACCGTGACCTTTTCTTTCCACTCCTCGCCGACTATATGCTCTCCCTTTCACAAAAATTCTTCGATTCTCTTCCCCACAATTTCAACGCCTTCATCCGCGGCCTCGGGGATTATGATATTGACCCCGGAACCCAGACTCCTCTTACATCGACCCTAAATATCTCATCCCTTGGAAAACATATAAAATTTCATCATCTCTCCAACTTCTCTATCTAACATCTCACTCGAATATCAACATCCCAAAGCAACTAGATTCATAACATTTCCCAACATTACGCCACCGTCTTTATTTCAAACTTCACCTTTCAACCAGTAAAGGACCTAGTCCTGGAATGGTACCCGTCGGAAGGCCCCACCACCTTTGGTGGGGTCCCCTTCCAAGGACAATTTCTCTGCTGCTTCCTTTGTGGAGGTAAAATCCTTAACCTGCTATGATTTCTTTCGAGGGAAAACAAAGCCTGTCGTCGATTTACGGCACACGTTATAGAGGTCCCGAGTTCGAATCTCGGTCAGGGTGAGTTACCTGGATAAGGTTTTTTCCGGGGTTTTCCATTATCCTGGAAGACGAATGTCGGGTAACTCTAAGCTCCATGGACCCCGGACTCATAGGAACATCATTTCACCCATTCCATTCATCGTTCGATGTGACTTAACGTTGCAGGACATAAATTACAAAAAAAAAAAAAAAAAAAAAAAAAAAAAATACGGCACGTTAAAAGATCTTAAGCCTGACATAGAGGCATATAGGTAAAGTTAAACTTTTACACCCAATATAGAACTGGACGCCGTAAACCAAGACAGTTATAGAGCAACTTTTTCTTCCATCAAAAACTAAAAATGTATAGGTATACGAACTCAAACAAATAAGATATTCGCGCGTTGATAGTAAAATGATGCTCCTGTATACGTACATATACACCCAAAACTCATTATTCTAGTAAATTTCTCCAGTTGATATGATAATCTGCACTTTCTGGAGCGGAGAGAATTTGTCTCTTTCCAAATAAATTGTAACTTTCACAATAAAATGTTAAATTGTATAGATTTGTATATGTATATGAAGGGAATCGAAACAGTCATATTTTTTTTCTCTTTTTCCCTATCCAGGTGTTAGCTGGATATGAGTATTTAAAACTCTCTCCTCATTTTACGTACGCTAATTGTAAATAGTTTTGAAATACAAGGGCGTCTAGAAAGTAAGTTCTGTTTCAATTTATCTCCGCTGCAGCGCTGTGATCGCAGTTCCGCAAATGCGCGGTAGACGCTCTGTATCAAGGAAAAGAAACTTGCGCCATTGTGAGATCGCTGTCAGCCACGTACGCTTTGTTGTGCTTGTTTACAATGTTGGTGTTGATTGAAAATCCCGCCGCTTGTGAAATCAGATCTGTGATTCGTTTTCTGAATGCTAGGAAAGTGAAACCAATTGAAATTTATCGGCAAATTTGCGATGTCAAAAGGTGTTGTGTTTCTTCACTACAACGCCCGATCACACACTGCAAATGCGACGAAAAACATCCTACAGGGATTTGGCTTGGACGTGTTCGACCAGCCACCGCACAGTCCCCCGCTCCTAGCGACTTTCCTCTGTTTTTGCATCTCAAATGTTTCCAACTGGTTGAAGACACAGGCGGCAAACTTCTATGAAGAAGGTATACAAAAACTTGTGCCTCGCTGTGACAAATGCCTGCAAAATTTCGGCGGTTATGTGGAAAAGTAGCTTAAGAGTTGTATAATTTTGTGCAATAAATATTTTTTCTGCATCTGCACAAAATTTAATTATATTACCAAGAGGAACTTACTTTCTGGACGTACCTCGTATATTGGGATCCATATAAACCTGAACCATTTCAATAGGCCATGACTTTTAACCAATAATAGGACACACGTACAACTTTGGGAGAATAAATACACAATTGGGGATTATGTTACCCTATTTACATCTCAGAGAAAATGTTGGAAGTGTCCTCCATCAGTATCTATGGACCGTTGGTCCTATTTTCCTTGATACGACTGTAGACACTGAAGTTTATATGGGTATCTTCAATACATTTGTGGAGCAGCTGGATGATATCGAATTGAAGGAAGATTATTTCCAGCAAGATGGAGCAACATGCCATACATCTAATGACACCATGGAACTTCTAACCAGTTTCTTTGATAATAGAATAACCTCAAAAGGTCTGTGTGCCACCAGATCCCCTGACCTAACCTCACCGGATACTTTCTTGTGGGTGTATCTAAACATAGAGCGTACAAGAATAGGCCACGGACAATTGATGTTCTCAAGGAATCCATTCAAATCGAAATAAGTAACATTGGCGAGGATACTCTCCATAAAACAATGGAAATATTGTCGCGAGACACCATTTACGCGGCGAGAGAGAGAGAGAGAGAGAGAGAGAGAGAGAGAGAGAGAGAGAGAGCGAGAGAGAGAGAGAGAGAGAGAGAGAGAGAGAGAGTAGAAGCGAGGAATGAGGGAGACGGATAGAGCTAAGCCACGCCAACGCTAATGCGTAGCGCTAATGACGTGCCGAGTAGAGACGAGGTGGGGAGAGAAGTAACCAGAAATCACTGGTTTCCCCTTCTCCGCCCTCCAGGAAAGACCATGAAACTCTGTGATGACTTCGCCCGGTACGCAGAAGCTTCCGAAACAGCTGACCGACGTAAAAATAGGAGTGCGTCAAAACGTGAGTGATTTTTAGAGAGTTTTTGAGTCAGAGTTTGCGGCAAGGTGCCGAGTAGTGAGTGCAGTGTGGACCTGCGAACTGGTGGATTGTAATTGTGTGTGGTACGTAATTCTGCTGTGATCTACAACTGTACCAAGTGTAATTCGGCAGAAATAAAGAACGTTTTGAATATGTGCGACTAGGAGTTTTAATTCTTCGAACCCACAAAGTCACAATATGGTGAGACGAGTGCATATAGATGCTGATAGAGGACACTTCCAACATTTTCTCTGAGATATAAGTAATGTAATCTCCCAATTGTTTGTGTGCTTTTTATTTACGCCCTCCAAAGTTAAGTCATATTGAACGATGAATGAAATTTTTGAAATTATACTCAAATGAGTCCGGGTTCCAAGGAGCTTAGAGCTACCCGACATTTATCTTTAAGGATAAGGGAAAACCACGTAAAAACCTTATCCAGGTAACTCAGCCTGACCGAGATTCGAACTCGGGACCTCTTGAACGTGAGGCAGACACGCTACCATCTACGATACCGAGGCGGGCTCTCCCAATTGTGTATTATATTCTCCCAAAGTTGCACGTGTGATCTATTATTGGTACACAACTTATGGCCTAATGAAATGGTTCAGGTTTATATGGGTCATGCTGTACTATTCAAATTAATGCTGCATATAAGTTTTAGGTGCTCTCATGTTGCTTAACGGAAATTTTTAAACTAAAATTTTCTCTTGCTTCGTTATATCTCGAAGTCCTTAAACAAAATGAGGAAATTTTTGCCAAAACTTTGCAGCTGAGTAAGATTAATTGTAATGAAAACGTTCATACATATAAAGAGCATGATTATTTTGTTAAATTTAAAAACTATTATTTGTAATAAAATTTTAGGTGCTATGTTAAAAAGAATTACAGCTTTATTTCTGGTAAAGATAAGTTTATTCTTTCCGTCAATCAACTGCTAAAGATTTGCTGGACATGCTTGTAAAATTCAGCTAATTATCTTAATTATTGTTCTAGATATTAGGTCATCAATTAAAATTGGCAAGAAAGGACATTTCGATTCCCCTGAATGTTATAAGTGACCTTCAGCAAGGTTAATAGATTGGGTTAGTTGTGAAGACAAAAGAAACATGAAAATCATTCTGAGCACTCAAGGTGGTATAGATAAAAATGTGATCCATTAAGCACTTGTAAATATTTGAAACAGACCAAACAAACCATACATTGATTTAGCTCCTGATTACGCCAGACATTGTTATGGACATAAATTGATTTCTGAATAAGCGATAAATCTGTTGTGCTCCGTTATCACATCCTTTGTCGGTCGGAGATTTACCAAGAAAAAGATATCTCAGACACGTCAAATTTTTATCTTTAACAGCAAAATACAAGAATCAGTTGTCTAGAATGGAGCCTTCGGTGCTGTTTTTCCTTATCCTGCAAAACTAAAAGTCAATTAAAGGATGCTGTGTTTGTTTGAGATAATTCATTATACCTTGAACTTTCTAAATGTTATTTCGTTCTTTGTAGACGCAGAGATGTATTCTTAGAAAAAATTGAAAGCATTTGCGTAATATGTAAGTAAATAAATAGTCCATTACATCCCTTAAGAGCAAGGGCCTCACCCCTGGTGGGATCAGCTCGGCAGTTTCTTACAAATCCCTGAAAGACCATTTTTTTTCCCCTTGTAATTTACGTCCTCCAACGTTAACTCATATCGGACGATGAATGGAATGGGTGAAATGATGCTCAAATGAGCCCAGGGTCCATTTAGCTTAGAGTTACCAGACATTCGGCTTTTTACGATAAGGGAAAACCCCGGTAAAAGCCTTATCTAGGTAACTTACCCGGAACGAGATTCGAGCTCAAGACGTCCTGAACGTGAGGCAGACACGCTACCATCCACGCTACTGAGGCGGGCTACCAGTTCTTTATCTATCCTTAATTAATACTGTATCGTTATATCTAGAAATGACTTTTTACTGTCACTTTCACTTTAGAGCTGCTTCCACTTGCTTCCACTGATGTTTGTCTTTTGCCGTTCTAATCCACTTTACATCTAGTCCATCCTTGAACCCTTGGGACCATCGTAGCCTCGAACGTCCTCTGCTTCTCCTCCCTTGTCGCACATCCCATACTGTTATGGCGTATGCCTCATTCTCGCCACATGTCCCGCCCATTGCCATTTGATCCTCTTCGCTTTGGTGGCTACATCTTCTAGGCCTCTTTTTCTTCGCCACACTTCATTCTTCATTTTATCTTTTAGGCTGATGTTCAGAATCTTCCTTTCCATCTTCCATTGGCATGTTTGTAGCATCAGAGCCTGTTTCTTCGTTAGTGCCCAAGAATATATCAATACTTTGGTGGAAATCAAAATGTCCGTATATTACAAACTGTTTATTCAATTCAGTCATTCTTTAAGATCTTCAAGAAATTTGTCCACTATTCGGACAAAGCTAAAAATGGATTTATCTAAAATTCGAATTGTTTACGAACACTACTCATTATACTCATGCTGTAAATATTAAAAGCTATTCTTCCATTCTCAATAGCAATTTAAGAATAAAAAAATGTTACACTACTTAATATACAATTGGAAACATACACAACACGAAAATTAATCACAGCTGTTCACATACACTATCTATCCATTTCCATTTTACCTTCCCTATATTCAGCATTTACACTCCTGAGGTAGTTACATGGAGTCAAGCACTAAGAAACAGAGGAACTCCAGATATCCGAGATGGAGGATCAGAGGCACAGGTCAGAGATATAACTCGTACCAGAGAGCAGAAGGGGATGGTATGTGTGTTGGTGCAGCGGATGAAAGGAAAGATGACTGTGGAGCATTTGATGGAATGACTGGCGGGGGAAACCGAATAATCTGGGGAAAACCCTTAAGCGCGGCTATGGTCCACATATAGGCACTTAGGAAAACACGAGGGCTGATGTACAAAGACTGAGACTGATTCTCTTTCACAGATGTTTATTACTGGGATTCAATGTTTACATGATATTTTTCAAAGTAGTCTCCTCCTACATCAATGCACTTTTTATAGCGTCTCTGCCAGTCCTTGAACACGTGCTGCAGATCATTATTGGTTAGGTCCTTGAGAATCACCTCACTTTTCTTGAGCACTGCTTCAGAGTTCTCAAATCGAATATCCCTAATCTTTTCCTTTAGTGATGGAAATAAAAAATGTCACGAACCTGAAGGAACACAAGCCAGCACAGTGTGGAAATCGCCAGGTTCTACAACACCAAAGAAGGCAAAAGTTGTTCCATCTGCAGGGAAAGTGATGGTGATCACGTGTTTTGACTGTAATGGAATGATTTACCAGCGTGCAGTTCCCCCTCACATTACTGTTACAGCAGCATACTACACGTCAGTATTGGCTACATTGAGAAAGCACATTGCAAAGAAACGACCAGAGCTTTCTCGGACTGAGTGGTGACTTCATCATGACAATGCACGGCCTCACGTCGCAAATCAAGTCATGCAGTTTCTGGCTCGATTCAACATTACCTGTGTACCAATAGCTCCGATCTTGCACCCTGTGACTGTTTTTATTCTCATCAAAAAAGGCAACGCTTAGGGTATTCGATTTGAGAACTCTGAAGCAGTGCTCAAGAAAAGTGAGGCGATTCTCAAGGACCTGACAAAGAATGGTCTGCAGCACGTGTTCGAGGACTGGCAGAGACGCTATAAAAAGTGCATTGATGTAGAAGGGGACTACTTTGAAAAAGATCATGTTAACATTGAATTGCAGTAATAAACATCTGTGAAAAAAGCAGTCTCAATCTTTGTTGATCAGCTTCGTAGGAGAATCCTCTTATTGAAATCAGTTAAATTTGGAACAAAATATGTAAAAAATGAATAATATTTGCCATAAATTGTTTTACACTAGTCGTTTTAGGTAGTAAGCTATATAATTGAACCTTCGGCCTTTAGTTGATCGAACTCATTATTACTTGACTAACCAATGGAAGTGCACCAACAATTAGTTGCAATACTTGAACGCTAATAAGTGTTTCCACGTTAGTGTTTTTATGCCCACAAGTTCTGCTTCAAATTTACTTCGACTGGGAAAACAGGTAGGTATTATGATGTTGTGGGTTCGTAGAACTAAAAGACCGAGTTGCAGATATTCCAAATGTTCTTTATTTCCGTCGAAATACACTGTTCAATTCTCGCGTAACAACATTACATCAGATATACACAGTCTTCCAAGGTCGATGAAAATGAGAAAACAGTGTTCTGATTACATCAGCTCTCGTTACAAAAACACTCTACAGCTGTTTACTACTGCTTGTTTACCTCTGTCCTGTTACAACATCTGTTCAAGGCTCTCGCGACTGACTCTTGGCGAGTCGTCGCCTTCTTAAATACCTCATGGCAAGGATGGGAAAGAAGAAGAAAGAAGCAGCTCGCAGGAAGGCTAAAGAAGTCACACCGCAGACTTCACCAGGCAGCTCACGGGCCTCTTCTCCGGCGCCGCCGGCGCTGCCGGCAACAGAGCGGGGATTCCACGGTGCCTTGAATGGGAAGTTCTGGGTGATTGCGCTCGGGCATGATGCGCCTAGCATAGCTAGCGCGCCGCAGCCGGCGGGCAGCTCGCCCACAACAGCCCACTCCGCATCGACCAACGCAACGCAGCCGACAGCCCAACCAAAACCTGACACGCAGTCATCAGATCTTCCAGCTGCAGAAGCACAACAAGCACCGCCTGCTAGCGTTATTGCACAACGGCTATCCTACGCCACTGTTGCAGAGCACACACAACACCGAGCGCCGCATTGTACACCAGCACCAGCAACGTCTGCAGGATCCTGCACTCTGGTCATCTGCGGGGTACCGCGTGACCTACCTTGCAGATTCGTCCTCTCCGCCGCGAAGCAGATGTGGCCCTCTCCCTGGAGAGCCAACAGGATTGTTACGAGAATGGACACCACCACTTTAGTTCGCCTATATCTGGCCGACCACTTAGAGCAGGATGCTGCCTTGAGGACGGGGCTGCCTTTGTTAGGGCGCTGCCTCAAAATTGAGGCAAGCAAATTGGAGCGTCACGTCCCGTGTCGGCGATGCTGCGACTACGGCCACTGCGTCTCCACGTGCACAGCTCCTCCGAGATGCCCTACTGTGGGTCACGGTGCCTCACCACCGAGTGCAGGAGTCACGATCTACGGCACCGACGCAGATACTGTGCAACCTGCAATGGCGTAGGCCATTTCACAGGTCAGCCACAGTGACCACGCTACCCTAGACCGAGGTATCCAACACAAGGCAACAAAGCGACGACCAGGGAAGATATACCTCGCTCACCTCCTACACCAGCAGCAGCACCTACCACCCTTCCTCAAGAAGGATTAAGGGAAGCCCTTCAGGAACTTACAAGGGAGGTGGAGAACATCGGAGCTCGGCTCACCTCTCTAGAGAACTCCATCACAGCTACGCAGTCCTCCAGAGAAGAAATCCATGACCTCCACTCGGAGGTGCTCAACATTGCACCACGCCTTGGACAACTTGAAGAGACAGTCACCGCAAACATCACAGGACGCCACTCAGAGCAGACCGACCAACTTAGAAAGATAACAGCAATCGCCCAACGCTCTGTAGACAACACATCCGAACTCCAAACCCGGCTAGAACTGGCACAACAACATCTACAGCAACTCCACAACAGTGACAATTCATCATCTGTGAAGCGAAATCTCTCACGGCTGGAGGAGAGTCACACCAACACCGGCGCCAAGATAGACCAGCTTCTACAACTGCTCCACCGCCTGGTTGAGCATCACCTGCAAGTCAACACAGAACTTCCTACTGTCTCCCTTCGTGAACGCGCAAGAAGACACTATGCTCCCAATCTCCAACAATAAAGTCCACTATTCCTCAAAATAAAGTACGCTAATCCCCTTCGTGGCATGCTCAGGACTTCGGTCATGGTCATGGCTAAGGAATTTAACTCCTACGCGCTCCCGCACATTATGCAGCAGCATTTAAATATACGCTAATATCGGAGGTGCTAATGAGCGACTCCACAACTGGCAGGAGATAACTGCCATCCCTTACCGCTTTCCTACGTTACTACAAATAAATTAAATAAATGATAAAAAATAAATACCTCAATGATAAATTCTAGACATTTCTAAAACAAACCAGAGACCGAATAATCTCTATCGGTCAAGAAGTCACTAGAAAGTTTCATTTACCTCACTTATCTATGTCGGTAAGTCTTGTCTCAGTGATACACCATCCGAGTGTTATCTTTATCAGTTCCTTTGTGTAAACAAGCCGCATTTACGCTCCGCGCGAACCATTTATGTACGTTGCCGAGACAGTATATTCCTGTATTGTAAGGCCATTATAACCTATACTTTTAGTTACTGTTAAAGTTGTTCAAATTTATATACCAAATACATGGTATTTGTTTCTTCTCTTATCTTCTTGTATTGTCTTAGCTTACGCTTGTTTGTCTTCTCGTCGAATCTGAAGTGGCTGATAAACATCCTTCTTTCCATCTTTTCTTTGGACGACCTCTTCCTCTCTTTCCTTGGGGATATATGCGATCTCTTTCTGCTCCAATTTGTCTGTCTTCCCGTTCGTTCTACATGTAGATTCCACTCCCGTCTTCTTATTTTTGTAAATTTTACTACATCCATTATGCCACATTCTTGCCTTATTATTTAACTTTTTACTTCATCTATTTCTCCCCTAGTATTGCTCTTAGGGTATTCATATCTGTTGTTATCATAGTTTTGTTGGTTTCTGCTCTAGATTCCGTGTCATTATTGACTTAGTTACTGCTAAGGCCGCGCCGTGGCTCAGTGGTTAGTCCGCTTGGCTCTCACCAAGGTGGCCCGGGTTCGATCCCAGGCAACCGCAAAGTGAGATTTGTGGTGGACAACATGGCGCTGGGGCGGGTTTTCTCCGGTTTCCCCCGCCATCTCATTCCACCGGTGCTCCATCTTCATCTCATGTATCATCAGTGTCACCGCCTGCGGTGCCGTATGTAGTAAAAGCGGGCGTTAAACACTACACATTTAATTTCATTTAGTTACTACTTTATATATTTTTATGAGGCCACGCCATGGCTGAGTGGTTAGTCCGCTTGGCTCTCACCAAAGCGGCCCGGGTTCGATTCCAGGTGACCGCAAAGTGGGGATTTGTGGTGGACAACATGCGCTGGGGTGGGTTTCCTCCGGATACCCCCACCATCATTCCACCAATTGCTCCATCATACATTCATCTATCAGGTCAATATGCTTCGGCTCCCTCGCTGAGGGCACCCAAGCCACTCCTTAGCACCAGCGTTAGTGAGGAAGGGAGATGTGTGTGTGTGTGTATAATATATATATATATATATATAAATGTTCTCTATTAAGATATTTATTTTTCCAGGCTACATAACGTAGTCGTCCAGATATTCTTGTATTTGGTTTTTCATTTCTATGCCCAAGTATTTAAAATTCATTGTTCAAACATTCTGCCTTATTATTTCTAATTTACATCTTATTGGTTCTTTTGAGATATATGTGCTTTTACCCTTTTCAATTAATACTTTCATATTATAATTCTCAGCATTATTTACACAATGATGTAGCAGTTGTTGCAGGTCACTTTTATTACTTGCCATGAGCAGGGACGTATTTAGGGGGGGGGGTCCAGGGAGTCGGGACCCCTCAAATGAATTATCATGTCACACTTTTAATAAATAGTTGAAGTAAGACTTAGTTTAAAATAAGAAAAGTTTATTCAAGCTTCTCAGCTTAACGTCTCTATTCAATGTCAGGCAAACATGAAGTAATTTAAGTGATACACGAAAAGCTACAACAGAGCAGCTGTAGAACTCGTCAAAATACACAAATAATGTCAATAACAATAATGTATTGCAAAGTTAACCAATTCCTATATATTATAATTTGTTGATTAGAATTCCCAGATAAGTAATTAAGGGTATGTAGTTTCTAACTTGTAAGTTCCTATTCCCTTTTTCATTCAAAGAGAACCAATATTTCAAATGCATCAATCAGTGGTTCGCTTTTTAAATATCTGATTGCTGCTTATATCACTATATCCCAGGTTTAAGAACAAAAAATGTGCAATGTGCAAGGCCTTTCTGCAGACTTTATCCAAAGAAACAAGACAAAAACAAACTTTTCTAAGAACAATTTGTAGAAGCTTGGGTGGAGAAAGTCATGTGAATATGATATATTACATATGTTATTATTTTTACTAACATGATAAAAACACATTCCTTATTAATTATTTATTAATAGAAAATAATTCAACGCAGATTTTCTGGACCCCCTCGGAAACTGACTTCTAAATACGTGCCTGGCCATGAGTACCACGTCATCAGCATAAACTCTTATATTTAAATGGTGATTCTCCATCGAGTAACCTCTTAGATTTGTCACACTATCTAAAATGTTATCAATTATTAACTTGAGTAATAGAGCACATAGGGAGTTCCCTGATATTATCCTTTTGACACTTTATCTCACCTGCCATTTGTTCTTCTACAAGTTTTTTTTTCTCCCTTATTTGGCCGTTGAGGAAGAACTCATATGGCCATAGAAGGGATATGTTTTGCTCTAGGGGTACTCATATACACAAGACGTAGAGACACACACACACACACACACACACACACACACACACACACACACACACACACACACACACACAAACACCCATGCTCAAGGCGGGACTCGAACCCGCGACCCTCTACGCGGTGGAGCGCTAGAGACATGCGCTCTAACGACCATAGCTACGAGGTCCGGCATTGTTCTTCTATACAAATTTTAGTTACTATGTCTCTATTCATTTCTTTTATTATTTTAATTGTCTCTTCTGACATTTCTTTTTCTCTTAGAATTTCTATTAATCTAGTCTAAATCGATCGAAGTATTTGTTAAAATCTTTTACAAAGCAAAATAAAACGTTCAACATTCCTGCCATGCTAGGGTCCTGGGTTCGATTCCCGGCGGTGGGGGTGGGGACTTTTCTCCGACCAAGATAATTCCTCGTCTTCCCCAGAGTCTGGAATTATGAATGAGAGTGTGAATGTGTGCGTGATCTAATGATTAAAAACCAAAGATAACGAGTTAACACCTTCAGTATGTTCCAAAGGAGAACGACCGCCGATATGACCATAGCAGTTAAAGGCGGGGTATAAATGGAACAAGGGAAAAAAGAAGTTCAACTACCTGCTGTATAATAAATATTGCATCTTTTGCACTTCTATTTTGTAGGAATATCATTTTCATGTATTTTCGCCACTACTACGAGTGGTAAAACAAATTTTGCTATGTCGGTGGTTTGCACGTGGTTATAACCTAACTTTTCTGTTAATTAATGTAGTTGAATTTCAGACGCCTATCTCGTTCTGCTTGGAATAAAAGCTAACATAACTCCGGTTCTGAAAGAAAAAGTTACTCTTGATGAACATGATAATTATAATAAAAGTTCCAAGTAGAAGAAACACTTTCTCCCACTGTCATTATCTTACAAAGATAAAACCGCTAACAATGCTAATTTGGTAACTTAATTTCCCTTTTAAACGCACGTTTAAAGGCTTTGAAATAAGTATCATATTTACTAAGCTCAATAGAGTTACAGGAAAACAATGGACAGTCGTAATGCTGATAACATCGTTATACCTGTGTACCATTTGCATCCCTTTACTGAAAAGGAATTATTTAGCTGCTATTGAACATTCTTCATGCTCTGGCATATGGGAACTACCACCACCAGTTTACGGCGTATATCAACAGTCCCCAAGCAAGACTTTTCATTAAGTACAAACTCTTGCGTCATCTTCATCTGGAACATGTCACTTAACACTAGGGGGACCAATGGAAGTGACAAGCCAGATGAGCTATAATGTGTGTTATAACACTTCTTGTGCCAGAAGTGACTGGAAATTGGAGCCCTGAACTTCGGCAGCAAATAACACGTAAGTACAACCGAAATTCTATACATAATGATAAAATATGCAATAATTTTACGATTTGTATAAGTTAGTGATGTCATCGCGTATAATAAGCTATCTTAAAGGCAAAAATTGAATTTAAAATTTGTGTATTGTAGGAAGGACTAAGTTTAGAAATTTCTGCAATTTTTATCTCATTTAGATTTGAATTTTGGCACTGCTCTTAACGACAACTTGAATGCAAAGTTTAAGTATGAAATGATAATTACTTTTTAAGATATTACATATGTTGTAAAACTATGATAACATTCATACGATTTTTTCTCCATCTATTATTTATTTCTTCAGGTACAGCCCGAGCTAAACATTCTAACTTCTTTCCTTCTATCTACTGCATATCAATCGAGTTAAACGTTTGCAGAATTAGTTTCATTGTTTACCAGTGCCCGAAAAATTGTCAAGTATTTAAAAAAATGTTATAATACGTTGGCATCCCGAGAAAGATTTGAATAGCGACTGCAATTAAAAAAAATAATTCAAATCCATGCTAATGGATATCCCAGAAATTACTTATACCACAAAAAGTTCATATAAATATATTAAATATTTTATAGAGATATGAATTTTTTCTTTTTCTTTTCTGTTTTTGTTTGTTATTTACGTCCTCCAACGTTTTCATATCAGACGATGAATGAAATGGGTGAAATGATGCTTAGATGAGCCCAGGGCCCATAGAGCTTAGTTACCCAACATTCGTCTTTCAGGATAAGGGAAAAACCTTGGAATAAACCTTATCCAGGTAACTCAACCTGAGCGAGATTCGAACTCGGGACCTCTTGAATTCATGTAGTAATATTTTGTCTTCCCCTTATGTCTAAGTAGTTATGTAAATAATACAATATTTCTTTTAATGAGAGAACTTTACATTGCATTTGCAAAATATCCAATTTATTTATCAAAATATTACGGTATTTTAATAAAAATCTTTATGAGCCATTTTTGGGGAAACATTTGAAAATAATTCCAAATAAAATGCAATTTTGGATGGGGAGATTTTTCTTGAAACTATTTTAGTCATATCTTTGATACCAAGTTCCGTATTATTCGAACACGCGTGTATGCGAGCGGACCATTTTTTTTTTCTAAAAATTCTTTGCTTTATTACCCACAGGATATTAAAACATTTTCTTCCATTGAATTATAGAGATCGAAATTTTACCGGAATGTAATACATCCTCTACCTTTTAGTACATAGTAGAGAAAGTAAACATTTAACACAAAATATTGATGGAAATTTGAAGATTTCTAACATTACAATTGAAGCAGGTCAATAAATTGGTATTGTCTTTTAAGCTTAAAAGAATTAGAATGACTGTCAACTTTTTAAATCAAGTACATATATGTTTACTTATATTATTTTTCTTTCTGAGATATCGTAAATGTTCTACCATGATCGTTTTGTCCAAATCAGTTGTATTATAGTAAAAAGAGCTTACTTAAGAAATTCTTATTTAAACTTTGTCATTAAAATTGAAGCGTGACTGATCCACAAAAATTATATAATTGAAATGTTGAAGAACCATACTGGAGGAAACCAAACGATTATTTGAATATGTCATTATAATTTTACACAATAACATTTTGATAAAATTTTCAAACTAAAAGTGCCTCAATTCAAAACATAAATACTACAATTTTGTATTTTTTTTTGCAAGTGTAAGAAAAAATATGAAATTCTAATACTTTCTTACGTTTATTAGAAGTCCTAGTCGTGTTAATTACTTGACCCAAGGGAGACCTCCTGATCAGGCACGAAGTCGAAAAGGAGCATATTCCACTTTGTAATGAGCTTTTAGATATTACATAACAGCACTTCTTGAGCATACTTTTCTAAAGGTTATTTGAAAAATATTAATATTGCGCGTATTTTGTAATACAATCTGTATATACATCAGTACCATAGAAAGCAGTATAGCTTCAATCGTATAATATACTGTGACTGCGTGGTTTAAGGGTGCAGAAAAAAGACGTGAAATTGACAGTCAGCTGTCTTCGAGGCCAACTCGGTGCTCCGCCGCACGAAAAAAAATGAAAGAAATCACTGCGCTATACTTCAATCGTCGACTGTCGCAATAACAAAAAAAAAAAAACAAAAAAAAAAAACAACTGCCGTTCTAACACGTGTATATTTCCCCAGCCATTGTTTCTAGAAGCCCGCAGACCTTCTGAGAATTTTCGCGGCAACAATAATGGACAGAACGCTCTGGAGCCTCTCTCTATGCTTTTCTCTCCTATTCATGTACCCGGCTCCGGCCTGTGGCAGCAGCACAACAATGCCACACGGTGACAATACATAAAATATCTGATGTGTCACATTTCTCTATCTACTGTCGATTTGTACATATTTTCCACAAACTATTTTTAGTAAATGTTACCCTTCCATTGTATAGAAATAGACTTTTGCTGAAAATACTTTCATCACACATTTTGTTTTAGTTAATAGAGAGGTATTGGAAACCGGAGTGGTAGTCAAAATTTTAAATAGTAGGTTGTGAAGGTATATACTCACTTTGTATAACGTCACGACAAACAAAAGTTTGTGCCTTAAAACTTCAAGAAAAGTATTAACAATTTTAGACCATTAACAACGAAAAGCTAGGAGATGGTTAATCCGAAATTGGAAGAGAAACATATAGAAAGTGTTACATTCATATCACTCTCTCTACTTATATTCTACACACCAACTGTTCATAAATATATTCTTCTACCTACCGTGAAACATTTGCAGAAATGGTTTCATTACATATTTCCTTTTAGGTACAACAAAGATTTAGAAAAGTGAAGCCATGGTCAAAATATTAGAAAAACGAGTTGCTATGTGATGATTTTTAATATTCCTGTATTTGCATGACTACGATAACAAAGACAAAACGCGACTTCGCACTTGAAAAAAGAGACTGCAAAGCAGTTGATCATTCATTACCAATAACGAAGCATAACTTTAAATTGTTAATCCTACACAAATGTGTTTGATGTAAATTGTATGTTCTAAGAAAACCTACATGTATATGTTTTTGTCCATCTTGTGTGTTTTAAAGTTATAACTTATTAATTCAAATAGAAGGGAGTTTGACAAGGTGTTCGCAAAACATTCGAGTTTCATATTTTATTTGCCATGCAAGTATCTTAAACCAATTGCAAGCGTTACGGTCATTTTTTAGAAAATCAAAACTTAGTTTAGCTTGAAATGGGCGTTCCTTTAAAATCTTCCCTTATGTTGAAAAGATAAACGTCCGATAACCTTGAGTTCTATGGACTTCTGGCTCATTTTTAGACATAATTTAACCATCTCATCCATTCATCGTAAGATATCACCAACCCGATTAAAGAACGTTAAACTATATAGAACTTACGTTAGAATTCCAAAAACTACTAATACTTATTTTGAAATATATATACGGTAGCCGAAAACTGTAAAAGCCACCCCGATTTTATTTTCAACCCTTAGATACAAAACAGTACCTACTTCTCGGTCAATCAGACTACAAAGTTATACACTTCGACTACAGATCTTGGGTGAAACTATAGAATCCACATAACTTTGAAACAAATTACTTATCTGAATGCCTAGCTTTTAAATAGCTACTGTTATTGCACATGCAAATTATTCTAATATTGCTTCACATTCACTTCTATTTTGGTAGAGTATTAGGAAAATTATATTGAATTTAAATTGAGCTAAATTCCAAATTAAATTACCATTATCATCTTTAAGATACAACATACGAAATCCGTGTCTGTTTTGTTATTAGTACATAAAGTGTCAACACACTAAAAAGTTATTCGGTTGACTCTGTGACAATGTAAACAGAAATCAATAGTTACAGATAGTGTTCATCATTTCTCTCTAGAACTTCGTTTGAAATAGCAGTTGAAAGGAACAGTTTCTATGCTAACGACGCAGTCAAATGCCAGGATCAATTCAGAGCCGCGAATGTGCCGGAGTGTGGTCCCGCAGAAGTTTTCTATCTACCTTTATTTTCAACCCTACTTATAGGATGTACCAATGCAATGTTGGATAAGGCAACAGGTTAGAATAAGTATATCCGCATTGGAACTTTATTTCTTACAACAAATGCACAATAATGCATATTATATAACTGTTTTCAAGTAAATATAACGATCCTTTATTCATAGTCTATTTAAGAAAAGAAGGGACAGAATCCTAGGACAAATTTCAGAAATAACATTTTTGTTTTTGGGGTAATTGATTGTTCAAAAATCACAGTTAACTTTGTGGAAGTAAGTACACATATTACGCTATCAAATATAGTAAAATTTTACTTTATTTGCAGGAATTAACTACAGACTAGTTCAAAAATGAGAATTAAGAATTAAAATTAATTCATTAAAGTTTAAACATGAATTTATTGCAATGTTTCATTTACATCTGTAAAAGAATTTACAGGAGAGTGTAAAGCAGCTGCACTAAACCTTCAAAATCATTAAAAACAATACACGGGTAAAGGAAGGGTAATTTACCGATCAAAATGTATCACAGCCATGCGGCTAAAGAATGTTAAACTGATAAAAAAGCACTGGTCAACCTAGAGCATACACTCGCTTCTCCAACACATGTTCTTTTCTTCCCACCGGTGACCAAGGCTACGATAGATGCCTAGTAAATACCGTAACAGAGGCGGATGGTTGTGTTCACCTTTCATTTCCTGTACGTAAGAGTATCACCGCAGTGCCGTCACTGGAACTCAGTAGCCACAGATAAGTGGGTCGCAGCGGGTGAGAGATCGCAATTTCAACTTTTTTCCCCTGCTTGAGTTAAGCACCGTTGATATACCACCACAATTTGTTTCTCTGTAATTGTTATGGATATCCCTGATATCCTGCGCGTAATCTTACTCAGAAAGCTAGTTAGTGAGCCAATACCTAGCGACAGAAAGTCTGGTGCCTTGGCAGAATGCTCACGTGATGAAGTGTATCAAGCATTGCTCTTTGACTGCGTAGTTTATGTTTGACGTACTCATAAACAGCTTTAAGCCTGCAAAGTTCTCTTTACGTTATAACCTAGTGAACAATTTATATCAAGGTGTCCCTGTTCATTAATATAACACTAAGGTTCATTGTGAATGCTGCTTTAACAATCTTTATTTTTTTAGTGACCGACAATGAAGTGCTCCTTGGAAGCGCTGTGTGTCTTCACGTTCTTGCTGAACCTTGTGCGACTTAGCATAGCCCAGAGTATAATCAACAATCCTCTACCTGCATGCGCAATTCGAGGTAGTGAGTACGAATTCTATCCAGGCTTGGGATACTACAAGTTCCACACGCAGTTGAAGTCTTGGATGGATGCTGAGCGCATATGTGCAAAGGAAGGTGCGCATTTGGCCGTCATCAATTCTCTCTCCGAATCTCACGTGCTGCGCACCATAATGGGGCGCCACCCTGAGATATCGGGAGCTGACCCAGACACCAACAACTTTGCTCTTCTTGGATTCCATGACATGTACGTCGAGGGGGAGTATCTTACAGTCCACGGTAAGTGACTACTGTAAGATTGTAGATGTAACATCCTCTTTTAAGTCAACTAATTAATAACACTGGGCAGCAAAAAATAATTTTTGAATGTTTCGAGCACTTCATGAGGCAATTCCTACTAATTTTGGGTTGAGAAAAACAAATATGACAATGAAAATTTTTTATTAGCTCTAGTTTTTATGATATACACAAGGTGGAAGTATTACATATTAACGTATTGAGAGAAAAAGATACATTTTAATTACATACATGCTAACAACAATGAAAGTGCATTTGAATTTTTAAACTGGTAATTACAAGCTAAGAGCTCTAAATTGCTGAAAAAATACTTCGCAGATAGTCGCGTCTGATGAGAATCATGTGGTGGCCTATTGACTTTGTCGTCTTTTAGCTTGCCTCTTGTGATGGAGTTCCGCAGAATCCATATACAAAGACTAACCGTAATCCGTAAGCATTACTTCATTCCAACGGCCTGATATCTTTGTTCCATAACAGAAATATCCTGATGGAATCTCTCCCCATGTTCATCACTAACAGCTCCACAACTAGGAGGGAAAAAGTCTAGGTGGGAGTGGAGAAAATGGATCTTAAGGGACATGTTGCATCCAAGGTTACGGTATTTTTGCAGGAGCACTGTCACCAAATGCTTGTAGTTGTCATTTCATTTTTGCCTAAAAATCCATGAACAACCTTGTAGGCTTCCCAAGCTTCCTTTTCTTTCCCCTCCAAAATTTCCTAAAATGCAGGATCCTTTACAAGTTCTCTTGTTTGTAGTCAGACAAAAATTCCTTCCTTAACTTTTGCATCACTTAATTTCCAAAATTTCTCTCTGATGTTATTTGACAGGTGTGCCAACTCCCTCCAAAAAATTCCCCCAAATTTAAAATCTTCACTCTAAAAATAAAATGTCACTTTATCTTCAAAACAAAAGCTAATCTATCATTTTTATGGCGATTTTTGAATTCAGCAGATGGAAATACATATAAATGCACTATTTTTAAGTCCAAAACATTTTCACTGTTGCCCAGTGTAATTAGAGTAAATATGTACCGGATAAATAAACAAAAGCAGTTATGACAACATAGCTATAGCAATGCAATGATATAATAAAACATGTTAGCATAATTTATAATGCAATGTGTAGAGGGTAGAAAAGAAGTAGATTGAAGGAGGTTAAGGACTAGTTATACTAAGATGTTAATGATCTATCCAGGCGAAAATGAGTATAGAAAAGAGAGTTCGAAGACAACAACTATGAAACAAGGATAGAGAGCATAAAAATTGAGTTTCATTTATGGATGCTAATGTTTTCAACGTTCCCTTCTATTTTTGGTGTGAAATACTGCTTAATTTTTATCACTTTTACTCAATCTTGAGGTTTCCTTACGTGCCGTAAATCTAGCATACATGACCACCGACTTTACTACGCTCCCGTAGGTAGACATGCTAACGATTTTTACGACCGGAAAAAGTTCTCATTTTCTTCTGCGGAGTTTGCCTACGTGACTTTGAGAACCGGATACTAGCGTGTTACCTCTAAACCAAGAAGATATAGTGATTTTAGCAGAAACGTCAAAGTTGTTATTTTGACATCATAGCACAATAGATGTATATCCTGTTAAAAATTAGTGTTTCCTGGGAGGGGGAGAACAGCTAAGTATATTTCTTGAGTATAAACTGAAGCGAAATGCAAGTGCGTACGAGGATAAAATTTTATATTACATTTAAAAATAAGAAAATTGCTTTTTGAACAGCTTTTCGACACCAAGCTGTAGGAACAAAACATATGGGTAACAAATTGTGCAAGTTAAGACTGCACTAAGGATGTTTTCCTCATCATATTCCTAATCGAAGTGGACAGGGGCCAAATGCACCAGTACTCAACGAGAAATGTGTACTACGAGTGTCAATCTTAATTTGGACGGTGGAGGTCAGTGGAATCGTGGTCGAGAGGTACTTCAACATCCTCGAGACAAGAGAGTCTGACGCTGACAACCGTGAGAAGTATATCCTGGATTGGTCACGAAATAACACGTGAGCAAAGAAGTGCTAGCTCGCGTGTGATGTAGAAATTATTGAAAATGTTACACAGCTGCGTCAGGTTAGCAAAGAAGGGAATCAAAGGGAGGAAGTTTCAAACAATGTTACACAAAATCCTAGCTATGAACAGACCCTTGTCAGTCCTTCCTATTCTTCGCTACTGAACCTAACACATAAGTGAAGAGGAAGAAACCCGCAGAGTAATAAACCCAAAACAAAAATTATGGCCCTAAATTAGGCAAATTTTGTTGAATTCCTTCGTACTTAACCTACTTGCAACTTCGAAATTTGTGAGAGGGTACGCGCATATGGTTCACAGGAACTGGAAGCTTGTGAACTTTCTGAGAAATGTAGTTGGAATTTCTCAAGGCAGAAGGATAGTGGTAGTGACTTCTTAATGAATCAGTATTCCTAGAAGGAAGTTAGGTCACAGAAGTAACCATAGTTTTAGCTTTAAAGCAAGACAGCTGTAAATGAGGTTATACTGAAGTTTTTTGAAAGCTAGTTATACATTATGTGTCATAATGACGCTATAAATATAAGAAAAATTAACACTGCAATTAATATTGCCGAAGTAAAGTTCTACACACTTCCTCATCAATTCTGGAGCTAGGAGTCGCTCGGGTCCCCTCAGAGCGAGGGATCAGAAGCATTTGACCTGAGATACCATAGTTGAGCGGTCGGTCCAACGCCTAGGATGATGAAGAGAGAATCATGGAGCAATTGGTGGAATAATGGTAGAGGAAACCGGAGGACCCGGAGGAAACCTACCCCAGCGTGATGTTGTCCTCTACAAATACCAGTTTGCGTTCGCCTGGGACTGAACCCGGACCGCCTAGAGATTCTACATATTGGGAAATAAATAACTATGTAAATAAATATAATTTTAATTTACAGACGATCCATAACTGTATGGTTTCCCGGCGTCCCAGTCTATCATTTGCATGAAAGACCGTTTAATTTTGTACAGGTGTCTAATAATATTGAGGTTCCTTTACCACAACAAAGATCTTTATGCTCTAAAAGCCCACCTCCTCCGCCGAGTTTGAACCATGCCATCGGAAACTAAAGGCCAACTAGTTTCCCCTAGACCACGTAGATACCTTCAAATATAGAGTAAAAAAGTTTCCAGCAATTCAGTGGACTTCATAATTATTATTATTATTATTATTATTATTATTATTATTATTATTATTATTATTATTATTATTATTATTATTATTATTATTATTATTATTATTATTATTATTATTATTATTATTATTATTATTATTATTATTATTATTATTATTATTATTATTATTATTATTATTATTATTATTATTATTATTATTATTATTATTATTATTATTATTATTATTATTATTATTATTATTATTATTATTATTATTATTATTATTATTATTATTATTATTATTATTATTATTATTATTATTATTATTATTATTATTATTATTATTATTATTATTATTATTATTATTATTATTATTATTATTATTATTATTATTATTATTATTATTATTATTATTATTATTATTATTATTATTATTATTATTATTATTATTATTATTATTATTATTATTATTATTATTATTATTATTATTATTATTATTATTACTATTATTATTACTATTATTATTACTATTACTATTACTATTACTATTACTATTACTATTACTATTACTATTACTATTACTATTACTATTACTATTATTATTACTATTACTATTATTACTATTACTATTATTATTATTATTATTATTATTATTATTATTATTATTATTATTATTATTATTATTATTATTATTATTATTATTATTATTATTATTATTATTATTATTATTATTATTATTATTATTATTATTATTATTATTATTATTATTATTATTATTATTATTATTATTATTATTATTATTATTATTATTATTATTATTATTATTATTATTATTATTATTATTATTATTATTATTATTATTATTATTATTATTATTATTATTATTATTATTATTATTATTATTATTATTATTATTATTATTATTATTTTTATTATTATTATTTATTCCTCCATCGATCAGCAAGTATGCTTTACAGATGTTTGTTATTGAGAAAGTTTATAACAGTATACATAACAATTGAGATAGCCGTGAACGACACCTCGAGCTAAATATGGCAGGATCACTATAACACAAATTGGTGAGTTTAAGTCTGATAGTTATCACTCGTCTGGGTCGTCTGTACTGGGCGGTCACTCAGGAGATCTTGTGGCAGTCTGCGCTTGAGGTGAGTTGGTTGGCGAGTGTGAGCGCCGAGATTGTACGTAAGAGCTCCAGGGACCTCCTGGAGATGGTAAAAGAAAGGGGACTTCATAATCTGAAAGGTTTATGCATTCCTTTTGTGTGTGTGTGTGTGTGTGTGTGTGTGTGTGTGTGTGTGTGTGTGTGTGTGTGTGTATGTTGCACTGGTTCTACAGGAACGAAAGGGTTAAAATATATCTGATTTGTTTCAAGACTAAAGTAAATTAAAGAAACTAATTTTATGTGACACTTTAGGACTGTTAGTGTCCATTAATTCCAAAAAGTTAATTTTCGTTAGATTAATTTTTTCTAACTGGCCGATATTTCTGTGAAAATTTTTAGTATTTATCAAAATATTATTCAATTTTGTGTTCAGATAGTGATTTCTCAATGTATTAAGATATTTTGTTAATCAATATTTTCTTATGTTGTAACTTCAAGCTCTGTAACATATTGAGGATCTTTGCCCCACATGAACAGGAGTTTTGGCCCATGCTAGGGGTAAAGGTCCTGAGTATAACACAATTTATTTAAGTTAATTACCATCTATTCAACAACTCAGTACATAACTTTTGCCATCTTGGAGAATAAATATGTTGCAAAAACCAGAGGTATCTATCACTTATAAGGAGAGTTAATAGACGTTTACCCGAAAACTACGGACTCTTGTCCCTTGTTACTCCACCCTATTATTATGATAATTAGCATTATTATTAATTATCATTATTATATACTGTATATTGTTGTATTTTGTTACGTAAGGCGTCATTTTAAAACAGTAAAGTGTCGATACCTCATATTTCAATGGGTATAATTTCTACAGTCTCAAACAGCCGGTACTCTTTAGAGAGACAGAGAGACCGTCTGATCAAAATTGTCCGCTTAGAGCAACAGTAAAACTTTTCAGATACACTTTTAGAAGTCAATAACCAAATAACGAAAATCTAGACTATATGATATAGAAGTGTTTTCTTTTGTTCTCCAGGAGAACCTCTCAACAACACGGGCTTCCAGCAATGGCATGGGACGGAGCCTAGCAACTTCTGGGGCGTTGAGGACTGTGGAGGAATGTTCAGGGGTGACGGCCGACTGGTGGACCTGCCCTGTGATTCTATACACAGCTTCTTCTGTGAACTAGCTACTTCCTGATCCAAAATCTGAATTATATCCTACTGTAATAGCAAAATAAATGCTAAGAAGGAAGTAACTGCACATGTTTATTTGAAAAATGTGTAATCCCCATAGGGGAGAAGAAAATAAATTTAAGCAAAGAGTACCTTTTTGTTTTTCTTTTTCATTGCTTGAAATATTCTTTACGATATTAATCACTGAATATCACTGGACTATTTGTAACCAAAAATTACATAGTAAACACAGTGTGCAACTCTCCAACCTTTTCTCCCCCCACAGAGTTCACTGCACTTGAAGCCTAGTGTCACCACAGGGCATATGGAAGGAGCACACCCTGTTTCTCCACCCAAACGCTTGACAAAGGTTTCGATTTATAAAATTAACATGAAAATTCTAGACATCCGATTTTATACGATAATATGTGTTCAGATAATAAAGAGTGCATTTACTGTGAATAAAGAAACTGACAATAAATAAACATTTACTGTGTCGAAAATAAAAAGAAACACTCAGTGGGGAACTGTATATCCTTTCACATATATATTATTTTTATGGAGAATTAATGCATATCGTCTTTTATTGAAAATAGGAATGGAGGTTGCATTTTGATTTTGGACTACATATCTAATTGCAGTTCATGTAGGATAACATCCTAAGGTGTGAGGTAGCCTATAATCATCCATCATACCAATTAACACATGTGTATAGTTTGTTCAAGAGGTAAAGTACTACTTGTCTTTTGTAACCTTCCAAATGCACTTAGGATTCATTCCTATCGCTCATTGGTATTGGGAGGCATTGCTGTTAAAAAAAATCTTATTTAAGATAGCTGAACAAAAGTTAAGAAGTAGTTATGCCGCGATAACGCGCAGGTTTGTTGACGAGAAATGCCTGCCTGTAAATATTTCATTCTAGTTCCAGTGGAAAGGCTCAAAGCATGAGAAGTCGTTCCATCTTGCTGAAACAATAGTTGATGACGATATCTCCAAAGCGAGAAATGTCTGTCTGGAAATAGTTCATTCGCAGCTCCTATGGAAAGATGTGTTGTGTGACTGTTGTTCCAGAGCAGAAATATTTGCAACGTAGGTATATGGACCGATGACCCATTCATAATAAACGGCGTACGACACTGTCACTTTTGCGCAATGCATAGGACACTCCATGAATCATATGGGTTGTTTGAATTCCAAAGTAACATTCATTTTCTCAGTTAAATCATGTTAAACTGTAAACGACACACAAATGGATTCATAGAAACAATATTCTTGATAAACGGTAGAGTAATTCTAGACCGATATGGATAACTACAGGTTTTTAAAAGAAGATAGGTGAAGGTCATCAAGGAAGAGACGTAAAGGGTAAGAGGAGAAGGTCGTAACGTAAACAAAGGTTGCCAGATTGCTTACACTGGTGAATCACGTACTCAGCTCGAACCCTTGTTTATGTATCGAGTGTTGAGAGAATAAAGAAAGGGGATCTGAATTACTTCCTGTCTGCTGCTGAGCAACACTGCAGCATTCCACGTGGAGAAACAGACGACCTTCGCGTATCTTCTTTTAAAAGTCAGGCCATAGACTTATAAACATACAACACCTTCCTATAGTGCAACGCGATTATACGCCTAAGGCAGCCATCAATAATAAAAGCCTGTGTTACTTTCGGAAGCAGCTGTACTGATTGTGAAGACAAACGCGCGCCTAACAGCTGCTAAGAAGCGGGAGTGCGCAATGCAAAAGTTGAAGTAAAACTATTCACGTTAAGTCATATCGGACGGTGAATGAAAGGGGTGAAATGTTAATGGGAATAGTGCCCGTATTCTTAGTGATTCACTATCAGCTCTACTCGCTATTAATGATAAATACAATTTAAATTCATTAGCACATGAAATCAGAACCTTGCTTCAAAACCATTCAAGACATATTTGCATGGGATGGCTTAAAGGACACAGTGGAATTTTAGGTAACGAGAGAGCAGATTGCTTGGCTAAGAAGGCTGCAGAATCCAATCTTCCTGTGACATACTCTTTGTCCTATTTCTACTGTAAGGAGAATAATACATCAACATATTCTTGAAGAATGGAACCAACAATGGCTAACAACTCCAAATGGAAGTTTAACAAGAGGAAAATGTGAAACTCTTGTACCAAATTTTGTATTGACACAATTTTTAAGTGGACATGGTAAATTTGGTGAATACTTATCATGCTTTCACTTAACATCCAACCCCGGGTGCTTGTGTGGTGAAAAATTTCAAACTGTGGTTCATCACCTTTTCTGTTGTCCCATATTCTGGAGAGAAAGACAAGAATTTATATTCAAGCTAGACTCTCTAGGAACTGAATTTTCTGCTCCGCTCACATCTTTGCTAATGAAGCCACAACAGTATAAGTACTTCATGATGTTTATAAACTCAGTGTTTAAACGTCTGAAATAGTTTAAATTAATATGAATCAGATTAAAACATATTTTCTTCCTTCTAGTATTTAAAATATTTTTTGTTAAAATTGTATATTTTACGTATCAACTCTAACCCTAATATACCACTGTGTAAAATAGGGTTCATAAATCTGGATAAATAAAAAAGGGGGTGAAATGATGCTCAAATGTGTCCAGGGTCCATGGAGCTTAGAGCTACCCGACATGCGTCTTTAAGGATAAGGGAAAAAACCTTATCCAGGTAACTCACCCTGACCAAGATTCAAGAGGTCCCGAGTTCGAATCTCGGTCAGGGTGAGTTACCTGGATAAGGTTTTTCCGGGGTTTTCCCTTATCCTGAAAGACGAATGTCGGGTAACTCTATGCTCCATGGACCCTGGACACATTTGATCATCATTTCACCCCTTTCATTCACCGTCCGATATCACTTAACGTTGGAGGACGAAAAATTAAAAAAAAAAAAAAAAAAAAAAAAACATGCGTAGTCTACATAAGTTAATTACAGCGTTAACATATACATCGAAATAATATTTCGCAATTTTATAAAAGTAACCTCTTTGGAAAACACATCACTGTGAAAAATAGTAATCTTAAATAATATATAAATCATTCTCTAGATTTTAATGTTGGCAAAGTTCTCTCTTTATACGTTCAATTACTCAGTATACCCTGCTAACGAACTTGAAATATTGTAAAACTTATATGAAAAAGTTGTCATCCATAGAATTCACTGCATACATCTATATAATTGGAACAAATGTTATTCAGAGTTTTGATATTACTTCATTAGTTAAGTACCTGCAGTCTTTGCTACATATCAATTAATAAAAAATGTAATACAGGATCGATTATCGCTTTTTAAATGCTGTTGAACTGTTACGTCATGTTCATTTATGTATATTGCTTGCAACACGAGAAAATATAGCTCTTTTTCGATAATATGTAGACTGCAGCAACCATCTTTAACAGAAAGCCAAGGCCTTCTTCTCAGATATTTTCTTTTAAAACTAATGTGTCCGTTTTCAAATGAATCCTTTTAAATAGTTTAAAAGTTTGTGAAATTAAATAAAAAGTTTTTATACATACTTGCATGTATGCCAGGTGATACCGAAATTATGGTTTGCCAGAAGCAAAGAATCATGATAGATGTCAAAGGAATGTTGGTTCTTTGTTACGACAACGGGCAAGGCCATTTGAGTTGGGGAAAGTGTATAACAAAGCCATTTAAGAAACAGTGTCCTTAGAAGATTTCTAAAGGAATTGTCACTCGACGTGTATGAATAGGGAATTCTTTGGATCATTTACAATGGCGACCAAAACAGCCACAAAGGGACTTTGTTTGAAAAAGGAATTTGGAGAGTGAAAGTTATATATATATATATATATATATATACACACACACACACACACATACACACGCGCGCGCACAGCTGTGCTAAAGAGAGCAGTCTGAGACGTGAAGCCTATTAGAGCGGTCAACTTGTTCTGTCTTGAATATTTGTCGGGTCATCAAAATTTATCGAGTAATAAACAATTAGCATTCAATAGCTCTAGACCGAGATTGGTAACCCTCGGTCGGCAGCTTCCATTTCGAGGTTTGAAAAGAAGAAGCAGTGAATAAATAATTTGGAGACGGGCATTCCAGTAATTTCCTTCTCACACCCATCCACGCATACCCTGAGAGAATCCTCATTGCTCGCCAATCATATTTTTAATCGTTCGCCAAACATATTTGTATCAAATTGGCGTTCCAACGTGGAACTTGTGTACACCCATAAACCATATTGCTTCACAGGGCAAATTCATCTTTAGAATTGTGAAAATATTGTCAGAATCGTTTTTGTTGGTTTTGGGAGACCTTGCATACCCAAACAAGTTTTCTAGATTTATAATATTAGTATAAATAAATACCCAATTAATAAAACTAAACTTCGTTTCCCAGAAAAACAATGTAGCAAATGATCTGCACTGAAAGTTTACAGATATGAATGAGAGAGCTGAAGCAATACACTGAGATAAGATAACTCGGCAATTCATCACTGTATCGCGGAACATCAATTATACTTAAGTATGAGTGAGAACCGCTTCTCAAAATGACAATTCTATTAACTGATTGTAACATTCTTAAAGCAGTGTTATCTTAAATTTTGTTCCTTTACGTGAATGCTTATTAAATCGAGATATAAGATACAAGAGATATTCCTGGAACATCAATGGATGTGGAGTTTCTGTTGTCCGTTCTATCATTTTAGTGCTAAAACATAGTTTGTTAATGATTGTCAATTGTCAGAATCATATGAGCGGCACAGGTGAGCCGAAATCTCGTCGCAGGAGTTCTTTTATATGCCAATAAATATAGGTAGTAATATGAGACTAGCTTTTAAAACTATTTGTTAGGGTGGGGTTTGAATCCGCGACCTTGGTATCAGTAGAGCAGTGCCTAACGAATTGAGTTACCCAGCGCCCGCCTCTGTACCATAGGTACTGTCTGACCCTCACAAGAAGGCAAGGCAGAGGAATGTGTTGCTGTGTTTATGACTCACCTACCTGATATGATAAAGATGCTAGGTTCACACAGTGTTGTTACATAATCCACCCATGCATGATATTGTCGTGCTGCTGGAACCGTTACCATGGATTTATCTTTGGCAATAGATACCTCTCACATAACGCACTAATTTTGTTGTTGTAATTTACGTCCTCCAACGTTAAGTCATACCAGACGGTGAATGAATTGGATGAAATGATGTTCAAATAAGTCCAGGGTCCATGGAGCTTACAGTTACCCGACATTCGTCTTGAAGGATAAGGGAAAACCCCGGAAAAAGCTTTATTCAGGTAACTCACTCTGACCGACATCCGAACTCGGGACCTCTTGAACGTGAGGCAGATACACTACCAACTACGCTACCGAGACGGGCACACTGAATACTTCACGTGGAATGAACATCTATCTGTCATTTGTGATTCCTGCAAATTCTATTGGCTGAAGTGATGCGTTCCTTGGTACTCAGCACAGGGCCGGGCAGCGCAGCAGTTCTCCTCTTATTCTTACAACAATAATCAGTGTCTTATCTGAGAGGTTTCTATTAACAAAGAAAACTCCATGGTAATGGTTCGAGCAGCGCGACTATACCTATCACTGCAGTTATTGAAACGAGCATTAGATCTGGCAGCAGGAGTGACACAGATGTACTCTCGTGCACTAATTTTGTAATAAACAGATCCACTAAGAGAGCTGATAAATACTTCAAAACTCCTCTCCTCTAATATCTCCGCTTACCTTCTTGTAATGGGCAGACACTGGTAACATGCCTGCCTTGGTAGCGTGGTAGTAGCATGTCTGCCTCACGTTCAAGAGGTCCCGAGTTCGAATCTCGGTTAGGGTGGGTTACCTGGATAAGGTATTTTCCGGGGTTTTCCCTTATCCTGAAAGGCGAATGTCGGGTAACTCTAAGCATCATTTCACCCATTCCATTCATCGTCCGATATGACTTAACGTTGGAGGACGTAAATTACCCCAAAAAAAAACTGGTAACATGTCTGGCTCACGTTCAAGGAGTCCGGAGTTGGCATCTCGGTCAGGGTGCATTATCCGGGTAAATTGTTTCTCTCGGGTTTTCGCTTACCCTTAGCCAGATAACTCTAAGCTCTATGGGCCCCGGACTCATTTGAGTACCAATTCACCTGTTTCATTCATCGTCCGATATGACTTTGAACGTTGGAGGTCGTATATTAAAATAAATGGTAGTAAGTGTGATAAATAAATAGTCCATATTGTAGTTTAATTTAAAGATAACCAATGAATAAGACAAATGAAATTCACTATCATCTCACTTAATCATCCGGTACGTGTATGCATATAAAGGAGTTAAACGAATTCTCCTTAGCGTGTGTGTCTCACGTCCAAGAAGTCCCGAGTTAAAATCTCGGTCAGGGTGAGTTATCTAAAAATGTTTTATCCGGGGTTTTCCCTTATCCTTAAAGATGAATGGACTCTGGGTTCATTTGAGCACAATTTCACCCATTTCATTCATCGTCCGATAAGACCTATCCTTGGAGGAAATACCTTTTTTTAATCATCTAGTCCAACATTAAAGGAGGAATATGATTGATTCACTGGAATATTTCGTTAGGGATTTTTAACTGCACTCTAAACAATGAGTTGTAACCGAAACGTTTGTGATAGCTTTTTTTTTCATTTGCATGAGTAACTGACATTAACACATTAATGGGGGTTCAGTGAAGCCAAAAAATTGCATGGGTATAGAAAGAGTAGTGGATCTATGGAATAGTTTGAATTATGATATAACTGAACTTTAAATGCCGCGATTCTCGACGTTTTTTGTTTGTTTGTTGTTTTCATTTACGTCCTCCGACCTTAAGTCATATCGGACGATGAGTGAAATGGGTAAAATGATGCTCGGGATCCGGGGTCCATGAAACCTAGAGTTACCTCAAATTCGTCTTTCAGGATAAACCTTATCGAGGTAACTCACCCTTACCGAGATTCAAACTCCGGACCTCTTGAACGTTAGGCAGACACAGACACACTACCATGCACGCTACTGAGGCGGGCGGTAGAGGGCAATGAATGACTTTTTTCAGAAGGGAAGTAAAGCCGGTTCTCCCATGAGGTCGATTTATTGCACGTAAAAAAATCCAATATAAAACGAATGCTAAGAACCAAGCAAATAAGTAAGAAGCTGCAGATGCTGTATAAAATGCGCATGATCGCGCGTTTTCTATGATATATACATAGAAAAGCATTTAGAATGCTAACACATGAATTCGTTTCCAAGAAATTTATGTTCTCCACATAAATTTAGAGACTGAAATAACAAAATATACACTGGGATGGAAAGTAAAATATAACCCAATGTTTTATGTCTCTTCAATAACTTTGTCTTGATAATGAACGTCTCCGACTTCTTGAAGTACTAAGTGCTGCGGTCTCTCTTTTTATTTTGAAGCAGTCTGCTTTGAGTCATCATTAAACAATGAATTATTGCAAAGTTTCTAAATTATAGCATCATACTAATCCATTGTATTATATATACGAGGCATGTTTTTTAAGTCAGTACCGTTTTGGAATTAAAAACAGACGTGCATAAATATCGCAATAATTTTATTTTTACACGAAAGTCTGTAACTTAATCCACTTTCCTACATAATTTTCATGAATATTGAGGCACTTGTCATAACCTGGCACCAGTTTTTAAATACCCTCCTCATAAAATTCTGCCGCCTGACGTGTTAACCACTGTATCACAACTGCTTTGACTTCGTTATCGTCTTGAAGACGCTGACCGCCCAGATGTTTTTTAAGTGCAAGAACAAATGGTAGTCGCTGGGCGCCAGATCAGGGCTGTATGGAGGATGATCTAGAGTTTCCCATTGAAAAGATTTGATGAGATCTTTGGTCCGATTAGCCACATGTGGACGGGCACTGTCATGTAGCAAAACGATACACTTACTCAGCTTGCCACGTCTTTTTTTCTGGATTGCACGGCGCAGATTGTTCAATGTCTCACAATAAGACGCTGCATTGATTGTCTCATTACGAGGCAGAAACTCCTCTAGCAATACTCCTTTTCTGTCCCAAAAAACTGTGCACATGATTTTCCGGGCAGAAATTGTTTGCTTAAACTTCACTTTTGTGGGTGATAATGAATGTCGCCATTAAATGGATTGTTGTTTCGATTCTGGTGTGACGTAGGCCATCCATGTTTCGTCACCAGTAACAATTTGGTCTAAAAAATCTTCACCTTCATTGTGGTACCGCTCAAGGAAAGTCAATGCACTGCCTAAATGTTGGGTTTTGTGCAAATCCTTCAAAATTTTCGGACCCCAACGTGAACACAATTTCCGGTACTTCAAGTTCTCGGTCACAATGCGATACAAAACACTGCGAGAATATTGAGGAAAATAGTCGCACAATGATGAAATTGTAAAGCCTTTTCTTTCACTTTCTGCACCAAATCTTCAGTAACGACCGACTGACGTCCAATCCGTTCTTCATCATGCACATTTGTGCGGCCATCTTTAAATGCTCTCACCCATTTCCTTACCATTCCATCACTCATAATGTTTCGTCCGTAAACTTCACAGATCTCACGATGAATATCGATCGGTTTTACGCCTTTAGCACTAAGAAATCGTATAACAGCCCGTAGTTCACAATCGGCGGGACTCACGATTGCGGAGACATCTTAAACACTCAGTAACCAACGTATACAATGAAGAATCAGACTGTAATGGCGTCAGTGCGTAGACAAGAGATGTAGATAACTAGTGCGCATGCGCGGGACGCCGAACGTAGGGCTGCGGCGGTGGAATCGCAAAACGGTACTGACACATGCCTGGTATATATATATATATATGTGTGTGTGTGTGTGTATATATATATATATATATATATATATATATATATATATATATATATATATATAAAGACAGTGCAGTGCGGAGATAAAAGCTTGCCGAAACAGAGAAAGAAAGAGACAGATAGATGTCAAGTTTCGTCTTCTGGTGCCGTCTTGATTGTTACAGAACGTTCCACTAATTTCTAAAACAATGAGTGGAGGTATAAAAGAAGCCGCGGTTAGTTTGTCAATGGACAGTCGTAATTGAAATTGACAATCGTGTGCGTGCAGCTGTGATTTGAAAGGGAACTCTTTTGTTTGTGGACGTGTGGCAGACGACCTTGAAGGTTGTATTTGTGTATGTTACGTAATTCTGCTACTAGCAGGGCTGTACAAAAACGTCTTTCTACGGAAATAAAGTGCAGTTTGAATTTCTGCAAACTAGACTTTTAATTTTACAAACCCACAAAGTCACATTATTAATTATTCAAAATGTTAAAACACATGTTACTAAAATCACGTACAATTAATCTGCTTAAAATGCATAACAGCATATCGGAAACAGAATATACACAACTTCAATAGGTGTTTTCGCACTATTCCTAATTATGTATGTACATTCAAAACTTGTATCCAAATATACATTTACAATATACATTTTCACAGATTCAAAACTTATTTGCAGGTTATTTTAGTTAATTGATGGAAAGTAATCATTTCTCCACACTAGCCGTATATAGGCTAAGATATTTGATGGATAGAGTCAACATGAAAAATTCAATGCCATGGCCGGGATTTGAACCACGGATCTCCTGGTTTCCGTCCAGTCGCTCTTAACCTTTGAGCTACCATGGCCAACGTGCCGAGTCAACTGGAGAATTCAATGTCAGGACGGCACGTTGGCCATGGTAGCTCAAAGGTTAAGAGCGACTGGACGGAAACCAGGAGATCCGTGGTTCAAATCCCGGCCATGGCATTGAATTTTTCATGTTGACTCTATCCATTATTTCCAGGTGCTGGTTCATGCTGATGTTGAGAGTATTCTCACTATTTGAGAGATCTGAGTGGATTAGCATGATGACACACACGAAGCAGATAAACCTTCTGTTAAATGCCCAAAACTCTCTGCAGCAGGCCATGAGAAATGATAGCCTCATAGTATCTGAATATACTAAAGAATGCTCAACGGAATAACAATACCTCCACTGGAAGTTAAACGCTATTCGGTGTTAAATTCGAATCATAACAGATAGCTAAAATAGTTATAAAATATAAAAAACGAGTGAATAATTAAGGAGCGAAGATACGTTTTCGTAATTGTTAAGGGATCACGGTACAGAATCATTGAGTAAAGAAAAGTGAATTGAAAGGAACATGCTCCTTGGGATTTTCTTTTTACATTCATATGTTCTTTACTCGAACTAATTATTATCGAAACTTGTGCTTTATTTATGCAAAACGAACCATTCATTTCAAAGCTACCCCGATGGCATGAAATGCAAATACATTCTGCTTAGTCTGGGTAGATATCTTTTGAGAGGTACGCTAGTTTCTCACAGTGCTCTTGTTTAATCTTTCATAAAAAATAAAATATTTGCATACCAAAACTACTCACAACACATATTTGTTCACATTAATGCAAGGCACGTCCTCTCGTTGAATAAATGAATACAACGTCCCTTTCAAGACATTTCCTCAATAAATTCCCATTTGAGGCCAGGAACTATATTGTGGGTAACAATGCGATAAGAAGTTTATTCGAGGGAAATCTATCCATATGAGTTCACACCCTAGCAATTGCAGTCAGATAATACTACAATTTGAACCACACACACAGGATTCGGAGATAAATAACGCAGTTGTCATCTTCTCCGAGAAGGAATTAAAATGTGTTGAAATGACTCACCTTTTAGACGATGAAGAAAGTTCAATAAGTTGAGATAGTATGCCTGCAGTTCAGTTTTACTGTTGTTAGTAATATTGTTGAGGGTGATGTTCTTGGAGAAGACCAATTCGTTAGTTGGACTGGACTAGACTACGCTACGGAGGGGGTTCGGCACGGAGGTCCAAACTTGGTTTATTGTACCTATGCCCCGAGTGGGGCACCCTCGGGAGGAATAGAGCGAGAGGAGAGAGAGGGCGACCGTACCATCTAGCCACAACAGTGTCGAGGGCAGGGTCGCTATACATTACCAGTTGGAAAATCCTCGGCAGGCTAGAAAAGCCGACATCCCACCCTATTATGGCCCGGAAAGGACCCCCCCAGACCGAATTCGGAGACCGGACACCGTCCTACCAGAGGAGAAAGTATTACAAAGAGCACATCTTCCTGCCATGCAACACCGAGACACCATGAAAAAGACCACCAGATAAGAGATGATTTGAAATGATAATGGAAATTAAAGGAACGGAAGGAATTTCGGAGGATGAATTAATTGACCCAGCATTCACCCACGAAACCGTCTAAGCCATTCTGCTCGGTTGTCAATAGGAACGTTTTTTTTTTTTGTTGTAATTTACGTCCTCCAACGTTAAGTCATACGGGACGATGAATGTAATGAGTGAAATGATGCTCAAATGAGCCCAGGGTCCATAGAGCTTAGTTACTGGACATTCGTCTTTCAGGATAAAGGAAAACCCCGGAAAAACCTTATCCAGGTAACTCATCCTGACCGAGATTCGAACTCGGGACCTCTTGAGCGTGAGGCAGACTCACTACTACCACGCTACCGAGGCGGGCAATAGGAACGTGAAGGATAGCTAAGTTTTTGCGACAACCAATTTTGATTCAAGAATGCAATCAATTTATTTCTGATGTTCCTTTTGGCACTTTGCTCGGAGTTAACCTACTTAAAATAAGAAATAAAAATGACATTAATTAAGGTTTTGTGTTAATGAAGCAATTGAACGCTATATGGAGCTTAGTTTACAAAACAGTAATCCTGAAACTTGAAGTGATTTATAATAAAATAAGTAACGAAATGCAACACTAGGGCAAAAAATAGGGAATGTCACCACAAATAAATCAATATAACTGGCGTTACATATTGTTCATAAGCTATTTTAAAAAGCTCATTTATTTTCCACGGCAAACGTGAACTACTCTTGTATGCTATGTAATTGAATTCAAACTTTTCAATTGTTAGATACTGTCAACATGAAATATTCAATGCCATGAATTTAATGTTAAATTCTCCATCTCACTCGTATATTTCCCCGGAATATCTACCAAAGACCTTAGCCTATATACGGCTAATGTGAAGAAATTATTAATTTCCATCAATTTTCAATTGTTTATTACAAAAGTATGGATTTCAATAAAACTAAAATGAGATTTACAACATAAATTTAAATTACATATAAATATGAAAATTCAGTACTTAATAAAATAGTACATTGAAATAATAATTTAGAAACACACAGCTACACTACAATGCCAAGATTAGAGTTACACATTCTATGACTAACTCAAGGTTTGTTTACACATTACCAGTTTAAAATGCAGCTCCTATGGATAGATCATTGGCAACACAACAGAATTGGGGAAGAATGTGAATATAGTATAATACTGTTATACTATATTGTCACCCAATTATCGGAAGGCACGACCAACTGACGGCTGAGGAGGGCCGGGAAGCATTCGACCACGCCTACCCATTTATCTTGTAGCGGTAACGAGGGGATGGTTGGGAAAACATCACTAGCCATCTCTTTCCCCTTCCCTGGCGTCTGGAACCTTCGGGGTGATTCACTGAACCACTGAACTGACTTCCAGAAACAGCAATCTTCCTATAAAAAGGGGCTGCAGTTAGCGAGAGCCGGAGGAGCGCCGTGCTAGTGAACGGACTGGAAGACTGTGTACGTGCATCGGAAGAGTTGTACGTAATTGCGAGTGTAGAGTGGAACTGTGACAGACGAACTGGTGAATTGTAATTGTGTACGCTACGTAATTCTATGTAATCAGCAAGTGTTCCAACTGTAATTCGGTGGAAATAAAGAACATTTTGAGTTTGTGCAATTGGACTTTTAATTTCACGAACCCACAAAGTCACAATATGGAAGTGTTGATAGAGAGTCAGGTTCTACTTACTAATATGTTAGCATGCAACTATACGTAATTAAATTGTGTAAGGCTTCTTATCTTCTTGTATTACATATTTCTTTCTTCTTACAATTTTTCTACATTGTTTCACATTATTCCACTAATATGCAAAAGTTACAGCTACAACTGCAAAGACAGCCAGTTTGAAAAGATGAACAACCGTTTCTAGCATATTAAATGTAACTCCTTACTTTAGTGTTTAAACATCGAACCAGTTCAACGAGCTTATGATGTGGAGTATAAACTACAGTTATTCCACACTGTGCCGTTGTATGTCAGGCATCGGAAGGAATGGAGAGAGGAGATGGGAGTTCCTAGCGAGTGCTGAAGAGTCGAGCCTTCGTGCACCCGCCAGCCTTACGGCTGTCCTCTGTGTGGACAGTTTATGACAGAGGACTACTTCAGAGCCGAAACTTGCCTTAGCCTCCCATTCGGGTTGAAGTGGATATGCCATTTATGTGCGTCAAACAATCCGAGAAAATTACGGATAACTTCGGTCGGCTGCCAGTGACCTCACACCACGCTACTAACTATCCAGACTAGCACCGGAGATTAAACTCGCCTGGGGCTATGCCAGCCAGACATACACAATATCCCTGTAGAGACCAACCCAAACTCAACACTTCCCCTTCAAGAGGGGCTTGAACGTCCAACCTGACGTAGTTGTAGTAAAGTCAGAAGTGATACGGGTCTGCAAACCACCATAGCGCTATTCCTGTGCTAAGAATAGTGGTTACAGAGCAGCCGCACTACACTTGCTCCTTCGCCAACATTTCCACAATGAATTAAATAATGGATAATTGAAATGGAGAGACGGGAAGTACCAGAAAAGAAACTTGAAACCCTAGCATTCCCACAGTGCCTAAGTAAACAGTAAAATAAGGAAAATATTTGGTCAGATTGGTAAGCCACTCCGGAGATCGAACCTAGAACCTTTTCCAAGCTATGACTATAAACACTGTCATTCTTTTTGACTTCGTCTGAGGGGATTCGACACTACGACCAATATTGGTCTATCGTACCTTATTCCCCAAGTGGGGCATCCCCGAGAGAAAGGATAAGGCGAGAGATGACAGAGGGCTGCCGTCATAAGGAGCCAGTACAGTGCAGAGGACAGTGTCCCTACACACTGTCATTTTTAGTGGTCTTATCACTGTTCAACAAATTCTTATTCTCTCTGAAGGCAGAGGAATAAATAAAAGAATACATAAAACTAAATGAACAAGTAAGGAGGAGGGTAAACAATTCTGCATAGGAAGACAAACTCAATGCACTTATAGCTATCCCATTAAAACTTATCGACTGACCCCACAGCTCACTTGGTATAGCAATTGCATGCTGTGTGAGGACCATCGTGTTCGTTTCCTGCCTATCCTCATCTAGATGTGGGAATGGGAGTGTGAATGTGTATGAGAGAGAGAGAGAGAGAGAGAGAGAGAGAAAAGGAGAGAAATATCTAATGTATAAAATATAAAAACGAAAAAAACACTATATACGAATGAAGACCATTCTTTGCCTGGCGTCTACCGTGGTATGCGGGCGACACGCTACGTTTTGGAAGTCGTGGTTTAAACCTGGCGAAGGGCAATAAAATTTTTCGGGCCAGAAAAGCCTTAGAATTGCTGCCTTCTGACCTGAAGTAAAGCCGGTGGTTCCGTTTCATAGCTTTACGGCGCATGAAATAACCTTAAACGTGATAAAAGTTGTCTCAGAACAAATTTCAGCAGTTAGAGGCCGTTTTTAAAATAATGTTTAATAAGAAGACCATTGCCGATCGAAAGTATCTTCCAAAATTAAAACCCATCAATATGACCATTTAGATAAAAACGGAATATAAGTGAAACAAGTATTAAAGGGTTATATGACGATATAATTTTTAATTCGCATTCTCGTTTTTTGTGGACTACGCATTTAGCCTCTCGTTCCCTTTTATTTATATTAAGATGTTATTTACGATACTATGTATATTTCCGGGAAATACACTTACAGGCTGATAGAGGTAGAGGCGGTATCATTTGAGTCATTCGTGATTGAAGAGCGAGATTACAATCAGCACTTAAGGCTACCCGATAAGAGACGTGGGAACATAGTATAAATAGTAGGTACCTACTTCACTGTTTGACAACAATTCTGAAAGACTAATTCAGAACATCTGCTCTACAACCAGGTATGATTTATTTAACATATTTTGGAAAAACTCAGGTGTGGTACTCATTGGTCTTCCTCTACTCACTTTTACATACAATATTATTACATAAGTACTTTTCTTCTCATGTTAATCGAGATTTATATTTGTAAAAATGGATTTATTTGGTACGTAGGTACAACAGGATTAAGGGGAAACAGTAGGATTAAGTGATAGTTTTAAGAGCTGGTCTCTTTGCGATAGATAAGAAATTCCGCTCTGTTTGTATGATTAGGAGAATTGCCACTTGAGAAAAGTATATTCATACCAATGAATGGATAAATAAAAAAAGCCCGTGTATGGCAAAGGCCTTCCGTAAAAAGGGGAGCTCGTGTTTAAAACCCGCGTATGGAGCTATTCCACGGGGGCAAAGATTTCCTTAATCTAGTCATTCATCTTGCACATCTACTCGCATTATTGTTCTATACACTAATCTACAGTTAATGTTCTTAGGGTGTAGTTGCTCATGAGTTGTCTTTCAAGGATTTTACACACATTTCTACACCTGTGGGGCTAAATAAGGTATGGTTAACTCCACAAAAATGAGATATGAGTTTGTGCAGTGATATTTTTTCTATCTCATACGACTTACCAGTTATGAAAAACTCATTCGGAATGAAGAGAACGTCAGGAACTACTCCCAGAAAATTCAGGATACTCATTTGCTTTGTCATAAATACATTTTAAATCAACGAGAATTTAATCAAAGTTGTTAGAACCACCTTTTAGAAAATCAACATTTTCGAAAAATGTTTTCATGTAAAGTGTTGTTTGAGATCTGGAAGGTTTCTTTAAAAATTTCGTGTGGCATCATTGGAAGATGCTGGACTTAAATACCATGTTTGGTATCTAACCATACTGCGAGTACTCCGCAGAAAAAGTAAGTACATTATAAAGCCTCTCAGAATGCAAGAACTACTTTTGCCAAATGTAACTTCGGCGTTAAATGACTGCAAAATGGCTAATCGTATGCCATCGAGCAAATCCTTAATTCATCAGCTGAGCAATAATAACCATTAAGATTCGCTGACACTCCACAAACTATAAAGCATTCACATATACTTTGTTCACTAGCTGAAGTATTTTCTAGGAGCTCTTTTGGGTTTTACGTGGACAAGTAGAGAAAACAGTAAACGATTCTTACTTACCGAAAATTAAAAAGCTTGCAATCATCAATAGCTGTCAATTGTTAATTTAGAATCCTGAAAATAAAACATTCTCAGTTATTTGCATGAAATTTCTAACTCTGCTGATTTGATTAAGGAAGTAAATTATTCTGCATCTGGAGTAATACATCTTCACACTTTCTTCATTTAAACACAGATAATATACATACACATAATTAAAATTTTGAAATAGTAAAAGAACGTAAATATCAAAATAATCCTATTTAATAATACTAAATAATTTCCATTACATACTTTATATGTGTCTAATATATTTAAAATATAAAAAATATCAATCCTGCATGTTCTATGACACCATGTAAGAATATTTGGGGCTTTTGTTTCTATAGAGTGTAAATAAATGTGTGTTACAAGGCTCGGTGATAGGTAGATGGGTAGCATTTGATCATCATTTTGTTAACAAACTCATGTCCACAAAGAATTTGTTTACATGCTGGGATATCCAACATATGGAGGTCAAAGTAATTTGTATGGATCACAAAAGGGAAGAAAGAATTTAAAAATAAAACTTAAATTTGGATATTAGATGTTTTATTGTGCATATTCCAAAATTTTACAATTTACAACTTTTGGCTACATTTATTTGTCTTTACCTTATTGCTATATTGGCTTACATGACATCCTGGTCTTCTGCTCTGCCAGGTAGCTCTTAACCTCCATGTCTCCTTGTTACTTAATTAGCCCCATTCTTCCTTTCTTATATTCTTTACATTTCTTATCCATTTTTCTTTTACTTTCTGCAAGAACTCACCAATACTTCTTACCTTCTTTTCCTCCCTGCCTTTTAACACTTTTATAGCTATCATCTTCTTCTCTACTTTCCCCCATTTTTCCTCCCAAACCTTTTATTCTCCACATTGCAACCTCCTCGCATTCTGTTACATAGTGTTCTATGCTTTCTTTTCCCCCACACAATTCACAAATTCCCTTTTCCCTACCTCTTATCCCTCTTAGAAATATTGTTCCTGTTCTCATCCAAGCTAACCCTTCTCTCTCTTGCCTATTGCAGTAATCTACATATGCTTCTCGTCCCCAACTTATTTTTATTTGCTTGTAAAATTGTAATGATTTCATATTTTCTAGACTTCCCCACAATTCCTGTCTTTCTATATATTCTGTTCTGCATTTTACCAATTTACGCACATCACTTGTATTCCTTTCCTTTAATGTCCATATATATATATATCCCATTCCCGTTTTTTCCATAATTCCTCCTATCTCTGCCCACCAACTATTTGAGTTCTCTAATCTCTGTAAGTAGTATATACAATTTAATCAATTACTCAAGGTTTTCAAATGCCACCATGTTGTGCAACGACAGATTATGTGACGTCGAACGCTTGAAAAGAGTTCAAACATTTGTACGGTATGTCCTCAAGGGTGTTAGACGTAAGCTGCTCATTTAATTTAAATATCTGCCAGCCTTGAGGGAATGGAGTGGGCTGGGTGAGGTCTGCTGGGGTAATGTTGTTGGTTGAGCCAGCTAAACTCTTCATGCCTCCTCATAAATGCAAAACAGCTCAGTATACTGTATATATGTGCAAAGGCTACCATTGTTCATTGTCACTTAATAGTTGTTAAGCTGAATGTAAAACATAAAACTATTAAACGGAATAATATTAGAAACACTTGGCTGTAGATAAACTACTGTGCATCCCATAACTGATGTAGTAATATTGGTAAATAACTGTTAAATAACGAATGAAACATATACTGCATGTCATCTTCCTTTTCCAATTTTGGGGACTTGAGCTCCAAACAATTTTGGAATGGGTTTAAAAACAAAGTATGACTAGTGGTACAGTACTATTACCGAACCTTTTACACGTAACAAATTATAGAAATGTTGTGCAAAGATGCTCAATGCTCAGTCTTTGTGCATATATTTTCAGGAATCAGCAATGTTTGTGAAGCTATTGGCACTGTTCATTGTGGCGTCTCTGGCAGTCGCACAAGAATTGGATGAAGTGGATGTGGAGCGTCTCATTAAATCAGGTTACATCCACGCTCCCGGTCTGGGATATTACAGGTAGGGATATCTTCAATACTGACTATTCTTTTCTGAACTAGACATAGTGAGGTATATTCTAAAGAGGAAGGAAATAATATTCTTAAAATAAAGATTGACAATATCCTGATGCATTACATCAATCCCTGGTCGCTATCCTTTATTTTAATAGTTTTTCCAAAACTCTATTTTTTACTAAGGTTACATATCGTTTTAGGTACAAGAGGGATATAGAAGGCTTGAACAAATTGGCCTTTACGAAAGTTTGCCAGAGTTGATATGCCAAATGTTTCTACAGTATCAGGGAAACAACTCAATAATGATTACTATAAAAATGACAAATTTGTTGAGAAAATCAAACGACTAACAACATATGTATTCAAAATGCTGAAGACAAAAATTATTCAAAATACATTTTGTATTCTAAAGAGATCTACATTTCATTTTTCATTTTTCTAATGATTTTCTAAACTTACACAAAATTCATTCCGTGCAGTGTTCAAGACAAGAATCGCATTATATATGCAAGTGCCTTATACGCAATATATTTTAATCAGTCCTTAGAGACAATTTTCAGATAGTAAAAAATAAAACATTTTACATGCAAACGATGCCTTGATTAATATAAATTTCTTGAATCTGTTTCTGTGGTATCCTTGGGGAATGCTGAAGTAAAAACCAAGTTTGGTATGAATGAAGTTCTGTACTTTCTGAGTTAATTGTTTTTTTTTCCCTTACTTGTTCCATTTATACCCCACCTTTAACTTCAATGGTCATATCGGCGGCCTTTCTCCTTTGGAACATATCGAAGGTGTTAACTTGTATTCGTTTGTTTTAATCATTAGATCACACACACACACACACACACACACACACACACACACACACACACACACACACACACACACACACACACACACACACACACACACACACACACACATTCGCATTCTCATTCATACTTCCAAACTCTGGGGAAAGTTGTGTGTAGTGTTTAACGCCCGCTTTTACTACATATGGCACCGCAGGCGGTGACACTGATGTACATGAGATGAAGATGGAGCACCGGTGGAATGAGATAGCGGGGGAAACCGGAGGTCCCGGAGAAAATCCGCCCCAGCGCCGTGTTGTCCACAACAAATCTCACTTTGCGGTAGCCTGGGATCGAACCCGGGCCGCCTTGGTGAGAGCCAAGCCGTCTGCGTGGCCTCTGGGGAAATATGAGGAATTATCTTGGTCAGAGAAAAATCCCTACCACCGGGAATTGAACCCGGGACCCCTAGCACGGCAGGCAGGTGCTCTACCGACTGAGCTACGGGGCCAGCCGAATCAATTATTTACGCTTATGCGTAACTGCTAAACTATATAGGTGAAAACTTATAACACAAAAAATAATAACAATTAAAGATTTCCTCAAATTACACAATTTTTGTCAGAAACTTTTAAGTGGCATTAATAATTTCCAAAACATTTTTGTCAATAATTTGTAATTTTAAATACTTCTTAGGCGATAAGTAACAATTGCTTGTTTCTCTGATAATGGAGAAACTTGAATCTCAAAGCTATCAAATAGACATTCAGGATATCGCAGCCTCCTATATAAGTTTCTGTAAGTATATTTTATGGAAGAGATAAAAATAAACGACAATCGTAAAGAAAACCACTTAACTGATTTTCTCTTTGTTATATCTCTCCATTCAGTTTAAGAATAAGCTGAATTGGAAGATCTATCGATGCATATACATGTATTTTATGTTAGGTAGGTGTTTCTTCGAACTAACAACTCTTTAATGGCATAATATACGAGACACAAAGTCCCAGTTGTATGTGGAACCTTAGTATTTTCGGAAGAAAACTTTTCAGTTTGTTTCTCGCAGCACACCCTTTTAACCCAGTGTAAAGCTTAGTTTGACTGCAGGTAAGAGGGATACTTAATCTATTACATTGTGGATGCAGATTAGTACCTGGTTCTCCAGAGCCCTGGGCCGAAGCCAGACGTCGGTGTGAGGAAGAAGGTGCTCAGCTGTTTATAGTGAACTCTATGAAAGAAGCCAATTTCCTACGAGAGATGGTGTTTGGTAATGGCTCGCAGTTTGGCATTGTTAACGTGAACACCTCCGACGTTCAAATAGTACATACTGGCTTCCACGATCTTTTCATCGAGGGAGAATATCTTACTGTAAAGAGTAAGTTTTATTGTTTACACAATTTATGCAGAACATTATTAATTTAATAGGGTAGGAGGTAAACATTAACAACGTAAACATTATAGATGCATTCGCTGCTGTGTGGATCTAATTAGTTTGATGCATTAGTTGTATTCACCATGATTTTTTTTAGATATTTTCTACAAACTGTTCTTATAGAACCTTATTTTATTGAGTGAGGTGACGAAGGCAGTAGGGCATGTTACCCGCATTCGAAAGATCCTAGGTTGTTTTCTTGCGACCCCCGAAATGAGCGATAAAGTTAAAGAGGGCTATATCATTATGCAATTATAAAGAAAAATAGTAGATATTATTTATGAAACAATAGTTTGAAGTGAGATTTTATCCTGAAACAGTTACAGAGAAGTTGTAGATTATGAATTACATTCGTTTTACCTATTTCGATGCTTAGGGCAGTCTTGAGGTCCTTGTGTCTTTTTGGCATCAGTACTGACAATATAATGAACTAAAAAGAACATTTTACACAAAGAGGGATATGAAAATAATTAACGATGGAAATAAAAGTAACAACGCGTTAATTGACAGCGATAAACTTAAATTAAGATGAAAATTTATACTAAGGTTATTGGCCCTTTGAGGAAACAGAGATGTTGATTTTACAATTAGTACAATTCTAAATGGCAATTACTTAGGAGGAACAAGCAGGAATAGAACTGATTGCATAACTAGTTGTAATGCTTTGTCCGTTTTTTTTTTTTTCTTAAAATATACTAACAACACGTTGACATTTTTCATCTTGCACCATTGAGGAACCTATTATTTGTCCTGTTTTCTCGACCTTTTGGTAGTTATTCCATAATTAACGTATCCTATTTGAAAAATGCCAGGCAGTTACTTAGATTCTATAATTACTGCATCAAATTATCCGCTTATATACAACAGAAGGCTTTTGAATAATAGTCTTTACAACTGTCAGGCAATCAAAATTGATAACTCTGGAGTTATAATTTTATACGACTCAATGCTATAAATCTTAGGTTAGGTTTGTTTTGGTTAGTTTAACAGGAGATTAAAAGGTCTATTGGGTTAAAAATGGCATTTTCTGTTTTAATATTGGCAGTATATGTTTAATAATCACTCTAAACCTGTTAAAATATACTACACAAATAAAAGCACACTCTGGCACAAGAAAATACAACGGTATTACACTTTTCAAACATAAAATTTCTATGTTTATTATTTTTCCCTCACGCAGATAGCGGCCATCTTAGCAGTGTTATTAATCGCTGCAGCGTAAATTCCACTATAAAATGAGATGTATTTCATATTTTTAGCACGATTTGGTGCAGAAGTTATAATTGCTTTTCTGAAATGATGTAAATGGGGGTTCGATGCAGCACAATTTTCAAACATATATTAAAAATATTTTTAATGGTTCCTAACTCTAAGCTATATATCAAAATTTTCAGAAAAAGTCAAATAATAATATCACCCTAAAACCAGAAAATGTCATTTTTAACCTAATTGACATTTTAATCTTCCTTTTAGATGTGTATTAGCCCAATTTGAAACACAGGGGCGAATTTTTTGTTTTAATTATAAGATATTTTCAAATGTACACGGACAAACTTCAGTTATTTTTACGTTCATCTATATGCAAGGAACACATGGTGAATCAAAGGGATTATTAATTAAGGCTTTTCGAGTTACCAGCCGTGTTAAACTGATAAAGCTGCTCGAGCTTTTGGCCATCTTGACTCCGTGGTCTTCTTCAAAAAACTGACGTGGGCCGCCAGCTGGCTAAGCTGGTAATCCGAGAAGCCTTAGTTAGTAATCAACTAATCATCACCATGAAAGTTTCAGGTTTTATAAAGGTATTACTTACAAAATTAGTATGTGGATGTTTGCTAAGAATGCTAACAATCTATTGTGATTGCTTATAGGTGAACCCCTTATTATGACTGGCTTCGTGCACTGGCAAGAAGGACATCCTATGGGCGATTCAAACAACAACTGTGGAGCTTATGATCTGCAAGGATACATTCTCGATAATCCTTGTCAGCAGAGGCTTCCTTGGATATGCGAAATTGCAGAGTATGACACCAGAAAGTGCAACTGTTGATAAAATTCGTATAACTTTTTGTTCATTTATATCCTGCATAACGATTTTTTTGTGTTTCAAAACTGTACAGAAATAAACTGTGTTTCTGAAATATATATTCATGTTATTTTTTATAATTTGTCTGAATTAAATAAAGTATTATAAATGTATATTGTCTATATTTCAAAACATTTAAAATTCCTATTATAACAAATGGAAACACCAGTTTCTGCTAAGCACACATCATTTGTTAATTTAAGTGTATGTAAATGTTAAACTTGACACACAGGGCAAAACAGAACTGATACGATGAATCGAGTCACATGTGAACTGCAAGTCAGAAACTGAATTGCACAAGGCATTGTCCGCTCAACTGTCTAATGTCTACTGAAAATTATCTGGCAGGCACTGGCCAGCTCTTTATATAGGGCCCGAACACTAAGCGACCATTCTAAAGATCGCAATTACTAGAAACAGGCGAAACGAACCTTCGAGAGCAGAAAGACGGCACATGATGGCTCTCTAATCGGGCTATTGGCTACAGGTAACTAACACACGGCAGAAAATCAGACAATAGCTCATACAGCCTATGCAAAGATATCAGAAAGAGTATCTCTAGCTGCAAGGTACACTTTCTTTTATGGAGTTAAATAGGCTAAATAGGCTAAAAATAAAATAATGTTTGTATTATTTTGCTACTATCAGTTTGAAGATGTCATGCAAACTTCTTTAACTTTTTTTTTTTTTTTTTTTTTTTTTTTTTTTTTTGTAATTTTACGTTCTCCAACGTTAAGTCATATCGGACGATGAATGGAATGGGTGAAATGATGCTCAAATGAGCCCAGGGTCCATAGAGCCTAGAGTTACCCGACATGCGTCTTTCTGGATAAGGGAAAACCCCGGGAAAAACCTTATCCAGGTAACTCACCCTGACCGAGATTCAAACTCGGGACCTCTTGAACGTGAAGCAGACACACTACCATCACGCTACCGAGGCGGGATTTTTAACCATGTGTTGTTGTTTAATTCAGTCTTGTATTTCATCGAACAGCGCAACAATAGTATATGCGTTTCATGTATTTGTATATTTCACCTGATATACCAGATGTAGCTTCTAGGTTTGCGAAATCATACCTACAGCCCGCATATTATATAGTCTTACCTGAAACCTTAAACTCTTTAAAAAAAAGAGTAGCCGTTACTGTAATTGACAAGTATTAATTAAGTTAGCCATTATTAGCTATCAAATATTACACATAAGGAAATATCCTACATAAAACCTTACAAGAATTGTTTGACGCAGATGTTAAACCAGAAATGATTCTTTTGAGTAGGATGGAACATTAAAATTTGACTTTCTCTTATTCTCGTTTCCTTGAACTTTGTTCAACATTTGTCATTATATCGCTATAATAACTTAATACATGAAACCTTTTTCTTCAAAATTAAACTTTAAGCAATGTAAATCCCTTTTGAAGAACATTGTCATGTTACATATAATATGATTTCTGAAGGCAACGACAAGAAAGGAGCGTTTACATTTCTACAATGAAGTCCTATGGGACTTGTATACGAAGCAACGGGAAGGTTACGATGTAAATGTCAAGATCAAGCAGGTGAAAGAAACTATCAAAATGCAACAACTGCAGCATCTGGATGGATATAAAATCAGAGCAAAGGTTCAACACCCACATGAGGAAGAACGGAATTCCTTTTACTATTTTGCAAAGGAACGAAAGAAGGGGCGTACCCGATGCCCACGTACACTTCAAGATGTGAACACTGGAAACACATTTACAGGGACCAGGTCTATCCTTCACCTTATAGCAGAACACTTTCAAGCTTTATTTCACAAGGGATCAGATGAAGGTACCCCACCGCGGTATGAGGCGTGGCCGCTGTTTACAACTGGGGTTACCCAGGAAACGGCCGACTTACTCACCCGAACCATTACAGAACAAGAAGTATTAGAAGTCATACAAAAAACCAGTAAACATACGTCTCCATGTCCTGATGGCCTTTCCTATGAATTTTATAGGACCTGTTGGCCCATTATAAAACGTGAAGTGGTGGCAGTTTTGGTGGAGTTGTGGGAAACAGCGCAGTTTCCCGAAACGTTTGCAGATGGAATTATCACATTGTTGCCAAAGACAGCACAGCTTACTACTATGAAGGATTTTCGCCCAATAACATTGTTGAATGCTGACTATAAGATATTTACCAAAGTCATAGCAAACAGGTTGAAAGAAGCGTATACAGAAATATTACACTGCAACCAAGCGGCGATCTCGAAGCGCAATATAATTGTTACGCTGGGAGAATTGCGCGATGTCCTCATACATTTGCAAAGGGAACAGCAAGTGGCGGCCTTGGTAAGCTTGGATTTCCAACAAGCATTTGATAAAGTGCAACATGCGTATTTATGGCAATGTTTAAAGGCGGCGAAATTTCCAATGCACGTGATTAAAATTATACAAGGCCTTTATGGTACAGCAAAATCCCGGGTGTTATGGAATGGCTGGCTTTCCATTCCAGTACGAATAGGCCGGTCAGTGCGACAAGGTTGCCCGTTATCAATGGGGCTTTTTTCTATAGCGTTAAACCCCCTACTTCAAAGACTGCAAGATACGCTACATGGGGTTACTGTGTACAATGAACGCTTTAAAGTCATTGCTTATGCGGATGATGTCACAATTGTAGCGACAAACAATCACGATATGGCAGCCCTACAGAATGGATTGGAGATCTATACAAGGATGTCGGGTGCAACGTTAAACGTACACAAATCTGAGATATTATTGATTGGACAGTGGTTGGAACCAGTACAAACACTGGGAATGAAATGTACTACCACCACCAGGATACTTGGTATCTCTTTTATGGGAGATATGGAAGCCACTATAGTTTACAACTGGAGAGAGAAAATCAACCACTTGCGATACTCTTTATTGTTGGAGAGGGCTCGGAACCTGAATTTGATGCAGCGAATTTGGTACATACATATCTATGGTCTCAGTCAAATTTGGTACTTAGCGCAGATACTGCCAATTCCGAAACGTGAAGCACAGAGACTTGAGCAACTGCTTGGCTATTTCTTATGGACTGGGAAAGCCTACAGGGTGAGCAGAGAACAGTTACGATTGCCGCAATCCAAAGGTGGATGTGGACTGGTGGACATCGCCAAGAAATGCATGGCCTTATTAGGCAAAACTGCTGTCAGATCACTGGGTGGTAATGGTTCATCGATAGATGGGAGTTTCTGGCAGGATCAGATACAGCACGCTCAGAGGATATATCCGGGATTCAAACCCATTGTTAACCATCTGAGAAATCCGCTGGACACCAGTGCTGACCTCGCAGTTTTTGAATCAACGAGAAAACAGTATCAGCTGCTCAATACATCGCAGTGTACAATTAAAAAAAAAAAATAAAAAAAATAAAAAAAGAGGAAAAAAAATTAAAATAAAAAAAATATGATATTTCGCTTGAACTATATGCAAATTTAAAAATTTTCAAACTTCTAAATCACATCATATTGAACACTTCATTATTCCATTTTTAAATTGTTTTCTTGAGGTTTATAGGTAATGGTTTATAATTCAATGCTAAAACTATTGTCTAATTTATGGGTTGCTTTGATTAAACATTTTTGACGGTTATTTCATGTTTTACAAATATTTAGGAATTGGTTCTGAATTCTTCTGGATTGTACGAGGGCTGTTCAATAAAGAAAAATCATAATTTTTTACGGTCATAACTTTTCACACTAAAATTCAATCTTATTATATTCTGTTAGCTTAATGTGAAACAAACACGACGTAGTAGTTTTATTGTTGGTACTCTTGGTCACCGCCTGTGAGAACCAAGTAAATTCAGACAGGTTCAGTATCGCTTACCGCTGAAATGGCGGTAACATGCAGTTAAAGTTGATGTTAGAGGAAGATCCGGAGTTTATTTCAAACTAATCATTGCTGATGAAACTAGGCTACATAATTTTGATCCTGAGAGCAAACAGCAAAGCTCAGTGTGGAAATCTCCTTCATCACCAACCCCAAAATAAGCAAAAGTGGTTGCTTCTGCTGGGAAAGTTATGGTCATCTCATTCTTTGATATTCATGGAATGGTTTATCAGCATGTACCTGCACACACATCAGTAACTGGACAATACTACAGGGATGTCCTGAAAACATTGCAAGTCCATATCAGGCACAAAAGACCACATTTCCATGAAGCAGGCTGGATGGTGCACCACGATAATGCGCGGTCGCATATTGCCAATGTTGTTGCTGAATATCTTGCAAAAATCAACGTGAAGTGCATCACTCATCATCCCTATAGTCCGGATTTATCCCCATATGACTTTTTTCTATTCCCCAACTTGAAGAAACGCCTTCGTGGGAGACATTATCCATCATCAGAAGCAGTGGTGAAGGCTGCGGAGGTCATTCTGAAGGATCTCTCAAAAATGGTTCCCAGCATGTCTTTGAAGACTGGCAGAAACGCTGGGACAAGTGCATGGCATTCAGGGGAGACTGTTTTGAAAAGGAACATCAAAATTATGAGGATGAGTAAAGGTACGTTGGCAAAAAAAAAAAAAAAAAAAAAAAAAAAAAAAAAAAAAAAAAAAAAAAAAAAAGTGATTACTCTTTATTGGACAGCCCTCGTACAAAATAGGAAGTGTGAAATTGTGTAGGCCAGGGAATGATACAACAGAAGTTAAATTTTGTATAATACTGTTGTTATTGGTAATTACAATAATGCAATTATGTAACTTGGTGACATGGACCAATAGAAGGGAAGTAATTTAGTTGTTCTAGAAACATCGTGTGCAGAGAACCCAGAATAATACGTTAGCGTCACTTTGCTTTTTTGTATAATTTACGTCCTCAAACGTTAAGTCATATCGGACGATGAATGGAATGGATGAAATGATGCTCAAATGAGTCCGGGGTCCATGGAGCTTAGAGTTACCCGGCATTCGTCTTAAAGGATAAGGGAAAACCCCGGAAAAAACCTTATCCAGGTATCTCACCCTGACCGAGATTCGAACTCGGGACCTCTTGAACGTGAGAAAGACATGCTACCACCACACTACTAAGGCGAGCAGCGTCACTTTGCAAGCGACCGTCAAGATAGTAAGACATTTTTTCTTTGTCATTCTGCGAATGTGCAGAAAACGTTAAGTTGTGAATGCATTTGTGTTTAACTAGTGGCATGTGCCAAAATATATAGTAACAACGATTGTTTTTGAAAGGAGAGCATCTACGTTATTTAAAATTGTAGCAGATTTTATTAACTGTGTTGTGGAATAAATCCCATAATATTTAAAAGAGAAGAATTGTTGTTTACTTTACAACAATTGCAGTAACAAATACCTTTACTTCGAGACTGCGACTAGAGGTGAGACTCATTGCTCTAGTCCTCCAAGGCATCTATAAGATTTCTACCAGATCGTCTACAAAGATGAGAAATTAATCAGCACCTTCCATCACGTGTTTTGCAATTTTATTGTTGCAAATTGCAAGGCAATTTTAGGGTTTGTATAGCTCTGTTTTGTAACATTCGTGTGATAAAATATTTTTATTTCAATTTATATGTTTTAGAAATACAGTAGTTTCACACTTAGAATTAACAATTGCTTTTGTTTTAAAATCACTTAGCTCACGAATATTACTCAATTACTTCTTATAGCAACTGTAACTGACGTTTGTAGCTTGTCACTCAAGAGTATGTTGCCTAAAACCAAGTAGTAAGGGCTAGTATGAACATTTGATAGTTTATAAAATATTTCTACACTATGTGTACAAAATACAGATGGGCAGAAGAAATCAGAGAAGCTCCGAACGTCACAATAAATATAAGCTAAGAAACTAAGTACTTGGGGTTTAAAATCGCATGATAATATCAATCGTGTACAAGGTTAGTTAATATCATAGGTTCTACTCCCATTAGTCCTGGACCCATAGACCAAGGACTCGGGCTTCCTTCTACCAGGGAGTTACCGAGCTGTCCCGAAGGGGCGCTCGGCGCCTCCGAGGCTCTTTCCATAAGGCAAGACCTAGAGATGGAAGTGGATACGCCACTTACGCGCGCCAACCCCAAAAGTGAAGGCTACCGATATGACCTCTGTGGGGCCGCCTGGCGATCTAGCACACCTTCTACTAGCTATGCTGGCTAGTACGCGGGAATATTAATGGCTTCCCTCAACCCCATCCGAAGACGTACCCGATCTTCCACGGGTATCGGGAACCACTGCCCCCTCGAGTCTAACCCTATCCGAACAACTCCCCATCAGGGAGGGGCTCGAATGTTCGGCCCTAGTTTCCTCTAGTAACGTCAGAGGTACTACGAGCGCTAAGGGTCTGCGGCGCCCGCACCACGGCAGCTGAAAGGGACGGATCCCCTCCCCTACGGGGTCGTGAACAAGGTAGGAATTACTTCTCTTTTTAGAATTTATGTACATTAATGTTTCAATACCAGTTATTAGACTGTAAATAAACTACAATCTTTATCAGCTGTCTTTGACCTGACTCACCAGCCGGTTTGTACCGTTAGCCATGATTTCCGGGATACGAGGTTGTGTAACTAATGCATCTCTAATATCACAATTATTATTGACATTCCAGATTTTAAACTTTACTTGGCTCTAAGTCCAAAATTTTCAGAAAAATCTGCTGTGTGCCTCATTCAATTTTCTCTACTCATTCTGTATAATCTATGCTTTAAAATTATTTTTCCTCTAATATTAATTCAGTTAAACAATTATCCAAATTGATTCAATATACATTTCCTCGAAGGTACAAAGGTAATAGGACAATACTATAAACTCAAGGGATAGTCAAATATATTAAGAAATGGTTGCTATGTAATGGATTTGACATCATATCTGAGAAACGTACAAGCATTTAAAAATTAAAAACAATAAGCAATACCTAAAAAGATGTTTGCCTCCATAAAAATTATTTGACACAAATTGTGTGCTTTAAAGAAATTTACATGCTTCATGTAGGAAAACTTTGCATATTCTCTCGGTGTGCAAGTTATACAGAATTCTCCAGAATTTAATGGATTTCAGAGGCTATTTCCAGAAAATACATTTCATTTCGTATTAATATGTCTTAAAGTACATGGCAATTTAATGAAAATCCCTACACCAATTTTTCTGAAAATCGAAATTTTAGATTACATTTTCATATAAAGAGTGATTTGTGGTAGGCGGATTTTATTGAAAACCCTCGCATGGCATTATAGAAACTACTGTACTTAAATATTAAATCGTTCATAGGCACATGAAAACACTTTTCCTAAAAAATATTTCTGGGGCTCCAGGAGACCTTCCCAGGTTACCTCCGTATCGAGTTCTATCTTTATCGATGTGTAATTTTAACAAAGAAAAGAAATTTATGCATTTTATTAAAATTAAATTGTGTGGAACTATTCAAGGAACTATCCATGACCGTATCTTTGAAACAGAACATTTAGCAAAATGTAATTCTGTAAACATATGTATCGAGTTTTATCAAATATTTGTTCGATTTTATTGATGTCTGCCACATTTATACACCATATTAAAGTGACATAAAGCTTATACCAAAAATACGAAAGTTATATATTGACGTCCTCTCTGAAGTTAGTGAAGATAGATCGCAGCACTCCGTAGTTGTCTTACAAGAAGCAACGAAATGAACATGTGGAGCTTGGTTTTGTTGCTTTTGCTGGCAATATAAACATTCAAGATTTCCTCTATTTCTTTTGCGTTTATTTCAATCATGTCGTTAAACCAACTCGAGGTTAATCCCCCTAGAAAAAACGAAGACAAAAGGAAATATAACGGGACACTTTACCAGGAAGACCAGCCCCCCCGTTGGCGTAGTATAAAATGGAAGAGGCGATAGGCAAACAGAAAAGTTCACTTCAGTATTTAGAAGACGCACGTCAGCAATAAAGGTACTGTGTTCTGAGTTAATAGTGCTAAAAGCTTTTGTGATTTACACCGCTTTGTGACAACATGCGAGCTATCTGTGGAAGTTCTGGGAACCTTTGTTTTGATTCCTGTATCATCAATCAAATGCCATCCGCTTACTTTATTAATATTCAGAACTTCTCTTGAGCACCTACTGTTTAGTTACGTTTGTTACAGCCAGGCATCTCACATCTTAAACCAGCTGAGAAAACAAAACTCTGCAGTATTGAACTTACATGACCTTCTCTCTTCACTCTATAAACTCTTCTTACAAACATTTTTGCATCATTTGGCTTCAAGTTAATTTAAATATACGGTAGAAGAAATATTTTATTCCACCTTTCCCTGTAGATACAATGGGATAAAGGTAATATAGTAGGCTGAACGGATATTCAAATATTTTAAGAGCTGTTTACTATGTGGTGATGTTCAAACTACGTTGCCTTTTCGTAACCAGTTAGAAAAAAAGAGACTTTCCATTTGGAAAAATTAAATCAGGTCAACGCAAGGAAATGCTTAACTTCACATATACATACATGCATAAATATTGTATTGTATTTATTTTTATTGCAATATATTTCAGTAAACTGGATGTGTTAAGGAGATATATATTTCTATGTAGTAATATTTTATGTAACAGCCGCGCCGTGGCTAAGCAATTAGACCATTTGACTCTCATCAAGGTGGCCCAGATTCGATCCCAGGCGACCGCATGTACATCTGTGGTGGACAGTACGACGCCGCAACGTGTTTTTTACGAATCTCCGGTTTCCCCCCACAGTGATTCCAGAAATCGCTCCATTATCTTTTTTTTTTTTTTTTTTCATTCACTTCACCCTTATTCTGACATCCACTTCTCCCACTCTCATACCAGACATCGGGTTGAGCACCCATTCTGGGCATTTTATCTAATCCAGAGTTTCTGTTCCTCAGCCTGACGCTAAAGACATAAGAGATAGAAGAAGAAGAATTCCCTAACACAACGAGAATGGTAAAACTGGGCAAGTTAAAGAAGAAGATTTTATGCACCTCTTATGGTTTAGCATTTATGCGGAAGTCGCTAAGTATAGATAGATCTTCAGAGATTATTTCTAGAAAATTTAAGATACACACGTTATTTTATATGAAAATATATCTTTCGAACAGGTTCATTTACAAAATCGTTGGAGACATTTTCAGATACTCAAAAATTTGCAAAGGTTTCTATGTAAAACTACGACTGGGGTAGGAAAATTTTCTTTGAAACGTGTTGAACATAAATGTCCAATTTGGTTTTTCACCCAACCCAAATTATCCTTTATAAGGAAAGCATTTTAATTATTTTTTTTCTAAAAATACCTAATCATTTTTCTTAAACTGCGGTATATTAGAATATGTATGGGAAAATAAAATGTGTATCTTAAACATTCAGGGATTTGCCAGTGCGGTCCTTTTCATTCAATGTGAATTGTATTATCCATAAATATTAAAGCTCAAAAATGTAGATCTCGTAAGTATATTATTTATTTCAAACAAATTTTTGTGTTTTTAACCATTTTAAATTTCCAAACATTTATAATTTTCCAAGTGAAAATTTCTTACTTTTATTTTAGTATCAGGCAAAGAGCAGGGAATTTCAAAGGATTTTAAAGCACGCTTTCCCTTCTATGAGTAAAGAGTGAGTAGAGAAAGTAAACGATTTTTCCTAGATAAATTATTACCACGTGCAACAGTTAACTAAATCTCACCCGCACTTAAAATTGTAAACTCTGTAAATGTTTACGTAGACTTCCACGGCCTTTACCCATTATTTTTTTAACCTGGCTTCCGGTGTGGTCCGCGTTCTGTTGGCTTATAATTTCTTAAAAATCTTTTCGACGTTTCGTCGTAAACTGTGTTAGGCTTCTTCAATGGGCAACTGCCCAGAAGGCTAGCATAGTTTACGGCGAAACGTCGAAAAGATTTTTAAGAAATTATAAGCCGACAGAACGCGGAGCACACCGGAAACCAGGTAAGAAAGTAATGTAAACTCTCTGTTTACTCAGAATGGTGGGTGTTCAAGCTCCATTGCTGATAATTGTAATTCTGCTGGAACTCTCCCAACTCTGCTATTCCGGAAGAAGCTGCTTGCACCAAAGGGAGACTTCTGTGAAGCTGACCATAATCAGCAAAAGGAATTACACTGGACATTGGACAGCTCAGGTAAGTAGACATTCAAGAACTGTAACATTTAAGATTTGAATAGCACACATTACTCACCAAGGGGTCTTTTTATTGGAATTGTTGGACTGGTAAGAAAATAAGTTATTAGGTACCCTTTGGCTGCTGTTTGCAATGACAATACAAAGACATTTAGGAAATTGTGGCTTCTCTACCGCATATGTACCTATGAGATGTAGAGGAAGAATTGCATACGACCAAAATTTGATACTGACATTTCAAAGGAAGTACATATTTTAAGGTTCCTTGAACGAAAAATATGCACTTTTACTGTTACCAGTATAAGTCAAAAATAAAATCTGGGCTAAATAAAACCTTCATATTTAAGTTCAATATATGCCAAGACGCGACAAGAAAACCACAACTACCCTCTACATGAAAATTACGTTTTTAGAAATACCATATTTTCCCAAAACAGGGTCCAAAATTGTTATTAAAACACCATCGCTTGTTTAAGAATTCCACTGACAAATGAAATGTATATATTAATGGACTTTTCTAGAAGTTGTCTGTAGTTATGTTTATGCGGAAGAAATGTTGTGTAGTTTTATTTAACTGATTAAGCATACATATATAGAGCTCTTTAAAACAATAATTTATTTCAAATACTTTTGCTGGCATCAGCAGTTTCTGAGATATTCTTATTATTTCTTTTTGGAAAGGCCTTGTTCGCGAGCAAGTTCAAATTCAAATTTATTTATCCTTTAAAATCAAATCTGTACATAGTACCTTGATATAGGATACGTCAGTAAATTTACACTTTATATTACAAAGTTAAATATCAAATATACCTAACCTACATTCAGTTATAATGTAACACAAATTGGATGTAATTATAAATGAGAGAAATGAACAAGCTAAGTAAATTCATGTCTTATGATTATGCGGATTTGTTAAATTGCAGATATTCCTTTACTGTGTAAAAGCAGTGCTCCTGCAACAAAGCCCTTGTTCTAGTTTTAAACACGTTGTAGTTATCTATGCTTTTGATGTCATTAGGAAGGGAATTATAAACTGTTGTACAGGAAAGCAGTACTCCATTCTTGAATATTATAGTTCTGATTGAGGTTATGTGTATATCCTTAATATGCCTCGTGTAATGCATATGAACACTTCCGTTGTTTTGAAAGTTAAATCTATTTATTTTTACAAAGAAAGCCATCTCCAGTATATGTTGTTGTTTTCAAATGCTAGGCTTTGGCAGTGAAGCCATTAGCTCTCTTGCTCTCCAATATTTCTGTGTAGTGGGTCCGGCAGGTAAGGCTTCACAGGTTAGAAGATGTTCTTCAGTCATTTCCTCTTCTTTGTTGCACAGAGGACAATTTGGACTTGTATAAATTCCTATTCTGTGTAAGTGTTTTGCCAAGTACTCATATTCCGTAAGTAATCTAAATTTGCCACTCAGCTTTACGTGGGATTTCTGGAATAATTTCTGGATTTTTAATTAAAATGTTCCATTTCTTATCTTTGGCTTTGTTAGATATTGATTGGTTTTGTTTGTTTTTATATTTGTTTTTAATTAATATTTTTATGGATGTAAAGCGTAAAGTTTTACTTTTGTTCTGAATTAAATTTGCACCTATTTTGGCAAGAAAATCAGCTGATTCATTTCCAGCAATTCCACAATGTGCAGGTATACACTGTAATATAATTCTTTTCTGTAGTTTTTGAAGTTGTTGGATCATTTTGTGACATTCTTTAATTTGGATTGACCTCATTTTATATGAACCTATTGCACATAGTGATGCTTTAGAATCAGAAAGTATGTCAGTATTTTTGAATTTATCTATTCTGTATAGAAGGTGTTGGAGTGAAATATGAATAGCCGTTATTTCTGCATAAAAATTTGTTGTGTGGTATCCTGCTAGTTGATAGAATGAGAACAGTGCACACTTAATTCCTGCTCCTGAGTTGTTGTCCAAGTTAGGTCCATCTGTGTAGACATGTAACCATTCTTCAGGTGGGTATCTATTGTTCACAGTTTCTAATGCTAGTTCTTTTAGTATAGGTTTGGAAGTTTCAGATTTTGTAACTATTTGTTCTAAATCTAATTGAATATTAATTGGCTCAAAAGTTAGTGGGTTTTCTTTGATTAAAATGTTTTCTTTAGAATAAGGAAGATTCAGATCTGTTTTTAATTCCATAACTTTGTGTAGGAAACTTGTTTGTGTTTTCATCATGATTGGTTGTAGTAATCTTTTCTCCCATTTTGTTGTTTTTAACCGCAACATTTTTTCATGTTGTATTAGCGCCTGCTCCTCTAAAGTTAGATGTATTGGATAGTTCCGAGTTAAGGCTTGCATTGCCGTGATTGGAGTTGATTTTGCACCGGTTTTGCACCGGTTATTAGGCGCAGGGCCTGATTTTGGCATACTTCTAAGTGATTTATGTTGGAACTGTTTGCTGTAATAAATACATGCCAAAGGAAGTATGCAAAGATTTTTGAACAGTGGCTTACATGAACATAGCATTCTTTCGTTGCCTATAATTCGAATGGTTTGTTTTTGTTTAATAAATATATTTTTTGCTTCTGGTTAATTTCCCCAAAATATTATTCCATATTTAATTATAGAATGTATATGTGCATTTATTATATTATAATTCCAATGTGTTTGTATAATGGTTTAGTAAATCCTACTTTTTAATCTTTCAGTGATTTATGATATGAATTGCTATGTATTTTTACAGCCTCTTTTCCTTCAGAATTAATTTGTATTCTAATGGTAAAGGACTTATAAACCTGTCGTATTTTGAGATTACACTGCATACAAAATCAACTTTTCTCTCCTTCTCTTAATATTAGTATAAATCATGTGGTCTCATACAAAATAATTTCCAACAGGCACAGCTAGAACATGGATCAAACATTGCCAATGAAGGAGGGCCAACTATTGTTCCTTGGACATTGAATCTTGAGCAGAACACAGCACAGTGTGATGGGCTGGAGTCGGTAGTTCTTATTGCTACAGTTACTGGTAACACAAACAGAAGTTTGATTTCTATTAAGAATACTGGATAATGAAGTAGTCAGTTATGACATATTTCAACTAAGTTATTTAATTTCATCGCTAACATATTCAACATAATACTTATAGTAGAAAATTAACTTTTGTTACTCAGTACAGGCTATCCTAATTTATAAGAAAATAATTTAAAACGATAAACGTCGGTTTGGACATGAACTATCCCACGTGATGAAATTTTGAAAACTCTAGATTTAAAACACAACACATTTAGTGTTCTACATATCAGCTATTTATATGTGTCTATTACAAACATCCCAGTGCTGGATTTTAATCAAATTCAAATAGTATCTCAAATATGATAGAAAGTTCAAAATACTGCATCCTGTGGAGTATTCAGGGTATTAAAAATTTAAACAAATAAGGTCACAAAAATTGTGAGTAAAATATTGGATCACACCTTCACATGTCTCGTTTGTTCCTTTAAATGGCCTGAAGTACAAACATACAACTGGATCCTCATTCCATAATGCATGAGTATTTCTTCGATTAAATTTTGAAAAATATTATTTTTACTCAAAGTTTTCTCAAAAATTCCGTATCCAATATCCTTAAGCTCTTTAATGAAGTTGGCACTGCGGCAAAGTATGGGATTTGCATTCAGGAGGTCCTGTTGAGCAAGTCACTCTGGTGCCCGCCTCGGTAGCGTGGTGGTAGCGAGTCTGCCTCACGTTCAAGAGGTCCCGAGTTCGAATCTCGGTCAGGTTGAGTTGCCTGGATAAGGTTTTTCCCGGGGTTTTCCCTTATCCTGAAAGACGAATGTTGGGTAACTCTAAGCTCTATGGACCCTGAGCTCATTTGAGCATCATTTCTCCCATTCCATTCATCGTCCGATATGACTTAACCTTGGAGGACGTAAAATTACAAAAAAAAAGTCACTCTGATCTTGGTTCTTCTCGCGGAGTTGTTCAGATTGGGTTGGACTTGAGGGGTCAATGTGTTCCCGACACCTGCCCGAGGTCGAGTACCTCCGACCAGGCCTCGTCCGCCCGGAGGGGGCACAGGGTTGCCTAAAAAGTCCCGGGTACTAGCCTCCAGAGCTAGTAGAAGGTCTGCTAGATCACCAGGCGGCCCCACCGAGGTTATTCGGTAGTCTTCCCTGCGGGGTTGACGCGTGTAAGTGGCGTATCCACTTCCACCCATCTTGACGTTGTTGTCGATGGGGGCTTTGTGTATCCTAGGTATTGCCCTAATGGAAAGTACCTCGGAGTCCTCCATCGTCCTCCGGGAGTCAGAGACCGGCTTCTTCGAGCGTTTGGAGTAGAGCTCGGTTTAACTTGTTTTCCCTGGCTAGTAGGATTGCTACCATGAGGATGTATTTTGTAAAATACCCCAAGTTTTCAGGCAAGTGGACGATGGGCTTAAGGTGAGGATAGACGGGTTGTGGAAGGATCCTGCCGGAGTCAGGGTTAATATCTGGAGAGGTTAGGGACCCCATCTATTTACGAGCTCACCGTGCAGATCTGGTGGCCCCCATATCCCTGCTCCAGCCCCCTTACTGGTAGTTTTCAGAAGCACAAATTGCGGCTGTGTGCTGAAGTGCTGATGTATTCCTCTATTTCCTTATAATCAAATCTTTGCCCGCCTCGGTAGCGTAGTTGGTAGCGTATTTGCCTCACGTTCAAGAGGTTCCAAGTTCGAATCTCTGTCAGGGTGAGTTACTTAGTTAAGGCTTTTTCAGGGGTTTTCCATTATCCTGATAGACGAATGTCGGGTAACTCATAGCTCAATGGACCCCGGACTCACTTCAGCATCATTTTACATAATTCATTCATCGTGCGATATGACTTAACGTTGTAGGAAGCAAATTGCAAATTGAAAAAAAAAAATAATAATTTTAAACTGTAATTCATTTAAATTACTTACAAATGTGGTTACTATTTGAAATAGTGCCATAATCACCATGATGAGCCCTGAGTCCTTTATAAATATTAATAGTTTAACACTACAAATAAAGTTAAAATGTTATATTTGATTTGAAAGAACTAATACTTAGAGATAGAACTGAATATGAGGCACTAGGAAGAGAAGGATTGTCTAACTTTCGTGCTCCAAGCTTAGACATAGATAAAGAACCAATCACAGGAAAGGGAGTCTTGGATCTATCTAAACCCATACGAAAATTCATATAACTCAATTCTTGTGGAAGGAAATACACAGAGTACAAAAAACACTATTAATTATATATGTTGAAGGTAATTTTAATATAACGGATGAACAAAAAACACAAAACATTAAAAAATAATGACAATACAAAATGTTATAATAAGGTATCTGCTGATAACTTTTATCAATTGTTTTGAAATATATTTTTGCAGCTCCTCCTTCTAGAGCTGCACCAGGATACGTGTTCTACAAAGATGTGGGCTACTACAAGATGCACATAACACCCAAAACATGGCAGGAGGCTCGAGATACTTGTGAAGAGGAAGGCGCTCATCTCGCTATCCTCAACACTGAACAAGAATCCAAGGTCATGCAGGATATGTTTGAGCAGTTGATACCAAACAAAAATGTGGCGTGGGCCTTCATCGGCTTCCATGACAGATATGTAGAGGGACAGTATCTAACATTGTTTGGTAAGTTGGACCATACATTATCATCTTATCTATAGTTACACGCAGAAGTCCCTAAAGATTAATGTCGATTTTTACATATGTCGTGGTGTGGGCGGGTGGGGGGAGGAGACTGCTCAGAGAAGGTTACCTTCTGGAACGGCTAAGTGGCACTCTCCAGTGAGCCAGCATCTCCATCATCTGAGAGATAGAAGATTTGTACTAGAACGAAAAACGACCATCAAAATAAATAAGAAAAAGTTGTAAGAGTGTCTGCCACCGGCAATCGAACTCAGGAGTTTATCACGCGTTTCCGCGCTGTCATCTCCCTCGATTACTTATATTAAATCAACAAAATTCGATTTCAAGATTTCAGTGGAAATACGTGTTGAAAAACTCTGAATAAAAGCATATTTTAGAGAAAGTTGTGTATGAGTAGTTTAACCTAAGAAGAAAGGTCAATTAAGTTTCAGACCTGGTATTTAAGGCACCATCTTTTAAGGATGTGACAAGAAGATTAACCTTCCACCTTACAGTACCTTTAAATGACCGAGCGGGATGTTTCAGGCGGTTTCGTTTGTGGCACGTATTCGAGAGGTCCGGGGTCGGTTCCCGCGGCCGGCCTACCTGACCAATGGGTTTTCCCGGGTTGCTAGGCGAATGCTCGGTAAGTTAATTACATCCCCGGAATTTCCTGTCCCTCCATTTTATCTCTATTATCATTTCACATCATCTCTCATCTGGTGGATTCTTTCAGGTGTAACTAAAATTAGTTTTGTTTGTTTACTTGGTAGTGTTATTAAGAATTTTAAAAAATGTTTAAAAATATTATAATGTTTATATTAAGTATGTGGAAGGGAAATTGAAGACATGCCCGGAAAAACGGGTTAACCCACATTTTTTTAAAAATGGAGAAAACAGGTGTTTTGTGAATGAGGCTGAAAGAAATTGTTAACATTATTTTATTTTATTTCTGAGAATATGAGTCTCAAGAATACAGTATATATTATCAGGTTTATCCTTAATAGAACCCAAAACATGACTGATCTAATAACAATAACAATAAAATAATGAAAATAAAGTGAAAACCTTTGTCAGCTTTTACTTAAGTTTTATTCTATATACATTTTACAATTTTAGGTGAAACTAATAGATGTGTCTTTTGGCATATTTATACATAGTACACTTTGGATTATTTCACTTTTCAATAAGTATATCACTTTGGAAACTAGGTACAAGCTTTTTAGCTGTAGTCAGGCTGATCATAAAATGCTTCACCAGTAATATTCCCAGAAGCTGTGGTCTCAGACTTAAGAGTTTTATAGTACTCATGACAAATTGGTGGGATATAATTCATCAGATCCCGTAAGTCCTTTAATTTTTCAGGATTTATAGGTCTTGGACCATTGTATTTTGGAGGAAATTTCACATAAGTAAGGGATGGTTTGCAGATATTATTTTCCTTCGAATGTCCAAAGTGTCGTAATCCTCAACCCCACCATAAGTGTATTTAAAATATAACTTAAAGGGGTGGTCTTTAAATACTTTCATTCATTTCACCTTGCTCAAGAATACCTTTTGCCCAGATTCTGAAGCTGTTCTTTTCTGTTCTATGTCGAGAAGAGACTTTGCAGAGATGAACATGTTAGTTGTCATTTTGAAAACATGAAAAGGATTCTTTACAATGGTTTTTCTCACTAGTCCCATCCACTGATCTCGAACATAAATGTAAGCTGCTTGCCTCTTCTTTTTCTCTATAAGGCCGAAGTCACGATCACCAGGCAAAAATATATGACCGGGTACTAGTTCTGCCATTGTATGTTTACATCCACAGTAGAGTTTACCAACATAACGCACTGTTGAAGCACTACGGTTTGTGGTAGTTATTACTTATGAAGTGGGCTAAATTATTGTTTATTTTCCATGTATCGCTTTATTCTTATAACTAAAACTATGCTGGTTTCATAAAATATAATGATAGTTAAACTGAAAAGATACAATCAATTAAAACGTTTGTAATTCTGTTGGTTATCCTGTTTATATGTTAGTTACCATGAGTGCCACTAGATGACAGGCACAGAGCATGATCAGGTTGACCCGTTTTTGACATTATATGAAAAGGATATCACGACACGCAAGAACTTCACCTCTCTCTATTTAGCGTTATATGATCGCTGGAGGATAGACCAACACAAGAAAAGATAGCTCTCTGTTGCAGCAACAGAGGGCAGCACTTATCGCAATTTTTTTATGTTGAGGGATAGCCCGTTTTTTCCGGGAATGTCTTCAATTCTTAAAAAAATAAAAATAATAATAAACAAGATATGTATATTGGTGGGAACAAGTGATGTTAGTATAAAGAAATGAATGGTTGCTATGGAGAGAGAAAATCAATAATCTTCCTTGTACACAAATGACCCGGATAAATTATCTATAAGTTTGATAGTAATGAATGGCCGTGAAGGAGAATGATCTAAAAGAAAAGATATTGTGTAATAATGTATATTCAGTGTTCTGAAGTAAAAATCAATAATCTTGCTGAAGAAGCTTGAAGAGAAATCATCTTTCGATCAACGTGCTCAGGAGTGAGCAGACGTTTTTTCTCTATTCCACCACTATAATCTTTTAAAGATTTAAGTTATATTTGAGATTAGTAGTGGTTAAGGGATTCATATTGTATTGTGAAGTATCATTTTATTAAGAATTGTGGAAAATTAATTTAGCTTGCATTTGGAAACATCGAAGTTGTGGAAAATAAACTTAAATTATATATTACGAAATTTAAATTATTCAAATTTTATTTCTTTCACTCGTAACCACCATTGAAAAGAAGAGATCTTATGACTCATATTTAAGGTGATACAATAGAAAAATTAACAACTAGTTGTGGAATAGTCGACGATATCCTGGACGGCTGATAGACGACGTTCGAAGAGCAAAAGAGGCGAGAGACCATTTCGTCATATTACATATGGCTTCCCAACTTTGGAAACATCTCTACAACGAAGAAATCCTGTTCCACAGGGTAGAAGTGTTGGGGGAGTCTCGGCGCTGCATGGTAGCATGATATGATCTTGGTATAGTCCCGCTGCTGGAACGCTTACCACGTATTTATCTTTGGTAGTAGATACCTCTTAGATAACGTTGAGTGAACATATATCTGTTATTTGTGATTCTTGCGAACTGCATTGGCTGCGTTCATTGTTGGTTAGCACATGAACGGGAGGCGCGTCAGTACCTCTGTCACTCTTACAAGAATAATCAGTGCCTTATCTGAGAGGTTTCTGTTAACAAAGATAAATCCATGGTAACCGTTCCAGCAGCGCGACTATAAAACTTCCTCTTCCGGTGGGACAGTCTCCGGTCCCCAAGTCCAGTTTGAAGGGGCCGCTTCCGGACCACAGTAGAGTTGGATGCTGGTTGTATTAGCCTGCCAGGGAGTTTCCAACTGGTAAAGGGTACAGACCCTGCCCTATGAACTGTTGTAGCTCCTTGGGAGGCCAACCTGTGTCTCCTCTCGCCTCATCCTTCCTCTCGGGGATACCCCACTTAGGGCTTAGGTACATTAAACCACAGGTTTTGGTGACGAATCCCCTCCGTAGTAATCCTTAACCTAAATTCTGATTTTGACTTTGATATTTACAGTATACGTGCTCTAAACTTAAAAGAGTAGACTTCAACGAACCAGATTACAGATTGAATTTATTGCAATGTTATTTAAAATTTAAACTAATTATTCTATTATGCTTGGTAAAGTCAATTTTGTGTTCATTTCAAAATAGGCAGGTGAGTACATAGAGTAAATAGTTTCACACTGTTTACAATTCCTCGAAGTATACCACCAATAAGTTTTCTGAAGATGAGCTTAGGCATTTTGATTTTGTCCAATCCATACAGTGTTCAAGGATTTTTTCGTATGCGTTTCTTGATTTCTGTAGCAATACAATTCTTCGTCATATTGCACATCTTGGCAGAAATTTCCATTGCCTCTCACTGCTACTCCTGTCCAATACTCGTTTACTTTTTTAAAACTCGCGTTAGTGTTCTTCGATTGAATATGGGACAAAAATAATCTATACTTGTGCTTCCAACAGTCTAATGTAATGCCTGGTAGAGCTATGAATATGTCAAAGTACAATTTACTACATATGAATCTTCTAATTGGTGGACATCTAAACTTTAATGAAGAGGTGCACTTTAATCAGTTCCATTAAAGTGCAGTTACCGGATGTGTTGCTGCATTTAAGCATAATCAAGCATAAAGGATAATTAAGAAACCATTTCGTGGAAACTTATTGCATGGCTATATACTCGTACTTGTTGAACTATGTAAAAGACAGCGTTTAGGATTACAAAGCGGCTTTTCTCTTCTGCGGGTTTTTGCACATTTTTACATTTGCATTATCATTGAAGTAATCTTAATTAGTTCTATTAATTAACGGACTATAAAAGATGAAAAATGTTGTTTCTTGTAAGCTCTAAACATTTAAATAAATTAAAAGATGAATAAAATATATTTAAAACACTTATGCTTAAATAATATTTAGGTTAAAACATATTTATGTCAGCAAGATTTTAATGTTGTCATCCCATGGACCATTTTGTTTAACATTGAAATAATAAAGTAAATAACTAACAGCTTGGAAACTATAGGAGAAACTCCAATGAAAGTGTGTGCATGCTAATGGTTTGCTGTGTTACTGGGAATGAATAAAGAAAACGTAATTATATAAATGTTGAATTTAGGAATTCCACCTATGTGCACCTTTAATGTTGTAACATATAGGAGTTAACATGTTAGAAACTCTTCAATTATAAAGAGAAATAAAAAATGCTATGCCAGTTTCAGCAAAATAAGAGTTCAAATCGGTCATGATTACGTACGAAATTGGCCAGGTCTTCTCAATACAGTCCAGATTAGTTTCAAATATACGAACAGCGGAATAGTTACCTAATAAGTAGAAATGAATCGGTAACGTGTGAGGCTCCCATTCGGAATGTCCCGGATTCGATTCCCGTCTTGACTTTGGTATTATCGTGTTTTCCCTGGCCAGTAGCCGAATACTGAGGTGGTTTCTAATTTACCCTATGAAGTTTCGTGTTCTATAGTGGTGCCGGACAAATCCTGTGGAAGCTTTACCAAAATAAAGCGTAGTCGCATGGACTGTAGAGGGCTGTGTGGTGGATAGACCGTGCATCGATCTCTCTAGGCAACTCCAACAGTAGACGGGTTTTAGAACCTGAAATTTTAGGGACTTCCACGCTCGAGGTGATAGCCGCAATAGATATCTTGGAGGTCGCAGTATTCTAGGTGTTTCCATCCATGAGTATGCCCATATATGGTATTTTAAGTTGAAGTATATCATGCTTTATTCGAGTTTGTATCATTGAGCTAATTTTGATTACAGATGAGCCACTGTATACAACAGGATTCAAGAGGTGGTCGCACCCAGGACAACCTGACAATTCGGGAGGCAACACCACGGCGGGAGAGGACTGTGGCACTGTACATCGAAATGGCGGTATGAACGACTATCCCTGTGGTAACAAGGCGCCCTTCTTCTGCGAACAGGAGCTCTGGTAATTTCAGGCAAGTTTATAAGACTGCATTGTATAGCCACAAGCGACAATTATCCTGTCAGTGTTTAATGTAAACCATTATCTCAGAAAATAATTAATATTTCTATAGCAGACTGTCCTCCAAGTTCACTGATTTAATTTTATACAGGATGTTTCCGATTCGCCGTCCAACTTATTCGAATAGGTAACTCATATGACAAAGTGAGGTGCAGTATTAGGTCTGTACTATAGTTTCATTGCATTATGTGGACGAAGATAATACGTTTCCAGAATATTCCCTTCAGATATAAAACTGCTGGTTCTCTAGTACCAGCAGTAATTTAACTGTAAGGTACCGAATATGTACCATGACAACGAATACATCATGATGGTACACATTGTGAGTGAGACTGAAAGAAGGCCTTTCTACTGCTCGAAGACTACACGGTGTTCATTTTTATCAGTGCTTTTACAGCGCAAAATTTGACGTCATCAATAGCATCGCTGATGGAGCTAGTTTATACGATTCCCCTAGCGGCTTCCGATCGTATTTGATGTGCTGGCAGCAGCTTTGAGGCCTTCCTCTACCCACAGGTAAATATACTATTTGAGAGGTGAGACTGCCCGCGTGATATAAAGGTGCGTAATTTTGCCTGGGGCGTAGATACGACAGCTGTCTTTAAAAAGCTATATACTGCAATGCAATGGACTGCAAAACTAATTCTGCAGCCATTAAAGTATGCCATGAAGAATATACGAAATTATAAGTCAATAAACATTTATTTCACAATGAACATCTGTTTTTCTGTTATAGTAGACATATATGCATATTGTAAACCTGTCACGTAAAATAGAAATATAATTCTTTTTTTAATCGCCTACAGTTTTCTCACTATGTAACTTCATTACAAACCAGAAAATTAGCAGAACATATTCTAGGAATGAAAAATAAAGCTTTTATCCAAGTCTAAACAAGAAGATATCTCTAGTAAATAGTCTTATGAGTCCATTTTCTTATATTTCCTTTCTCTCTTCCCCTTAAACACTGTCTGTATTGCGAGAAGGTATGCTTGAGGCCTTTCTGTCATAACATTATTTATTGCTTCTAAATTGGGACCAGTCACTTTATAGCGTCCAGTATCTTTCTTTTTGCGACTAACTGATCCTGTATCTTGGAAATGTTTGATGCACCTATTGGTTTTAAGACATAAGGATACTAACATTAATAGACTTTTTGATTAAGCGTGAGAATGACAAAAGGTTTATATCTTATACTGGTAAAACGTAAGACGTTTATGTTGCAAACAAAAGTATATCAATTTGACGGTACCTGGACACTTTTGTGAAAATTACGCTCCTCTATGCAGCGGTTTAAATTATATTTATATGTCGTACAAATCTTAATGACAGTACGAAAGTAGCATTCAAGCATGAAGACGCGGTGGTCTGTGTTCATATCCAGGGAAAGCTGGTTGTATTAATTACCTGAGCAATCACACTCAGAGCGCTGTAATTTACTTACTGTTTCGTAAGACTTACCGCTTCTTCTCCGTAGAGGGCGCTATGATTTCAAGATAGACTCACCAGTCAACTATGACGTCACTTTTGCTCAATCAAGGGGGGGGGGGTAAATAACGAATAAAAATGAACACCGTGTATATTAATAATTTCCCTGACGTCATTTGCAGAGTAAGAGACGGAGGGTCGAACGACCAATGCATAATTATTAATTGAATAGCAATCATACTTCGGCTGTACTAAGGAAATAAACTAGGAGTTTTATTTAGCTGAAACAGTCATGGCGTTTCAATTTTCGTAAAATTTGCCTTGTTGTTTCAACGCTATAACAACCCATTTACTCTGTCCGTAGTAGCATATTAACTGAATTGGATTAACGTTTTTTCATTAGTCCTTTTATCAACCACCACAAGGTATTTTGACGAACAGACACCACTACATTTAAAGAGCCAGAATTCTGAGTAAAGTATACTTTGTATACCCCTAAACCGTTGTAACAGCGCGTGTTAAGCGTTTACAACGTATAACTTCAAGAAGTGGACGGCGAGTCGGGAACACTGTATAATAATGTGGTTTACTGAAGAAACGATTATCTCTGAATTCTACCAACTTTTCATTAAAATTTGTCAGCAATTATTTTAAAAAGTCAGAAAAGCTGTTCAGAGCAAAAATCAAGAAAACAAACTAGCACATATAGGGTGACGCATCATTTGTCATACCATTTGTTTTACAGGTAATCCTTATTTAGTTGTATTAAAGTAGTACAAAAATGCTATACCATTACCCATTGCAGACCGAAGAGTTTCCCTAGCCCTTTCAACCCTTACTGTATTTTTATAAAATTATAAGCTGCCAAGTATGTTTACTTTTGTAGCTTTTTGCGTACTTCACACTAAAATAGTGAAAAAAATTCTTACCTTAGCAGCTTTTTCAAAAAAAAAAAAAAAAAAAAAAAAAAACACTAGCAATATCATGTGGATTAGGGTTAAACTGATACATTTCAGCTCAAATATACGTACAAAATGCTGCAAATAGTTTTAGCTGAAATAACATATATTATTTTATTTTGCAGAAATGATATAAAATAGTTAAAGTGCACTCAGATTAATGTATTTATACAAGAACTAAATGAATATATAAGCATAAAAGTACATATAAGGTTTTTACACAAAATATTCACAAATAAAGCTTGAAATTACACATTAGCGAAAATCTCTAAGATTTGACATGATATATTTTAAAGCAGTTTTTGTCTTTAGAAAGACACAGATATTGATAACATTTAGTACATCTAGTTTTTGACCTGCTAGTGCAGCCCTCGAGCTGGCGAGTTCTAGGTGAAGTAATGTTACTGACCTCTAGCCAGTGATCGAAGCTATCATAGCGCTTATCTGCAATTGGTTTAGGAGATGGTGTATATAATTTCCTCTTAGGTGGTGAGACATTTTCTTGCTGTTCATCACATAGCAGTCTTTTTTTTTTTCTGTTTGGTGTGGAGGTTAAAGCATCTGCAACTGACAGTCTGAACTTCGGTAAGTCCATAATTTTGTTTTTTGGCAGCTTGTTTGCTCTGCATTCTTCTCTATATGTTTGCCAACTATTAACTGTAGCAAGGTCCAACAAATGCAGGATTAACTTCAGGGTCCATTTTCTGGTTTTGAACCATGTTCGATAGCACTCCATTAATTAGTCGTAAACATCAACACCACCCATATGTTGATTTTAATTTCTTACTACTGCTGGAATATTAATCTCAATATACTTTTTCTCCTGTTTGCTCCACCGCTTCACTTTTAATCGTGTTTCTATAACTTGAAGTAAACAAAGAATACGGATACATGGATATATCTTACCACAGAATCACAATGTTTTGCATTTGGGTGCTGTTTCTCAACAAATGCCTTTTCTCTGACAAGGAGACGTCGAGCAGCTCCATCTAATATTCGCTTCACTCTGCTTGCAGAATTATCTAACATCACTTGATTTGCACTGTGATTAATGGTTTCCACCATAGGCTCCACAACAGTAATTGAAGTATTTCCGCGAGAAGGCCCATCTTCACTTGATAATTCGCCAACATCCGAATCCTCCAACCATATTTTCAGGACTTCATCATCACTTAACCCTTAAACATATGTAATACATTGTTATTTTAACTGTGGAATGCAATCTAATGCAAGATTCAATAAGAATTTTGCACAAAAACATAGCTGCATTTTGAGGTTAGAATTGACAAAACAGCTCATATACAACCTAACTAGCACGAATGTGCGACTTCGACTTTACTTTGTTTTTACGCATAATAAATATTCATAATATTAACTTTTTAATATTGGTTCTACAAGAACAAACATCAGGGACAAAACTCCTGCTCTTATATTGCAGCTTACAGTAAATAAAAACGTAAATTACTAATTACTTACCTCGCGAGCACATGGCGAAATCGTTTAACAAACTTTGACCGTCTCTCACTGCCTCTGTAGGCAAAGAGTGGAAACAAAAACAGTTGCAGCTCACTGACGATAACACGCACAATCGTTGCAGGCCATGTTGAGGCAGAAAAAAAATTTCTCTAAAGCGGGAAAATTAAAACAAGCAAGCCGCACGATCGTGTAGCCTCGGGTGGAAAGGGCTTGTGAATAATATATCCAAAATTACCGCCTGTTCTCTCAAAGTTCTTCTAAATTAATCCTGTGTTTGTTAAGTAGTGCACGTCACAACTTTGTAATTAAAATTTTAATCTGGATTAAAGTCATTTTGTACGAAAACAAGAGAAAATCGGAATGCAGAGTTCTTTAAAGATTAACCAACACCAACTCCAATACTCAGACCATAATACGAGAATCGATTGTAGGAAAAATGGCGGCGCTCGGGGCCCAGCTTCTTATGTTGTGGTTATATCTACAGAGTAAAGTGTGTGTTTGAAGAATTAATGTAATTCATATTACAGTGGTAATTAGTGACTAACAAGTTAGTTTATAGTTAAGTATTTAACATAAAGTGATAACGTTTACCTAAATATATACTGTGAAGTATTGTCGAAATGCATCGTTGTTGTGTTCCCAGCTGCAATCTAATTATGGTAGTGCACCTCACACGACATTTAAATTTGCGAAGGAAAAATCGTAATGGGGTAAGTGGATCAGGATCATACATCGTAAAGATTTTAAAGTAAATGACAAAACTGTAGTTTGTATTCATCATTTTGAACAATGCTTTTAGGTTAAGGAAGACATATTTCCTGTAAATGATGGTGAACCAATTCGTGCCCTTCGAAAAGTACAAAAATTAATAGATGATGTCTACCCCACGATTTTTAAGAATCAGCCATCCTATCACATATTAAAGCTCAACCAGAAAATACGAAATCCTGAAGAATGCATCCAAGACATTTTACAGAGAGTGAAGATAATTTTAATGTTTGGTGTGCACAAGATGTTATTGACAGTTTTGAGTCCTTAAAAACCGAAGTGGTGAGGAGATTTTAACCCATTGATAGGCATTATTAAAGACGATTAGTTACGTTCTTTTCAATAACATTCAAGATCCCAGCTTCACTGATGTTCCTTCACTTAATAAGTTTCGAAGTATTTCATAACCTAGAAGGAATATTATGAGCCTACCAGTGGAAAATTTTAAATGGATCTTGCAGTGTGAGGGAACTTGACACCTTCAAACGTGACAATTCGAGTAAACTGGACAATCTGGTGAGTTCTCTTAAATATTATAGTATAAGCAGTATGTCCTTACCAGAAAAGGTTACCATGTAAACAATGTAAAAGAAACTTTAGTACTTGCTACAGACGATAGGATGATACAGTCCAATAAGATAAAGTTTGCTGTGTTTAATGCTTATGAGTTGTCATGCCTTATAAATTAAATTTTGATTGGAAGTATAAGGTGGAAAATGCATAGTACTGGTCGTGCTACTATATAATGTTATAAGCTCTTAGAATTTGTCATGATGCTCTTTATTTATGTTATTGCACATTTTAGTTGAAAGTATAGAGTGATAAATGCTTAGGAGTTACCTCGCTGCTCCGTAATATGGATTATATTATGTCCATTGTGTATAGTTTCCTATTCTGCGTAACCAGAGTCGCTGGGCTTCGACGGGCGCCATATTGGATTCTGTATTATGGTCTGAGTATTGGAGTTGGTGTTGGATTAACGAACACTTCCTAACACATCAGGACTTCGAGCCAACACCACGTGGGAGCGTAGTTAGTTTCCTTCTACTACAGTGTACTTTAAGCTGTTAGTTATTTATAAACTTTAATGTTATATTTATTTAGATTAAATTTTATTTAATACTGCTTTTCAATTTCTAAGTATTTATTCTGGAAATTTTGTAATGTTCACTTCGCTAATGCATCCTTCTACCATAAAATTATTATATTAATTATGTGATTCTCGTATTAATTTTTCTTTTTCCATGTGTTTCATACTTAGGCAATTTAAACAACTATTCTCGCCATAAATAAATTAAATTATCATTTCAAGCCATTACTTGGCTGCCCGTCGTTGCAAATGTTTGTATGTTTATGTAGTTCTGTTGCAACTGCTTGCTTTCATAAATTTCCATACATTTTATTTTTTCACACGCAGTTTAAACGATTTTACAATATTACCATATTAATTCAGTAATTAAAGGGTAACACACATCATGTATATGCAAGGAAACTACCTAATTTGAGCACAAAGTTATGTTATACTTAATAGTGCCAATTTTTAGAGCATTAATTCCCCTAGAAAATATCCTTAAGTTAACCACCTACTCATAAAGATTATATTATGATTTGTTACTGTGATGTGGCTCAAAAGCTACAGTACAAAATGTCAGATGCAGTATCTTTCAGAAATACGAGGGCTGTCCAATAAATAATGATCACAATTTCTTTTTGACAACGTAACTTTACTCATCCTTATAATTTTGATGGTCTTCCTCAAAATAGTCTCCCCTGAATGTTCTGCTTTTGTCCCAGCGATTCTGCCAGTCTTCAAAGACACGCTGGGAACCATTATTGAGAGATCCTTCAAAATCGCCTCCGCAGCCTTCATCACTGCTTCTGATGATGGATAATGCCTCCCACGAAGGCGTTACTTCAAGTTAGGGAATAGAAAAAAGTCACATGATGCTAAATATGGTGGGTGCTATAGGGAGGGTGCGGGATACACTTCGCGTTCATTTTTGCAAGATATTCTGTAACAACATTGGCAATATGCGACCGCGCATTATCGTGGTACAGCAAATCAGCCTGCTTCACAGAAATGTGGTCTTTTGCGCCTGATATGGACTTGCAATGTTTTCAGGACATCCCTGTAGTATTGGCCAGTTACTGAGGTGTGTGCAGGTACAACATGCTGATAAACCATTCCATGAATATCAAAGAATGAGATGACCATAACTTTCCCAGCAGAAGCAACCACTTTTGCTTTTTGGGGGTTAGTGATGAAGGAGATTTCCACACTGAGCTTTGCTGTTTGCTCTTAGGATAAAAATGATGTAGCCAAGTTTCATCAGCAGTGATTACGTTTGAAAGAAACTCCGGATGTTCCTCTAACATCAACTTTAACTGCATGTTACCTCCATTGCAGCTGTAGGCAATACTGAACATGTCTGAACTTGCCTGGTTCTCACAGGTGGGAACCAGGAGTACCATTAATGAAACTACTACGGCGTGTTTGTTTCACATTAAGCTAACAGAATATAATAAGATTGAATTTTATATGAAAAATTATGTCCGTAAAAATTATGATCATTCTTTATTGAACAGCCCTCGTATATTTTAAATTACAAGTATTGTGACTATATGATAAAATAAATATAAAATTAAAGATAAATTTAGTTAATACGAGCGGAAAAGAACTAAAAATGTAACATTTTGGGAATTTTTGCCATTTAGTTCACCCTCAACTATACCACTCGGAAAAGTTAAAGGCATGTGAACGCTCGCCAATGCTCAAGCGGGGCGTTGTTGCCAGGTGTAGTGCGTGTACCGACAGGGGTTCTGTTTTACACGCCAGCAGAGATTGTGCCTACTTTTCACGTAATTAAACAACACATTAAAAATTCCTAAAATGCTAAACCCTACCTTGACACACGTCACAGCAATGGAAGAACAAGCACGGTTTCCATTCCAGTAACTCGCTTTTCAACTTTGTGGACTCCTCGGAGATTGAAATACAGACACGCTCCCTTTTCTCAAGAGATTATTTCGCTAGAAATTCGTGACACTTTGTGTACACTACCTATACCACAAGCTTCCATAGTTAATTGTTGGGTTTTTGAAAAATATACAGTTGCCCTATATTCTGGATTGGAGAGCTTACGTTAAAACATGTTTACATTAAATATAATTTTTCTGCCCTGAGAATGAATCATTACACGCATATTGATCGAAATATCACGTGTCCCAGCTTCGAGGCACATATACACGTACTCGAATCACAAACAGTGGAGAAAAGATATGTGTATAATAATAATTTAATGTAATATTAACAAAATTTGAGCTCGAGTTCGACCCACGATTGAACGATACGGTTCAGTTTATCAAAATGTCACACCACTACTCTAAAAATGAACATTTCTACTTTGAAAGAGACCACCAGATGGGAGATGATGTGAAATGATAAGGAAATGAACTGGAGGGGCAGCAAATACAGATAATATAATTAACCTATTCAGCATTCCTCTGGCGACCCGGGAAAACCGACAAAAAACCCATGTTTCAGGCTACGGGAATCGAACCCGGCCCTCCCGAAACCGCCTGAGCCATCCCGCTTGGTTAATATCAGTACTCTTTCACAAATTAATTACGTTTAAAGCCTGACTCTATACTTCTCTCCGTCACACAACTTTTATGTCAAACTATCTACATGTAAGTTTATGCTTAGTGTTTACACTAGAATTATTAACTAAATTTAGTCTGTTCTTTAGGTTCGTCCAAGATCGTCCGGAGATTCAAGGCTACACAAACTGTAAAGGAAATGAAACGATCCGCAAAACAGAAGAAAATCTGCTGCTTGGAACACCTGTCTGATGTGATCGAAATATCGTAATGAATCGTCGAACCACGACAAGGGCTAATGTGAGAAAATTTGCAAGGATTGAATCTCATACTCTGAGTCAAATAAAAGCGGCCTTATTAAAAAAAAGTGCGTGAATGTACATGAAGGTATAGGAAACAGCAAGTTTATTTAATTCATTACAGCTGTTTCCTTTAAAAGCGAGAGACTTTAATTGAAAACATGAGGCAATACTTTCCTTATTAAATAGTGACTATGTACATGTTGGATTTTAGTACAAACATGTCAGATTATATGCATTCATATTTATAAGCAATTAATTATTCTAAAATTATTGTTATACTTTAGTTCCCGAAAATAAATTTTATAACAAATGAAACACTACAATGTTGTTATTTTCTAAATATTAAATAATCACTTTCCTTGATCATTTTAAACACGCAAATGTGCATTGTTATCCTACTGTGTCCTTGCTCCCTTTTTTATGATTTGGTGCATGTAGTTGATTACATTTTATTTTTTCGTCCTTCCAAATTGTTTCAGATTGGCTGCAAACTGACGTAACAGTATGACGAACCAGCTTTTTCTCACTTAGTAAAAAGACTATCGTATATAAAGTAAACGGGTTGGAGAAAGATCGTGCAAGAAAATCTATATGATCACTTATATGACATCTCGACTCACTCTGGCACAAAGTATTTTAAAAACGCTTCAGTCTACTTTCTAATCCACTTATCTAATCCAGGTAAACCTTTGTAGGAAGGTTTTATTGTTTAATTCCGTAGTTACAATGAGCATAGAATAAAACAGTAAGTTTAAGCCATCCTTAAATTCTTAAGTCTTGGTCGTTATGTGATTAATTTGAAATTCCATTCCTATTTGCACGTCCAGAATATACAAAAGCAAATAACAGTATTATTTTAAGAAAAGTATAAGTAAGTTAAGGGCGAGTGAAAGGAATTAGAATTTTGAAAATACTTCATAAAAGTTCTATTTGTCATGCAAATATGAAATGTTTCACCCTATATTGAGACCTGGACAGTCTATATTATGTTAAATGCTGGTTTTTTATGAGTAACTTTCTTTACACTTCCGTTTTTATTTTTATTCCGAGTGAAAACTAATGCTAATCGTCACCAATTGGAGGTTGAATGGGATTGGCATAGTGGACGAATCGGAATTGAAAGAAAAAGGGCGGAACATTAATTGCTCTTTCACACTAGCCGTGTGTAGGACGCACTATGAAAGGGTACAGCCAGGGGTAGAGCATTGCATTTTTCAGTCTGGGTCTACCCTCTCATAGTGCGTCCTACACACGGCTAGTGTGAAAGAACAATTAATTTCCATTAATTGTACCTAATAGTTGTCCTAACTATAAAGCCCGGGCCTTAAAGTACTTACAGCATAGTAAGTCGCCATTAAGGTAGTTGTCTCATGTGTTTATGAGAACTCCTAGTGGTTTACCGGGAAAAACACGAGTCAGATGGAGAACTTAATGTCATATCGGTACGTTGGCCATAGTAGCTCAATGGTTTAGAGTGGCTGGACGGAGACCAGAAGATCCGTGGTTCAAATCCCAGCTATGGCATTGAATTTTTCAGTCTGGCTCTACCCTTTCATGTGTCCTACACACGGCTAGTGTGAAAGAACAATTAATTTTCATTAATTGTACCTAATAGTGGTTTGAACTATAAAGCCCGGGCTTTAAAGTGCTTACAGCATAGTAAGTCGCCATTAAGGTAGTTGTCTCATGTGTTTATGAGAACTCCTAGTGGTTTATCGGGAGAAACACCAGTCGGTTGGAGAATTTAATGTCATGTTCGTACGTTGCGTATAGTAGCTCAATGGTTAGAGCGGCTACACGGAGACCAGAAGATCCATGGCTCAAATCCCAGCTATGGCATTGAATTTTTCAGTCTAACTCTACCCTTTCAAAGACGGAACATTCAATTTCAGTACATAATGTAACCACGAGAACAAAATAATACATGTCTACACTTGTATTTCATATCTTCATGTATCTCACACACATTTTGCACGTATGAATTGATTCTTTCTCACAGCGTCAACACAGATTTCACGGTACCATTCTCCATTTTGGGCTCATTTGATCATCATTTCACCCATTTCATTCATTCTACGGTTTGACTTAACGTTGGAGGACGTAAACAAACAAGCAAAAAAAAAAAAAAATCGAATCTTCCGCCTTACCTTAATCCGATTCCCGCTGTGGTAGAGGTATTTATTTTTTATCGTTGGCAGCACTGATTAGGTATCATAACAAGGAAAATCATGGATGTAAGAAAGTCTTTATTTTCTTATTGTAAAAATTTCTACATCAATTTTCATGCATATTCGTTATAAATATATCTTTAACTTAAAAACTAACAAAATTCCAGAAATGGTGCAATTATTTACCTCACTTACCCGCCTCGGTAGCGCGGTGGTAGCGTGTCTGCCTCACCTTCAAGAGGTCCTGAGTTCGAATCTCGGTCAGGGTGAGTTACCTCGATAAGGTTTTTTCCGGGGTTTTCCCTTATCCTTAAAGACGAATGTCGGGTAGCTCTAAGCTCTATGGACCCTGAGCTCATTTGAGTATCACTTCACCCCTTTCATTCATCGTCCGATATGACTTAAGTAGGAGGGCGTAAATTAAAAAAAAAGTTACCTCACTTAGCTCGATTCCTCGGACTGAAGAAACACAATCGTATTACACACACAACTGCCTCGGTTAACTTCTTCGCCCATAAAAAGACGTTCCAACACGACAATACACTACCATCTCCTAGGGAACAAATTTTGAAAAAATAATTCGTGTCACCCGCTAATCCAAATCACCCGCACTTTCCTTATATAAAAACTCCGAGCACAAAGTAGCTGGGAAATGGCTTAATCCTTAAATAAAGTTTGCTGATTAAACTGTGTGCTTTAACAAGATGTGTAGTAAGGGTTTGTCTATTTCTCACTATTTGCTAATAAAGAGAAAATTGATTTAAAAAAACGTTTCAAGTAAAGTGTGGTTTGAGAGTTTGAGGTAGAGCAGCATTTGTTGAACACTTTCGTGACGTAACCTTGAAAAATATTAAACTTATATACCAAGTTTGGTTTTTAACAGTTAATTCGTTTTTGAGTTAGCTGTTTTCAAACACATGCACGAACACATAAGCGGAATGTTTACTAAAAATGCTTCTTTTGTATTTCTAGTGAAATCTTTGTATCACATATGTTGTTGAAATCCAACTCCTCATACGTATTATGTACATGGTAGAGAAAGTACTTCAAAATATTATTCAAAGAACCAAAACGTTTTGGTAACTGATTTACGAAATACTTCAACATCATATGCAATATCAGAAATGCACATCCGTGAAGATTTTGAAGATTGGAAAGAGAACAAACAACACAGGTGGAATATGAAACCAAATAATGAGAAAGTATATCCATTCCCAGAAATGCCCTATTTAACTTGGTTTTGCCTACAGATTAGCCGGAAGCTGCATACATATTTGGGAGATACGTACTTCCTGTTAAAGGTTAAGATTAGTAAGGTTGCTTTTAGCGCAAGTGACAATTTTATGTAAGTAGTACTCCTATTAATAAGGCGGATAAGTAAAATCCACTATATTCTTATGATTCTTTAATGTACTATTACGCTCGACTTTCTATGCAAGTTTCCGTGTAAATAAGTTCCAAGATCTGAGGACCAAAAACTGTTGCCTTTAAAATGAGTTCTGCCCTATTCAGAATCATAGTAATATGAAAACATGTTAATATCTTACAGCTTTTCTAAGAAATATCGCTGCACTAAACTATAAAAACATATGGAAATTAATTGTTCTTTCACACTAGCCGTGTGTAGGACGCACTATGAAAGGGTAGAGCCAAACTGACACGGGTCATTTGGAGACTTTAATGTCATCTTGGCACGTTGGCCGTAGTAGCTCAATAGTTTAGAGCGGCTGGACCGAGACCAGAAGATCCGTGGCTCAAAAACCCGGCTATGACATTGAATTTTTCAGTATGGTTCTACCCTTTCATATAATAACAAAGTTACAAGCATTGCACCCCGTATATTTAAAAAGCCGTAAATTACAACTGAAAAACCTGTTAATTTAAAAGTATATTTATGAAATTATTTAATAGGTCAGTAAGGAACAAAAATCTGAAATATTTTAAAAATTGCAAAAGTGCAATATAAAGAACTTTTTTTTAAAAAAGAATAGCTTAAACTTATGTTTTAAAACCCATAGCTCAAGAATAACTTCACGCCAAACTTTGCAACCACACTTAATATACGAATAAAACATGTAAAAAAGTGTCAATACCCTCATGTTTAACAAACGTAGCCTTCGATCATGAAGGACATTTTTAAAAGTATGAAGCACATAAACGCTGTAAACGAAGGGTTTTATAAACATAATTTAGTTTTAATTAATTTTACTATGTATATTATTCTAGAATGTTATTTTTCATCTTCTTTCATCTTGAGCAATAATTAATATAGAATTTTTACAACAAAATTTATTGCTATATAACTTCAATAAAGCTAATTAGTTATTACTCTGACCTACCTTTTAATGTAGTTCACTGTCCGGTTATTGCTAAACTTTATTTAAGCATTTGTGCTTTTTAGTTCAGGCTATATGTAAGGAATTTCCCGTGATAGAAATGAGTTGCTGATTTTTTGTTTTAATTTTGGAATAACAAATACAATAATTGGACAAACATAAATTAATGTTGTAATTAATGTAACAACTGCATCGTAGCTTCTAATAAGTAAAAACACTTGTGGTTGCTAGTATGACTAGTAATTAAAACACTAAGGCTAAGAGGTCTACATTCAGGAAACAAAACCACCAATACAATCAGTTGTTGCCAATAGTAAAGCGTCGTCTGCAACATAGTAGTTAAATGAATCTATAAAAGTTCGACTGGAGTAAGGAACTTTTGAAACGAACGAGCCTAACTAAAATCAAAGTGCTCCAGTTTCCGGTGCTCTGTTGACAATCTGTTATCAACACGCGTTTCGCAGTAATGTCAAGCAGTGGGAAAGGCCATGCTCATTGCAGTTCCCAGGCAAGGTTTTTCCTTATGACATCATGTTTGGAGTCTACAACACTACTAAACATAACACAAAGACATCACGTAAACATCTCGGCTCATCCGACAAAACTAAGGTTGGGGAACTGATGTCGTGCATTTAAGTTAATACATATAATAGTTACTTTTAAATGATAAATGCAACGTCACATAATAATAGTAGTAATAATATAATTCATTTAAAATGTTTATATATCAACTATTTATCATTAAAAGTATTGGGCCTGCTTTACAAATGTCACCAAGCCTAATCACACCCACAGCAATAAAATATGAATGCATCTTCTATCAAAACAGCGTTAATAGTAATTTATACACAACATTTGTGAGGATGAAAATAGGAATGAATCTGCAGAAGAGGTGAAGTACATGTTAGGGATGACAAAGCTTAAGTTATGGATAAAACATTTTCCACGTACGTCTGGGATTGATTAGAGAAAAACAGAACTAAAAATGGACAGGCACTGCATTAAAACACTGAAGTTAGGTAAAAAATGAACTAGGTTGAATTTTGGCTGCAACGTCGTAGATAACAAACCATACCAATTCCTTGTGGATTCTATTGGCATGTGCAGATCAACTTTAACTGCCGTCAGTAACTCCTGATCGCTGTTCTCTACGTTCTATGTACTGATTTTGGTTTGAGTGTACCTAACATGAGTCAACTGCTTGAGAATTCCTATGCCTGATGCTGACGTTAGAGAAGAATTACCTATCCTCAATATGAATGACAGTCTAAAAGAGTAAAGTAAAATTGCAGGAAATGTTGAGAAAGAATGATTTCCAAACTGAAAAGTAAGCATGGAAATACCATTATACATAAATAGAAATGGTAAAATGGATAGCTTTCAATACCACTCCTAACTTTCTAGTCCCAAAATATTACCAAATACGTTACAAGTAACCGTTTGCGATTTACCCTCAAAGCAAACCATCATGTATTTATACGCTTAAAATAATTATTGTTCATTTATCTCAGTCAAAAGAATTCATCTCTAGGTTCATAATGACCATTGTAGAAACAATTATATATTAATTCCATTATGTAAGTGATTGTATGTTCCAAAACGGCACCTCAGATAATTGTAATATCAGACACTTTTTTTAAATAGATGTTAGTGACGTGAGCTTCCATACTCTACTAATTGGAAATGCAAGAATTATTATTTGTTATTGTTATTTGTAATTTACGTCCTCCAACGTTAAGTCATATCGGCGATGAATGGAATGGGTGAAATGATGCTCAAATGAGCCCAGGGTCCATACAGATTAGAGTTACCGAAATTCGTCTTTCAGGATAAGGGAACACCCTTGAAAAAGCCGTATCCAGGTAACTCACCCTGATCAAGATTCAAACTCGGGACCTCGCTACCGAGGTGGGCTAACGTTTACAATAATAATGAGGATGCACTGTAATCTGTTGTTCAGATACGGATACAGAATGGCAATGTTCGCTACTCAGGAGGTTTTCCTATTGCTGGAAGTTGTTAACTAATTCCCATTACGCACTTCTTCTCCAGATAGTGTGCCAGTGTCATTACAGTACACAATTTGACGAGATAGTTAACGAGATGTCTTGAAGCATATTGTCACCCGAACATCGGAATTCCCGAGAGAACTAGCAGCTAGCAGGTAGGGACCAGACGGGAAGCATTCAGCCACGCCTACCCATTTATCTGTGTAGCGCTAACTGAGGGGGATGGTTGGGAAAGCATCACTAGCGGCCTCTTTCACCTCACCTGACGTCTGGGGATATTTCATCTAACCCCGAACCTTCTAGATAGGTCAGTTGGTCTTATATACGCGACGCGCCGAGTTGGAAGAGAGTTCAGTTCTTGGCGAGCAGCTGTGAAGAGCGCCGTGCTAGCGGACGGACTGGAAGACTGTGTACGTGTATCAGAGGAGTTATACGTAATTGTGAGTGTGGAGTGGACCTGTGACAGACGAACTGGTGGATTGTAATTGTGTGCGCAACGTAATTCTATGTAATCGGCATGTGTTCCAACTGTAATTCGGTGGAAATAAAGAACATTTTGAGTTTATGCAATTGGAGTTTTAATTTCACGAACCCACAAAGTCACAATATTGTTCAAATAATTCTAATTTTTATAACTCTTCTTCTAGCACCCACTGCAACCAATTATTCTAGTCATAAATTCAAAATAATTGAACATATACAAACTGTTACACTTGGAATTATTGAACAAACATAGATATAATTGTCCAGAACGGGTTTAATGCAAAAGAAAAAGGTACCTATATTCTGCGTCAACACACAATTGTGAAAACATATCGAAGATTAATATCTAATAATTAAATTTCATAAATTTAATGTTTGAGGTAAAATACTCCTGCATAATTTAATTGTGATGACCAATCTAATATTAATAGATACTATCTTGTAACAGAGAGACATTAGTAATTAATGGAATAGTTTATCGTTTCTTGTAATCGTTAGCGCAAAGTAGCTAGATCAACTAAGCTTTCCCTGGAAATTAATGAGACTTTTTCATTCAAATTATTACTGCGTGTGTTTCGGCTACTGGTTACCTTATCCAAGTTCTGAGTCAGAAACCTTCCAAGAGAGCATTTCCCTCTCATCTTCAGAAATCCTTGAAAGCGACAAGCCAAGCGTGGGAGATAAGAGGGATTACTTAATTACCAGGTGCAGCAACAGCTGTTCTTTAACACTTCCCAGGATGGACCGTTCCAAAAATAATCATAGGTCCAGTGACACAATTCAGAACAATAGTAATTTATAACCAATTGCGAAAGTGTTTTGTTATTGTAGAGGGAACGTTGCATTACAACATGACATTACAGATATCCTTATGAAGCAAGGCTTTAGGATGATCCCTGCTTTTGAAATAAAAATAAATCTTCCGCATATGAAATTTAATTTGCTATTGTGCTCTTATGATACAAACGCAATTGCTCGAGATGTCATTTTGGAACATAAGTATAATATTTAACTAAAACAAACCGATACAACATGGCCATTACAACGATGGACATCTGTTTCCTTAACGTGAGTTAAGTGAGCAGTAAGTTATAACAAATATTTCAATTTAACGCGGCGGATACGTGCGGCAAGGTAAAGGAGAGTGGAAAAGATGGGAGCATGTGCAGTTGGCAAGTTTACTAGCAATGTTTCTAGGAACGAAGAATAACGACTTGATGCGAGAAGACCCGAGTCAGTCAAATAACAGACAAGAAGACAAGGCAGAAAAATGTGTAACGTAAGGCGCGTGATGTTTATGCTCTCCATTTGAACATAAGGATGCTAGGTTTATGTAAAATACAGTGCTGTTACATAACTCACCCATGCATAATACATATCACTGCAGTTACTGAAACGAACATTAGATCTGGCAACATAGGTGATTCGAATGCACTCTCATACACCCATTTCCTAATCTCTATTTCATATATCCTTGCTCCGCTGACATGTATCACTCCGCGTTCAACTACCTTCCCCCTAACCCTAATTGGCTAATACTTTCGCGCCATAGGCGGTGCTTTCCCGTCACATTTAAACCTGCAGTAAACGTCATAATAATTGCCAGGAAGATAGAAATAAGAATATGAAGGCATGCAAAAAATAATGAAGTTTATATTGAAACTGAGCATGTTGAAACTGAATAAATGAGCAATGAAACTGGAACAAGCTTATAATGAAAGGCCTTCAGCCTTTTCCACTGGGATTTTTTAAACCAGCACACATACCTTGCAAAAAGGCTTGTCTTTCAGTCTTAAAAGTCGTGTCACGCCATACTTGTCGTGTGTCCTTCATTCACCCAAGTCTCGTCAAGGTAGTATATTTTGCAATTTGTATCTCGGTACAGTCTGACTGTCCTCAAATAACGTCTTCGCCACACAGCAATATCGCCCCTGGAGTGGCAAGTTTTTCTGTTGTCTCTATTTCATGTCGCGATGTTCCTACGCACCTAACACACATGTAAGTTCAGAGCACAGCTGTTCGACTTCTCTCACTGACAAAGACGGATTCTTCTCTGTGAGTGCATTAAACACTTGCACCACAATTCTTTTTTCGCCGCTTTGTAAAGGTTTTCCCTTGCGATGCTTCAGCGAAAAACTGGCGGTAGACTCTGCCATTATACATATAATAAGTACACGCGCAATAAACGATCAATAAAATAATTTAGCTCTCGCAATCGGCATAGCACACCGTCGAATGGCGATATATGACTAATCCAATTCAAAACAAGGTCAGTGATAAAAGTCATATAAACAAATATGTCATCACTACCGCTAAATCACGTGCTATCGTGCCATGTGCTTGAGAGCAAAGGAATCTCCTCTTTACTTCGTTTAAGATTTAACATGCATTTCAGAGAAATCAACTCTGTTGCGTAATATATTTAATTAAAACAGTTACGAAAACATAAATTTGACAATTCTCTTCTAGCATATAAAGATATCTCACCATGTTAAATAACGAACTAATTTTTACCGAAGTCTGCACCACAACAGCAGCCAATGAGATGTGATAAAGTCACGTGACTGTTAAGAGATACGGGGCAAGGATACGTGAAACAAGGATTAGTAAACAGATCCATTATCAGATCCTCTCCCTCTTCATGCCCCACTTGCCTTCTTGTGGTGGGTAGACAGTATGGAGCTGGAACCTCAAGACTTTTCAAAATTTTCTTAACTTTATTAGATGGTCAGTAAAGCACGGGATCCACAGTGCTGGGTGATCTCAGGCATTTATCTAAGTATAAGAAGAGGGAAGAAACTAGAAATGGTCTATTTAAGCACTGAAGTAGGACAGTCGATGCTCTGCCCCTGAATCTGCACTTTAAGAGACCTGATCGAAATAGTAAACTTTCTTTAACGTTTGTGGAAAGAAAACCTATTAATAATGTGATTTTGTGGGTTCGTAGGATTAAAAGTCAAATTTGCATTAATTCCAAATCTTCTTTATTTCCGTAGAAATACATTTACAGATTACAGCAGAATTATGTTACGTACACAATTCCAATCAACCAAGGCCGATGACTATGACAGTGTTCTGATTATATCAGCTCTCGTTACAACAACAATAACAACAACACTTTACAGCTGTTTACTGCTTAAGACTCTCTTTACAACTCATTCTTGGCGAGTCGTTGCTCTCTTAAATACCTCATTGATAAATTCGAGAGGTTTCTGGAACAAATAAGAAAACAACTTTTTGTGTCAATCAAGATATCACTAGAACCTTCCAAACGTGAAATCCTATCTGTGCCGGCAAGTCCTTTATCTCAGCTATTTTTATTTGCCGGCTCTTTGTGTACACAAGTCGCGCTATCGTAGATAACGGCTTCGCGACAATAGTTTACATTATGAACCAACAGACACCTATCCTTCAATATCTATGCTCCTGATCTTCCACTTCTAAGCCTTATGGGGTACGATTATTATTATTATTATTATTATTATTATTATTATTATTATTATTATTATTATTATTATTATTATTATTATTATTATTATTATTATTATTATTATTATTATTATTATTATTATTATTATTATTATTATTATTATTATTATTATTATTATTATTATTATTATTATTATTATTATTATTATTATTATTATTATTATTATTATTATTATTATTATTATTATTATTATTATTATTATTATTATTATTATTATTATTATTATTATTATTATTATTATTATTATTATTATTATTATTATTATTATTATTATTATTATTATTATTATTATTATTATTATTATTATTATTATTATTATTATTATTATTATTATTATTATTATTATTATTATTATTATTATTATTATTATTATTATTATTATTATTATTATTATTATTATTATTATTATTATTATTATTATTATTATTATTATTATTATTATTATTATTATTATTATTATTATTATTATTATTATTATTATTATTATTATTATTATTATTATTATTATTATTATTATTATTATTATTATTATTATTATTATTATTATTATTATTATTATTATTATTATTATTATTATTATTATTATTATTATTATTATTATTATTATTATTATTATTATTATTATTATTATTATTATTATTATTATTATTATTATTATTATTATTATTATTATTATTATTATTATTATTATTATTATTATTATTATTATTATTATTATTATTATTATTATTATTATTATTATTATTATTATTATTATTATTATTATTATTATTATTATTATTATTATTATTATTATTATTATTATTATTATTATTATTATTATTATTATTATTATTATTATTATTATTATTATTATTATTATTATTATTATTTTTAATATTATTATCATCATCATTATTATGATTCAAATTCCCAGAAAGCACGTTTTCTGATTCATAATGACACATTTTTCAAAAATTTTCCTGTATATAGGTACTGATGAATATTTTACTATGCTCCGAGGCTGAGATCAGTCCGCTGTAAAAAAAACGTCAACATGCCAGCCACAAGAAAAAATTACTTTGGCATTTAGGTAATCATCAATGAAAATTGTCCATTGTGTCAAGGTCAACATTGAATATTGTCTATCATGATTTGGTCATGAAGATAAACGAGCTTTCGTTAGTAAGTATGAATACAAATGCCCACCTCGGCAGCGTAGATGGTAGCATGCCTGCCTCACGATTACCAGGTCCCGAGTTCGAATCTCGGTCAGGATTTTTCCGCGGTTTTTCCTTATCCTAAAAGACGAATTTCGGGTGACTCTAAACTCCATGGACCCTGGGCTCATTTGAGCATCATTTCACTCATTCCATTTATCGTCCGATATGACATAACGTTGGGGGACGTAAATTAAAAGAAAGGATAGACATTAATAATTATCATGCAATTAAAATTACATAAACATTAAACTTAGATAGGATATATCCCGAAAATATGTTGAAGGATTCGAAGGATATGACTAGATTTTAAGTCAGTTTGTTTTATTATGCGTTCACTAAATATTACAGAATGGTTCTTAATATATAAAATCAAAGTATATAATAACTAAGTGATGTCTTAGGGATGGAAACAAGTCAATGTTTGCCGAAAGTTTCATTTACAGAAACACCAGACTATAAAAATTCGTAAGCCCTAAAGTTTTTAAATTAAAACAAATGTCCATTAATGTAAGTAATAGGTTACACATCCTTTGTTGTGGGTAAATGTAAATGTAAATATAGATGTAAAAGATGTTTGGTATTTCACGGTCTTTATTACTCTATTATCATTTTTAAGTATTTATTCACATTACGAATCAAACTATGTTGAAATATGTATACATTCAGAACCTTCAATGATCTTGCCTAATGGTTCACATAGAGTTGGGCGCCGGACATGCGCAACGTGTCTTTTCTCCGATGTCACGAACTGTATATACATCCCCGCAAAACAGGAACAGCATTATCACCAAAGTTTCACTTGCTACAGGAAGGCAACTACGCAACTCGTCAGAAAATTATTTAAGCATGGCACAGAAAAGCAACACAGCATTGAAGTATTTATTAGGAAGTGGCACAAGCAAATGGCACACGAAGGTAACTCGCAACTAGTGCCATCTATTTACCTCACTAAACAATATGTATCAAAGAATCTACAAGTAATGACCAGAGTTAAAGCAATGTTAAATAAACCGAACAAAACAAAAGCACCATTAAAAAACTATTATCTTCTTCAAAATCATAGAGTAAATACCACTTATGTTACTTATAATTAAGTAACAAAATGGACGAGCAGTTATTGGTTTGTTTTGTACATCCTATAAGCCGCGACATTCTCTGTTTCTTTTATGCTTATTCCACTCGTGTCGTTCAACCATCTTTGAGGTTCATCCACCTAGAGGAATACGTAGTAAAACCAAAAGGATTTAACGGGGTATTCACCGGGAAAACCGGTAACAAGCAGCAACGAATATAAAATGAGGAAGGATAGATGCAACGTAGGACTTCATTCCTGAGTTTAGAAGAAGCACATCGTTGAAAAAGGTACGGTATCCGACAGCAATATTTGTTTATCTCGATAGAGATTTAATTTAGAGCTTTGAATATGGTTCATTGTGGCTTCCTTTTTTAATTTAATTGTCTTACTCAAAATCATGTCATTAATTTTGTAAACATTACTTTGTATATCGCTTAATTATGGCAGAGAGATAAAATGTTTGGGAAGATTGCATATATCACATGCTTTTCTCTACATATCTCAGTCCAGTTACTGGAAGTGCAACGAAACGACCGAGATCATAAAGCTCTGGAAAAATTGTATATCTATTCATGTGGAATCAAAATTCACACTTACATATTTCTTGTAAACATATGATTTTACTAATTTAATAGGAGAGCTGGCTGATGTGCCAGTGGTTTTTCTTTTTTGTTCCATTAATACCCCGTCTTTAACTGCAATGCCCATACGGCGGCCGTTCTCCTTTGGAACATATCAAACTCGTATTCGTTGGACTTTTAATCATTAGATCACGCGCACATTCTTACTCTCATTCATACTTCCAGACTCTGGAGTAGATGAGGAATTAGCTTGGTCCGAGAAAAATCCCCAATCCAAGCCGGGAATCGAATCCGGGATCCCTAGCACGGCAGGCAGGTGCTTTAGTGACTGAGCTACGGGGCCAGCTTCCAGATTTCTTGTTTTAGCGGAACTTTAAGGTTCTGTGCCAATGTTAAATTTGTAAAATCATAACCGATTGTATCAGAAATTATTTAAGATATAAGACTGAAATGTATACAGGTTGTAGACAGTACACTCATCTGTTTACTATTAATGAAAACAGCTAACATTTATAAAGAGACATTCTTTGAAGATAACAAAACTTGTTACTAAAACAAAAGTAGTGTCACCTCCTTATTGAACACTGACACTATGCAGTAGCTATACGTTATTTTATCTAAGGTATGTTTAATCAATGCATATAAAAACGTGTCGGTTTCCAAATAAATTAACTTCTTGGAAACAAAATTATAGCTTTATTCTCTTATAATTTTAGCATATTTTGAAGTTAACTGTTTTCCATTTCCACTGTCGGTAGCATTGGCTAATATTCCATAAAAATTCCATTGTTTATTCATTTCATTTAACTTGTCATTATGTGATAGTTAACACAATGCATTTTCCTATTTTAAACAACATAGCAAGAAGTTAAATATATACATACTCTTATATTTTGTTTATGGTAAAATATTAATAAACCCTTTTCAAGTTGATCAGTTTCGTGAGAACATTTTGTAATTTAACATGGAATTAACTATGAAAACAGTTCATTTGTGCTCTCTCTTTCACATATAGACAGCGAGGTCAGGTAATAAAATTCTAACTTAACTTCTAACGTCCCAGACCGGAATTTAGAACACTCGAGCTTCTGAAAAGCCAGAACCGCAGAGTTTGACAGCACAAATAAATATTTAAATAACTGCAATGGACACATGTATATAAATATTATTACGTACTATAATGTATTGGTTCACAGGCTCATAACCTGCTTGACCATGATGGCAAACATTCTGACGCCAGTGCTGATAATTGTTGTGATATTCGCGATCTCTCAACACTGTGAATGCGCATCCTGTCTAAATCAAAGGCAGACTTCAATGAAGTTGACCATTATAAGCAAACGGAACCAAACTGGCCACTGGACAGCTCAGGTATGTACACATTTCGGTGATTCATTTGCCCTGTAGTGCATTAATTGTTTGTTCCCTTGTGCATATTGACCTTTTCAGGAAGTTATAATCATTTAGGTTTATTTATAGCTTGGCCATTTTAACAAGAATTATTAATTGTCTCGACGCCTGCTTACGCTAGTTAAGAAGTATTCTATTTCTCCCGCAAGTTCGATTTGAAGATTTCAACGGAAACACACGTTTTCAGGATTATGAAATAAAAAAAATAAAGAAAGCGTTTTTAGAAAACGATACTCATGCTTGTAAACATATTCACAGTTAGATTCTTCCGAAAAACACACCTGAAGATCTTCAAAATTCTTTTATTCTCCTCCAAACGTCGAGGTTATGGCAGTTGAATGAAATGAATTATCAAAGCAGCGGCTTCAAATGAACAATGAAATTAGCATTATAAAGCGTGAGCAGAGAAAGTTTAAATTATATATCACTAAAACTAAATGGTAATATACTTCACAGTAGTGGGGTATTCATTTAAATGACTAATTTACCAAAATACCAATTAGCCTAGATCGCAATATTTGCAGATATATTGCATATATTATCACGTTATTACCGATCCAAAAGTTTGACGTTCCTAATGAACCGAATCAGTTCCAAAGCTCCCAAAAATTAAGGCTCTTTAAATATAATGCTGGGTACCAATACGATAAATAGGCAGCAGGATTCACTTTGCTGTCCTGCCTATGCCGGTACCCTCTGATGGTACAGTATTCTGTAAAAAGCGCAGCTGTCCATTTGAGATTTTCTTTGCTTAATTTTAGCAATAAATATTTCTCGGAACCTACAACTGTCCAGTTTCGACATTTGGAGTGCCCAAAACATAAATATAAGTTCTGGGATTTCTCCTGTAATCTGAGCATTAGTCCCTGGTGCTTTAAACCGGTCCTAATGACATCCCAAGGTGTTGGTCCAGATCCAGTGACATATTGGTCAGTTATCTTTTTAGCTTCCTTTGTTATTTTGCCGCCCGGAATCTTCACATCTCCTGGTACCCACCTCAACAGAACTGAATCAATGATATAAACTCTACAGTACTCAACAAGCACATATATAAACAGAATAATTTTCACACAGGCACAACTAGAACATGGATCAGAAGTCTCCAGTACAGGCGAACCAAGTACCACACCCTGGACATTGAATCTTGAACAGAATACGGCGCAGTGTGATGGACTGGAATCTGTGGTTCTCGTAGCCACAGTCACAGGTTAGTAGAAATAATGTGGATGACTTATTGCTAAATTTGATGAACTTGAAAGAATACCAGACAGCGAATTCTCTTGCAAAATCTATAAAACTAATTTAATTTTACCTAAGAAATTATTAATATATTTAAATTTAATATTTTAAACGCTTTAGGAAGCAATTTAGCTTTATAATACGGTGCGAATTTAAAAGATATATTATAAAATTCAATTTTCGATTCTGTGGGATATACATAAAAGTTTTAAGTATTTTCTTTATATTTTGTGTGCTTGAGAAGAATGTACCTATCAACAGAACCAAGTAAATAATGCAGAAAAATTATTTTAAAGTTTGTGTTCCTTTATTCTTAACTGACATTAATTTGGAAGTTCTACAAATCTTAAAGGAATAGTTCCATGAGCACAAAAAGATAATCTGAACATTTTTGTTTTGATTTCGACACTACTCCATAATGGTATATACAACTATATATATACGCCCACACATTCGGAAAATATTCGCATTCACTGCCGCTGCATTCACAATATACATTTTGGAAAGGTACTCAGATTGAAAAGTACAGTGATTTTAATCCCGCTATGGTATTGAAGTTTTCAATCTGACTCTACCTTTCCATACTCTGGCTTACACGCGGCTAATGTGAAAGAACAACTAATTTTTCCAATATACACTTTGATACCACTCTGGCTTCATTTCAAAGCTATACGATAGATAGAAGCTTTGCGGCTTGGCCGTATGCATGGTAGCCGAGAGGTAAAATGCGTGTGTTTGGAGACCAACATGAGTTCAAATTCTTGATATGCATGATTGTTTTTTATTATTATTACTTTAATAGCAATGCCTTATGTTTTTCTTGCAAAAGATAAATAATAATACTTTAAATCCTTTGATTTATAAAAACACAAATAAAATATTCTTGTAGTTTTCAAAATAAATGCAGTGTTATTAGAAAATTGCCTTAATATTGGTTGTGTAAACACTCGGGCTCATTCATCCGTTGTGAATGCTACTGACATATAATATGAAGTATCCTCTCGTGAAAATGTCACTAGGCATTTGGTCTGATCCATGCCCCGTAGAATGAGGGCAGTAATAGAAGCAGAGGACCCGATAATAAGTTGATTTCCATTTTTATTTGATTTTTCATAAAGGAATAAAACATTTACTTCATTTAGTTTAAAAATAGAGTTCAGTGGTTCAGTTTTAATGTGTGAGCATAAATCCCATAAAATCATGTAAACCTTAGCAATTGAAAGTTACTTTGTGACAACCTGGCCAGTATGGTAAAGGATTAGATTGCCACGTGGCCAGGTCGCACATCAGGGGCTAATAAATCAGAGGTGGGCATACTCAGGGGAGGTTGGGATTTTTAGTATCAAGGTCCAATTACATTACAAAATACTGAAACTACAATTTATGCACGAAAGGTTTACTACAATAAGAGAAAATATACAAGTGGACACATGGCCGTTGCCTGCCTTAGAAAGAGCGGACATACGTCCGTTGTCAACAACTGCTTGCTTCACTAGAGGGAAAGGTCACGTGACATGACGTCACACGCACCACCATAATCAAAATAATTACTGACAATGCACTATTTAAATTAAACAAAACAGTAACTTGTGACAATGTTACAATTTACGTGATATACATTGCGTATTTATACAATAAAAATATTTTCTGGTATTGAACCGTTGTAGGACTAGCTCCGACATACCGCTCGACTATCAGTACACGTTAAGTAACAGACTCAATTATGAGAGGTAGAACGAAGTCAAAGAGACGCTCTAAGAACTCCACTAGTTACTTCTAATACGGTGTGTCACTTCATTTCTACATTACTGAATTTGCTCCTTTCCATGCTAAAGTCTCTATAAATTTCTAAGTAATAATCTCACATATTCCAAGAATTCCAAGCTAGGTCAGTACCTAATCTGACATCCTTGGGTAGCAACCCTCCCCTCTCAGTAACATAACCTACCGGACCACTTCTACGAATTTGCCTGAACACCAGCCGTCGCTAATTACCATGTCATCTTACCCCAAGGCAAATTGTAATCCCTTAACATTTAACATAAATGCACAAATTATTCTTATTTAATTTTATTATAAGTATTAATATATTCAGTGGATCCATAATTACCGAATCAGAATAATGTGTCACTTTTTGTGTATAAAGACTGTCTATGCAAAATTCATTCAGAATGAGGAGGACTTCAGGGACTATGACCAGAAAATTCAAGTTATAAATTTCATTTGACGCGAAAATAGCTTAAAGATGTAGCATTTTAATCAAAAATTTTAACTATTCATAAGAAAATAAAAATTTTCCGTAAAAGTAATTTAAGGTGACGAAATTTATTTAAAAATTCTTGGTGTTGTACCTATCGAACTTAAATACCAAGTTTGGTATTTAAACATTTCAGCTATACTGTTCACAAACACATCTCGGAGCTGCTCCTAAACTTTTAGTATGATTCAGCGGCCCAAAGACATTCCCTTCGGTGAAATTTTGACATTGAATTTTGAATGGAATGCAATGCCTCCTCTATCTACTGTACCCAGTAAACAAAGTAATAAAGTTTAATATGAACGAAATAAAAATATAATTGTAACATATTGGGTTTTACTAGGAGTTATGTAATGAAATAATATTTCAAGGAGCTTCTGGTGTATCTTTTAGCCCCTCCTCCAAGAGCTGGTCCAGGATATGTGTTCTACAGAGATGTGGGCTATTACAAGATGCATACGACGCCGAAGACATGGCAAGAGGCTCGAGAGATCTGTAACAAGGAAGGTGCCCATCTAGCCATCATCAACAGCGAAGAAGAGTCTAGAATCATCCAAGACCTATTTGAGCAACTGATACCAGACAAAAAGACAGTGTGGGCTTTCATCGGCTTCCACGACAGATACATAGAGGGACAGTATCTGACATTGTATGGTAAGTTAAATAGTGGGCCTTAATATCCTTGGAGTACTTGTAAATCTAGCTTCCGTTCCCTGCTGATTAGGTTAACAATTTGTTAAATCTATGCAACAGTGTCAAAATTGCTATTTATTTCCCTTTACTGAGCCAGGATGGCTCAGGCGGTTTCGTCTGTAGGAGATGCGGGTTCGATTGCCGTGGTCGGTCTAACTGACCCAAGGGTATTTTAGGAGGCTTTCCCGGGTCTCCAGACGATTGCTGGGTAGTTTAGTTACATCCCCGAATTTCATATCCCTCCATTTCATCTCCATTATCATTTCACATTATCTTCCTTTGAGCGTGGACGTGTCGGTTAGTCTCGGCGCTGCATGGCAGGATCTTATGTTCCTAGTGAACATCTGCTCTTGTAGGACGATCTCCGGGTTAGCCTAGTAGGCTATTTGAAGACCATGGTGGATTCGATACCTGTGTACTGGCCTGCCGGGGAGTTTTCAATTGGTCAATATCAGGAACCCTTCTGTTCTCTACACTTTCATGACTGCTTGGATCAGTCGCACTGTCTCCTCTGTTTGTCTCCTCTCGCTTCATTCCTTCTCCCAGGGATGTTCCACTTGGTGCACAGACATAGTAGATTAAGTCTAGTTGACGTACCGTATCCCCTCTGTAAGATTCTACTTATCCTATCCTATTTCCCTTTATAATTAAAAATAACTTTCTACCACGCTCATAGAGAATGTATTTAAAAAAAGAAGAAAAAAAGAGAATCGATTTCTATATTTCATAATCAATACATTTTTCAGGTCATGAATCCACAGAAGAACTTTTTAAAATAACATTTATATCTATATTTGTGTTTGAAATATTTAAATTTAGGCCATTTGTATTTATTATAGATCAAAATCTAGTTTACATAATTAATAATATTGGTCTAACAATTGAGTGTTTAAATTAAACATGCAAACGTGGGCAGTTTCAATTAAATTATTAATAAATACCATACGTACTGACAGTGTTGTTTGAACAGGTTTATAGCGTTAAATCTTTTAGTTTTGGTTTGTAGCATCAAGAAGACAAAAATGACCATGTAGTTAACAGTCATCGTTATGAGTTGCTGGTATTTCTTGTTGAAGCGTTTCCTTTCCCAGATCAAGGTGTATTTCATTTCGAATGTACCAGGGAGAGTTGGCAATGTTCCTCGATAACTTATCTTAAAATCTCTGTATTGTGTTAGACCTGCTCCTTGTAGTACAACCATAAAGTTAGCATAAGCCCACCACACTTCTATGATAATGCTCTCATAATGGTGTTATCTAGAAGCGTTCTCCACACCCAAACACGAAAACAAATCGTGGACAAAGCGACGTCTCGTCGGGTTTTCTTCTGGTTATTCCGTTTCCCTCGCCATTCATTCGACCAACTCTTCGTAATCACTTTTCCTGTCATCCAATCCGCCATCATTTTATATCATCTTGCTTACTCTGACAACAAACTCCTATTCAAGCATCCTGGGTATCCATTCCATCCATCCACGATGATATCAACTACACATTGAAAACGAAAAATTATCCAATGTTTTCGGATTATTAATACGTATTGAAATGCTTTTCTCTTACAGATGAGCCACTAAGTACCACAGGATTCACCAGATGGTCCAGTGCAGGTCAACCGGATAACTACGGAGGCAATTCCACATATGCTGGGGAAGACTGTGGTTCCGTACATCGCAATGGTGGCATGAACGATCTTCCTTGTGGAGCTAAGGTGCCCTTCTTCTGCGAGCAGGAACTCTGGTAATTTGAGGCAAGTTTTAAACACTTCACATAAGGGTTAACATATTTGACTTCTTCCCAAAATTAATTTACAATCCTATCTTTATAGCACAAACTTAAATAGCTTTCACTTTTGCATTGTTAATTGTATTTTCCTACACATTCCCCTGCTGCTACTGAACCTAGTTAATTTAAAAAATGGTGCTTATATGATCAACTGGAAGTTCATAAATTGTTTTGTTGATCTCTATTCCAAACAAACATTTGCTGTGGAGATTTTACCCAAAACAGTTGTTTTTAAGTATTATAACATTTTTAAAACTTTATTTGAAAGGATGTATGTTTTAAAAATTCAAAATTAGAGGCGTATTAAATAAAATGTCTGTTTATTATATTTCAAGGATGTAGTTAGACGATTATTTTTGGACACCAAACTGCTTTTTAAATACAAAATCTCTATTAGTTTTTATTCTGTTCAACAAAGATCAAACAATTTTGATGAAAATAACATAATTTTGAAAGTACTAACAGAAATAAAATGAATATATTGAAGTATGTTTGAACACCCTCTGTGTTCATTTTGATTCAATTTGTCTGTTTTATAGAACTAGAAAAAATACCTTACTCTGGTAGAAACACAGGGCTCATTAATCCATGATTTCTGTTAACTTTGTTCGTGGTGTTAGACATTTGCGAAATATTACATTGCAAAATCTTATATCCTTTCAAGTGTCTCAGCTGATGAACATGGTAACACGTTTAAGAGTTTTCTTTTTTCTTTCTAACGCAATAATTTGCCCATGAAGAAATATTTCAATGGTTTTTCTGAATTTTGTACATAAACAAACACAGGTTATTTAAGTCATAGAAAAATACGAGGGTTGTTCAATAAAGAATTATTACAATTTTTTTTGACAACGTACCTTTACTCATCCTCATAATTTTGAAGGTCCTTCTCAAATTAGTCTCCCCTGAATGCAATGTACTTGTGCCAGCGTTTCTACCAGTCTTCAAAGACATGCTGGAAACCTTTTAATGAGAGATCCTTCAAAATCGCCTCCTCAGCCTTCACCACTGCTTCTCATGATGGATAATGTCTCCCACAAAGGTGTTTCTTCAAGTTAAGGAATAAAAAAGGTCACATGGGGCTAAATCCCACTATAGGGAGGGTGAGGGATGCCCATCATGTTGATTTTTGCAAGATATTCAGCAACAACATTGGCAATATACAGCCACACATTATCGTGGTGCAGCATCCAGCCTGCTTAATAGAAATGTACTCTTTTTGCCTCTCATATGGACTTGCAATGTTTTAAGGACCTCCTGTAGTATTGTTCAGTTACTGATGTGTGTGCAGGTACAACATGCTGATAAACCATTCCATGAATATCAAAGAATGAGATGACCATAACTTTCCCAGCAGATGCAACCACTTTTTTATTTTGGGGGTTGGTGATGAAGGAGATTTCCACACTGAGCTTCGCTTTTTGCTCTCAGGATCAATTTGATGTAGCCAAGTTCCATCAGCATTGGTTACGATTGAAAGAAACTCCGGATCTTCCTCTAACATAAACTTTAACTGCATGTTACCTCCATTGCAGCGGTAGGCGATACTGAACATGTCTGCACTTGCCTGGCTCTCACAGGCGGGAACCAGGAGTACCAACAATGAAACTTTTACGGTGCGAAAAATTTCTTTATTGAACAGCCCTCGTACATTGTAAGTAGCCCTACGTGAGCGAGATGGGTGTCTGTTATATTAATTGTATAATGTATAATGAATATTCGTAATTTATGTGTACAGAAATACGAATAAGTTAATCAAATGAGATTTTTGCGAATGTTTAAATGCATAACATTGCGTCTATAAGAAGAAATTGTTTACTGTATAGATGATGTGTAACAGATGGTAGCTTCAAAATTAATATATATATATAAGAGCAGCAAATATTTTCACTTCATGTTGAATTGGATAAGTGACCTTGATGCCAAACTTCATATCTGTGCAGTAGTACTTTATTCATGTTAGCACAACAAAAGAGCTTAGCTCCATTGTCAGACCGGTTATATGAACTCAGATATTCTTCTGGCGATAAAATGATCCCACGTAAACTTTCTTTCAAGACAATTTCAACACAGTTGAATTAAGTTGAATTCCAGTAATACACAAGGACACGCAAAGTATTGTGAGTTTGTGGGTTCCTAAAATTAGGTCTAGTTTGCAGAAATTCAAAATGATCATTATTTCCGTAGAAAGACTCTTTGTACAACCCTTTGCAGCAGCAGAATTACGTAACATACACAAACGCAACCTTCAAGGTCGCCTGCCACACTCCACACAGCTGCACACTTAATTCACAAATCTAATTACAACTGACTCGACTGGCTAGTCGCGGCTCCTTTTATACTTCCACCATTCTTTCCAGAAACTTTTCGACGCTTCACGGCCTTTCAGGGGGCAGCGAGAGAAGGAGAGAACTATCCAGACATCTCTCTGCCTCTTTCTCTCCCCGCCCCTGTCCCTCTCACGGCAAGCGCCAAGCGCTAGCACGCGGGTGGGCGTGGGTTGTGGCACGTTCTGTCTCTTTCTTTCCCTGCTTGTCTCTCTCTCTCTCTCTCTCTCTCTCTCTCTCTCTCTCTCTCTCTCTCTCTCTCTCTCTCTCTCTCTCGGCGTTCGCCTACGGGCGGGTAGCCATCAGCAAACAATGCCTGGCGACAGTATTTTCTCGTTCATTGCACATAACCTTATCTAGCTCATTTTAGTCATCCTATAGCTTAGTGATGTGCGCACTCCAAACAGCGATATGAAGTATTTAGTAGATATGAAGTAACCCGCAGAAGAAAAACAACTTTCTGCAAGATTGATCTCATAAACAAAAAGGAATATACTTAATGAATACAATTTTAACACTATCCAAAGGTCAGAGTTTACATGAGAGTGCACTGTATAGTATAACATTGATATTCTGAAAACTTCTGTGGAGAAATATCTGTATAGTAGAATAGTGATGCACTTAGTGGCTGGGCTTCTCAAGTCCGACCTAATTTTTCTGATTTAATAAAGTGTTTCTTATATTGGCGAGCGTCTTCCCTAACAGTGTGAAACCAGGTGTATAGAGATTACTTTCCAATATATAAATACATTTTAATTTTTGTTTAGGTATGTTCAGGAACGTCCAGAGATTAAAGGCTACACCCGGTGTGCAGGTAATCAAACAGCTGACAACGTTGAAGAAAACGTGCTGCTTGGCAACCCTGTATAAAATCGAAATCATACTTGCAAATCTGAGCTGCTGAGAAAAATATGTAAATGATGAGATGAAATAGTGTAATCCAAATAATTTATTTCAAAATATCAATTGATAATATGCAAACTAGTAAATGACAATAGCACAAACATACGTTCGCCATTGTAATTCATGTTATTACTGCAAAATAATGACACCCGAGGAGGAGGTGCTGAATTGCCTTCTTGTACCTTCTTTAAAACAACAGGTGGTTATGATCAAAATAATTCATTAGAATAATCATTCCCTACAATTTCAAAAAGAACTACAGGTGTGAGTTATATTCAGAAGAGATACCATGCAAAACAGGGTAGAGAATGTGTAAAGAATGTACTTAGTGACATACCAAAATAATGTTAATCGTTGTTTGTAGTTTTGCTCATATAATAAATCATTATCAAATACTGTGTGCTTTTATGTTATAAGCAACTGGTGAAACCTAAACAGTTGTGGAAGAAATCTTCTGTCAACATAAAACTCAATTACCATTGTTTGGAAAGGTAGTCGCACTGAAAAATGAAATGCCATAGCAGGAATTTGAAGGAGGGATCTCTCGGTCTCGTCCAGTTTTTCCTAACCATTAAACTACCATGGCAACATAACAGCATGACATTCAGTTTGATTCATTTCCAATAATTGACTTAAGAGTATTTGGACTATAAAGCCCAAGTACTTACGCGTTGTAAGTTGCCAGCAAGATAGTTGTCTCATGTGTATGTAAGTGTAGTGTTTTAAATGGACAAAATTCGAGTCAGAGGAGAATTTAATGTCATTCTGGCATGTTGGCCATGGTAACTCAATGGATAAGAGCAAGCGGATGGACACTGGGAGTTCCGTTGTTCAAATCCGCGTATGGCATTGAAATTCTCAGTCTCACTCTATCTTTACAAACCTTGGCCTACACACGGTAGTGTGAAAAAACATTTAATTTCTATATATCTTGAGTTCTCTAGAATGTTCTCACAAATTCTCTTCATACTGGATGACTCTTGCATAATTGGTTAACCATAATATTATCTTACTATCCAAATCTCATTAAACCACACAATTTATGTCAAATACATTTTTTGTGGAATTAACCATTTCTTAGACATTCTTTGTTAAATGTTTGCATTGTCCAATACTTACACTTTTCTCAAATGGAAACCCAACTTTTGTGTTCTTGCCATGTAGAGAGAATGAAATTTCTAAGCCATCATTTAGGGAATAGCTCTTAAAATATTTGCTATCGCTTGAAGCTACTGTTCCTCCTATTGTCATTGTACCTAGAAGGAAACATTAATTAAGCACGTTCTGTAAATATTTATTTCGATTATTATGAAGTAGATAGAAGAATAAGTGTTTATAAAAAGAGTTAGTAGAAAAGATATATTAATGTGAGTGAAAGACCTAATATTTTTATTAGACGAGACCAACATCAATATATGTCAAAAGAATGGATCAAATTAACTTTCTATACACGTATTTCCAAACCAAATCATTAAAACTTTATAGCGAAAATTAAGAAGTCCCACTTCTTCAACTGCGAGTAGAAATAGTCTCCCTTCTTTGTTACACAAAAAAGAGTATAAATGGATTTCATTACAAAACATACATTTAATTATTTTCCTTATACTGTGATACCCTTAATCTCGACCATATAGGTGAAGGTTCCTTTCTCAGTAAAGGACTTTCTATCGGTCAGAATGATTTTTGTAAAGGTAAAATATGAAATCCATTTTGAAAGCAAAATAAGGTCATTTCACTTTCTTTCACCTTTACTCTTTAATCACCTAATACAAGTATAGCCGCGCCGTGGCTGAGAGGTTAGATCGCTTGACTCTCGCCACGGCGGCCCAGGTTCGACCCAGGAGACTGCAAAGTGACACGGCACTAAAGCAGGTTTTCTCCTGGACCTCCGGTTTCACCCTTCATCACTCCACTAATTGCTCCATCAACCCTCTTTCCTATAATTCATTTCACCCTCATATCATCATGCACATCTCTCACTTTCATCCCAGGCGTGCAACCCTGGTTCCTCTATCAGGCTCAGTGCCCCGACTTTTCGGGTCTAGTGCAATCCGTGTCCCCTAACACCGGTATGAAAAATATATTGAAAAATATTTGGGTAGCAGTGCATAGTCGAACGTTAAATCAATAGGAATGTGTTTATCTTTTAGCACAGAAATGCAGTCCTCGTTATTTATTGATCAGCATTCTTGCATATCTAGAGAGGAAAAGGATATATTTTATCAGAGGGCACAGGACAAACAGGCATATCAAAAGGTCTCCCTGAGTCATATTTTGATAGTCAGCTCCACTAGTCACTGTATTCAATTGCAAGAGTGAAGTTGGCAGGTGTGTACATCTACTTTACCACAATGAAATAATTCAGTTGTTTGCTTTCAGATATTAATATTAATTTTCATATCAGAATATTCAAATGCAGCTATTTATCGGCTAATTGCTGTCTTGCTTTACTATTCATAGCCTAGCTGTTTTCTTTTTGTTTCTATTTTTCTTTCAAATAATTTAAGTAAATTATATAACGTGAAGTTTCTGTTAAAATGGTAAGAGCTTTTTCTTTTGCTGGTTTGTTTTCCTTTGGTTTTTATCTATCTTCAGAGTTTACTGAAGCACACAAATATTTACGTGAACAATTATCATCAATGCTCCAAAAAGAATGGAATCTGCGTCGAAAACCAGGTACTATTTATGATAAATTTCAAATGTTACAATACAAGCAATTTTGACACTTATGAATACTGTACTATCATATTAGGTAGCTTATTATTTCGTTATTTATTTACTTTCCCTGCTGCTTACCTATACTGAGTAAGAAAATGTATTATATTTAACTCAAAACTTTGAAAGCAAAGTCTTCTGGATCTAAACTGAAATTACTTTAGAAAAAGTTCCTGTGTGTTGTGTGTATTTACGTATTTGAACAGCATAAATTAAAAAAGAATTCGGTCAAGTACTAAACTTGTGATTTAAGTTTAGCATCCTTCAAAGATGCCACACAAAATTTTGAAGAAAATTCCTTCAAAACATATAACTTTCACACGAAGAAGTTATCGTTATCTTTGATTTGCCCAAAATGCCATATATTTAAGTAATTTGCGGGATAAATTAAATGAATATTTTGAATTTGCTCGGAATAAATTGTAATCTTTATGTTTTATTAGATTTTTTTCTTTAATATTTTTTTCTTTAATAAGTTTTATATTAAGTATATATTTTATTTTAAATGATTTAATGCTTTTGAAAAAACAATAGAATTGAATTAATTTAAATTTTGGATCATACTCAAATTAATCCTTTAATTTTTAAATAATTTATAAAATTAAGTAAAACGAGCAAAATATTTATTCTGGATGTATATTTATAAGTTGTACTATGTAAGGGATGGATAAAAGCTTACCACATAGAAGTTACATTTCTCGCTAAATCACAACAATTTATGCCAATATGGCGTTAAACATTTCCGAAATATTTTTATTATACGTTAAAATTATCAAATACTTTATAACTTTTCAGCTACAGAATCGCTACCCCTCTTTGGGATCATGCTAAGAGAACGCAACTTTGGCCATCACACAGCGACCTGTACTTAAAATATTTAACTACTGCTAAGGCCTACTGTATTCCCATTTGTCTTTTTGTGGTGCGTGAATATATAAAGATGATTTGTTGTTGTTTTCAAATGCTAGGCTTTGGCAATGAAGCCATTAGCTCTCTTGCTCTCCAATATTTCTGTGTAGTGGGTCCAGCAGGTAGGGCTTCACAGGTTAAAAGATGTTCTCCAGTCATTTCCTCTTCTTTGTTGCACAGAGGACAATTTGGACTTGTATAAATTCCTATTCTGTGTAAGTGTTTGGCCAAATAATCATGTTCTGTAAGTAATCTAAAATTTGCTACTGCAGCTTTACGTGGGATTTCTATATAATTTCTGGATTTTTAATTAAAATGTTCCATTTCTTATCTTTGGCTTTGTTAGATATTGATTGGTTTTGTTTGTTTTTATATTTGCTTTTGATTAATCTTTTTATGGATGTAAAGGGTAAGTTTTTACTTTTGTTCTGAATTAAATTTGCAGCTTTTTGGCAAGAAAATCAGCTGATTCATTTCCAGCAATTCCACAATGTGCAGGTATCCATTGTAATATAATTCTTTTCTGTAGTTTTTGAAGTTGTTGGATCATTTTGTGACATTCTTTAATTTGGATTGACCTCATTTTATATGCACTTATTGCACATAATGCTGCTTTATAATCAGAAAGTATGACAGAATTTTTGAATTTATCTATTCTGTATAGAAGGTGCTGGAGTGAAATATGAATAGCTGTTACTTCTGCATCAAAATTTGTTGTGTGGTATCCTGCTGGTTGATAGAATGAGAACAGAGCACACTTAATTCCTGCTCCTGAGTTGTTGTCCAAGTTAGATCCATCTGTGTAGATATGTAACCATTCTTCAGGTGGGTATCTATTGTTTACAGTTTCTAATGCTAGTGCTATAAAGATGATTTTCCGACGCCCGAACACGCGACGTCCGAAGACGTCTCTCCATGAGAAAAACAGGGAAACTCCAGATTGCTCAAATTTCCAACAACTGCCATTTCGATTTATTTATGGTCATCGCAAAGGCCAAACGCACGGGAAATTGTAAACGCTTAAAATTAAAAGGTAATTCCATTGGAATCGTCGGAATACTAGGGATCAAGATATCCTCTCCTTTGTACTTTCCCATGATGATTGTTGCCTCGATGACGTTATTCATTAGCTTTTTCACACTCTTCCGTTCCATTGCACAGTCTTGGTTGTTTAATGTTACGCAGCATGGTCACAATGGATCCCTCTTTTAATTTTAAATTGTGGGGTGGGAGTTCAGACAATTCTAATGAATTTAAAACCTCTGTGGGATAGTTCACTACATCTTTCTGGTTTATAACTGTGTCAACTGATTTGTACGAAAACAACTCTGCCGGAAGAGACTCTAGAACGCATTTGTTGCACACAAACACGACTATTAGCATGAGCTGCGTCTCGCTGCTCATCAGTGCGGTCAGCACGTGACGTAGCTCGTCGCACAATTGACTCACTTCTACGACCTAAATCAGGTCTTCTCCTCCTTGGCATAGTAAAAAAGCTTCCGCGAACTTCACAAAGTCAGAAAGGAATTCAATTGATTTTGTGTTAATTCAGTTCACATTCATGAATTCACAAACACAAATTGTAAAGAAGATATCCAAGGATTCACCAATATTTGACAATTGTCTGTGGTCAGATATTTATAGTGTTACAGTGCGTTCAAAAATGAATTTTGTGTCTAATCTCCGAAAGGAAATAAAACAGTTCAGTCTTGATAACAAACGATAAGCGTTATTTGATAAAATATGGTAAGTGAAATAGCTTGAAGACTCTGGCAAGGAGTGGAATATCTTTCTAATTTTGTAATGTTTTTGGCCATCGAAAACAAATGAAGGTATATGTGTGCCATAAAATTTTGCGTGTGTACTTTTATATTTAATGAATGACCCGGTGCATTATCACTTCAGGTCTTTTCTCACCTTTTAAACCTTCCTTGGACTTATACAAATATTCCAAAACCAAAATTAAGTAAATTGACTAAGGCATTCTCGAGTTTTTGTAAGACTAATAAACGTCAAATAATTTGTGTATATATAGATGAAAGAACAATCAATGCCTCTATTTTAATGTCTCACACTGCCCCACCTAACACTGTCTCATTGTGGATCATGTGCTTATAAACAGATTATTATTTACATAACCTCAAACTTCAACCGCTCTCTTCATTATTTATTCAATTCTGTAGAAGAAAGCCACTACTTTTAGGAAAATGAAAATGAATAATGATGCAAAGAGAGAATAAAACCATATTATATGTTTACCCTGAAATTTTTACTTTACTCACCTGAAAATAAAGATTAGCTTGCGACCAGAAACATTTCTTACAAAACTGGATTTGAACAAGTTTACCAACTGCAACTTTAATTCCTTTATACACCATCAGAGTGCAGCATTTCTTCACCTACTTGTATATTTAAAACTGTAAGTGTCTCACTGTGGACCAACTTCCCTCAAGACAGACCGAATGTTCTTGAGCACTTATATAGGCATTGAAGCTTCAAAGGAGTCGGAGCAAAATGCATGGTGTGTTACAGAAGCTAAAATCAAGGTATTTTGGAGTAAATGTTTTAATCTAGGGTTTGAATTTCTGAAATATTGACTTAATTTCGCCCTGGGTAGATGCCTATTGAAAACAGATGCTTAGTTCCACAGTATTAACTTAATTTTATTTATGTGTTGACTATTGGAGTATAGGTTCCTTATTTTTTAGACTTGGTTCAAAACATGTGAGAGATGGTATGGTTTATAAATTAGATGTAACCCAATTACATCTATTTACAATTGCCAAAAACTAAAGAATATCTGATGTTGTTTCCTACACTGGAAAAAAACGCGCAGATCATTTTTCTTTCAGAATGCTGATGTTGGTAATAACGACAATGATGATCCTATGTGTATGTCAACAAGGATACACAGCCAGCTGTCCAAATCCAAGAGAAAGCTCGATGAAGCTCACCATCACTAGTAGAAGAAATCAGACTGGTCACTGGACTGCACAGGTAAGTTTTTGTTAACAGTGACTGTACTGGAGATAACTGCAGTTCACTTTCGAAAGGGATCCATGCCACTCAGTCTTCATACGTGGATCAATGTAACATGAAATGATACTGTAAATCGAATTCAAGTTCATAATTTCACCTCTAATATGAAAACATATCGTGTGTTATAACCAAATTATTTAGTTTTCATACTAATTGTTCTTCGTAGATATCTCTTACGGTTTTAAGAATACTGTTTGCATATTTCAATGAGGTTTACTTATAAAACAGATTGGACTTAACACCAAATAGCTATCTACCTGTTCAGAAATCATATCTGTTATCTGTTATAACATCTGTACTTGAATGTATATTTGAAACTAACACATATTAAATAAGATGTGGTATATATAGGCATTTCGGGAAATGTTATTTCACCTGCAGGAAACACACCTGTGAAATTGGATAAAAATCGGAAAAAATGCAAAGTTGATCTTTTTGTGTTTGGTATATTTGATTTACTAATATTAGCAATATTTATCACTCTGTGTGGCTTTTGAATGTGCTTTGCTATTTTAAATGTTTCAGTCAAAGATTCCTTTTTAGTTTTTTTTTTTTTTTTTTTTTTTTTTTTTTTTAATTTAGGATGTTCTGTTTTTCAAAATGTTTGACCAACTATTTCTGTTGTTCAATAAAATTCCATAAATTTTTCCTTAAGAATCATAAACGATGTTTTAAATTTCACAGTTATGTTGTTAAAGAGAACACCTTCGCAATTTGATATTTATAAAGTCGACAAATGCCGAAATGCAAAGGTTTGAGTTTCTTTTCTAGCACACGTTTACTTTAATTTTAAAAACAGTAAGGATTCTATTGGCTTGGATTGTCCGAGGGGATTCGGCACCTCGAACAGACTGTTCTTTTGTACCTATGCCCCAAGTGTGGCACCCTCGGGAGGGAGGATGAGATGAGACAGAGGGCGGCCGACCACAAAGAGGCACCACAGTACAGAGTGCGAGGTTGCTATACTTTACCAGATAGAAACTCCCCGGAGGTGCTTAGTTCAATCGCCATCACACCTACCGTGTCTCCGAAAGAGTCACGAGGTCGGTTCGGAAACAGGAGTCAGGTAGGTCAGTAACGGGAATCGAATCCGTGCCTCCCGAATGCGGGGCACAGACGAAACGGCCTGAGACATACCGCTCGGTAACAATGAGGAACTCTTTATAATGGTCTGTTAAAGGAAAAATAAAACGATTATTAGGATTTTAGGAAACGTTTGACATTTTGGTGTAATTTTAATATAGAGTATACTCCTGATTATTCCTGTACCTTTTATCTGGTTTGCCAATTATCCGTGGATCCTCCGCTCCCCCCCCCCCCCCCGCAAAAGAAAATAATTGTACATACATATGTGTACATTATTTTTGTCTAGTAAACAGCAATAAACATCCGCGGCATAACAGTGTATTTTCCATTCTATACTGTTTTGATTGTTATCGTTTTGTCTGTTCCATGTAAATTGAAAACAAGTTCGGATTTTCTTTTATTGAGCGTGTAAGATCAACGAAACAAGTCAAAAGAAATTTGTAAAGAACTGGTAAAGAATTGAAAAGAAAACATGGGTTAATATTAAAATAAAACTTCGAATTAATTGAAGGATTTGAGAAGGGGAAAACTGTTGAAAAATTAAGTGCTGATTAGGTTGCAATGCACAGTGTTTGAAAAATTGTGCGAAAAAAATTCTACTGCTCCCAGAAGTAGATCACTACGATGGAATATTTTAAGATATAAGTAGGCCTACAGTACCTTTTAACTGAAGTTGAATAAACCTTTGAACAAGGAATACATGGTTGAAAATAAGTTTTCAAAGTAATTTCCGATTGACATATGTATGTTGTATTGAAAGCATTAAATTATGGTCTTCTCGACTATTCCTGTTTCTCGATTATTCGTGCTTCTCTCCTCCACATTGCCTCAAATATTTGAAGGTCACAAAATGTTAATGTCTTACGTTTTATTATACAGGAATAATTAGGGTAGTAATTTTTCTTAGTAATAGCAATTGCGTTTATAGGCTTGGAAGGAAAAAAATTAAGGGATCAACAATTATTTTTATTTGAATTTTCTCAATAATTTTATATAATAATTTCATAGGTTTATTCCCATTTAATGGAACATTTTATGTGATTGTTACATTACAATAAGATGTAGAACAGCAATGTGTGTAAAATGGTGAAACAATATAGAATTTCTTGGTCTTACATTTGGCTGATGTAGGTTTCAGTTTTAGGGCACTCAATACAGGGTGTGAAACGTAAATTTTCTTGTGATCACTACTTTTCAACTTCCTTTTAATGTCTGCGAGACAAATTGTAATTTTATGACATCATTCGCAATGGAGACTTTAAGCTATCACAAGTTATTGCTTGCACCACTCAGAGAATAATAGATCAGCTATTTCTTCTTCTTCCTTCTCTTTCACTTCAGCTTTTACTGCATAGGGGTGGCCCCCTTAATCCACCTTTCTCCATTCCTTTCTATTCCTCATCATTCTATAATTTCTCCAACTTCTTAATCCTACATCTACCAGTCTTTTCCTTTCTGTCCTCCCACATTATCTGGGATCTTCCTTTCCCTCTCCCTCCTTGTAGCTTCACTTCCAATATGTGTTTACCATTTTGATTCTCAGCTGCTTTAATAGATAATATTGCTAATCAGTTATGTTACGCAGAAATTTGTCAAGTCAGTTTAGAAGAGATAAGGCACTCTGAATTAGATTTGTTTCAAGATTTACAAATGAACACAAAGTTGATTTTTCTTTTTTGCAGCTGTTTTTCTTTTCTTGTTGTTTTTTGTTTAATTTATGTCCTCCAACCTTAGTTAAATCATATGGGATGTTGACTGAAATGGGCGAAATAATAGTCAAATGAGCCCAGGGTCTTTAGAGCTTAGAGTTACCCGACATTAGGGAACGAAAAACACCGGATAAGACCTTATCCAGGTAACTCACCCTGGCCGAAATTCGAACTCGGGACATCTTGAACGTGAGGCAAACACGCTACTATCTACGCTATCGAGATGGGAAAATCTCCTGTTAGTGAAAATATTAGTTCTTTTAACTTTCTATCCCCACTGAAAAATTGCATATTGAGGACTTTCAGTAGACAATTTTTAGATTCACTCACAGAAAACTCTCAAAAGAAAAATGTATGGTGCTTCTGAGCAGCATACCTAAAAATGAAGTTGCTCCGTTCAATCTTCTGGTTAATTTTATGAACCCAAAATGTCTATTTTTCTTCAAATAATACCGCAAAGGCACTGCAATACTCTCAGCTTCCTCGTCGTTCTGGGTGGTTTGATAGGCTAAGTGCTGGCCTATTGATTCCCAAATTGCGAGTTCAATCCTATCCCAGACCAATAGTGTTTAAATGTGCTTAAAAACAATAATCCCATATTATTAGATTTATAAAATAACTCCTATGGGAGGAAATTCCTGCACACAGACGGCGCCGGTATGTCCTGACAATTGATAACGTCATTAAGTTTTATTTTTTCACCTTTCTCATTAAACGTTTATGTATAACAGAAGTTCTTTTGCTTTCATTTAAAGATATTTGGTTGCTCTTAAAATATTCTGCTTCATTAGTAGCTATAATTTGACTCGATTAAAACTACAATTATTTCCTTACAGGCCCAGCTAGAACATGGAATGGCCATTGCCACAGAGGACAAGGTCAACACCATTCCATGGATCTTGAACTTGGAACAAAGTACAGCAAATTGCGATAGACTGGAATCAGTCATTCTAACAGCTACAGTTGTAGGTCAGTGAACTATCTATGACATTTTATAATTTTTTCTCTGTAAGTATTTACTATAAGTAACCTGAGACACTGGATCTTGCAATAGAGGTATTTAGTTCCCTCTCCACTTAGCTAAATGGAGGGCAGTTTGATTCAGGCAAGTCCACTACTTGATTTCAGCTCCACCACCGAAGGCTGGCCCAGATTATGAGTATCACAGAGGTGTAGGATATTACAAGCTGCATACAACACCGAAAAACTGGGCTCAAGCTAGAGACATCTGCATCCAGGAAGGAGCTCATCTGGCCATAATCAACTCTGAAGAGGAATCCAAAGTCCTTCAAGACATGTTTGACAAATTGGTACAGGACAAGAATGTGCCTTGGGCTTTCATCGGTTTTCACGACCAAATTGGAGAAAACCGGTTTGTTACCGTTTTCGGTTAGTAATTTCTTGGTGTGTAATACTTCTACCTTTAGATATTTTGTCCTTCAAGTGCTCAAGTTTTTTCAAAATTTCAACGATACTTTTGGAATTGCGGTGGATTTAACGAATCTTGAGGTGAAATGACGTGAAGTGGTATAAAATATTAACAGATTGACCTATAGTCTTATAGTCGAAAGGTTATATCACTTCCTTGTACGATAGTAATGCCGCTATAGTAAATACGTTTTGTAGAAATAATGAACTGGCGGACATCAAACTGATATGGGGTTATCTTGGTGCTAAGTCTTCATCGTTCACCGATAGCCTTAAATACATTTCGTATGTTGACAGTGTTGTCTTTCATAAAGCAGTGCACCTCCGTATTTTGCATTTGTGTTAGAATATACTTGATCCAGTGCTTCCTTAATAGCTGAATTGGCAGAGACGCACCATGGCTATGGCCATCACGTCGCTCAAGGCCATTATACATAATTATCTGAGGCTTTATCAATGCAGGAGTGTACAACATGAAAGTACAGGATCTCAGAAGCTATATTCAATCAAAATGTGCAAAATTATAGGCGAAATAACTGACAAAGTGAATACCTTGCGAACAGTACTATGAAAAGGTAGCTGTCATGTTGAAATATACTTTGTATGTATCATTGCGATGACTCCATATCAATTTCATAACCGACAGTCTTTTATTTCCACAAAATGTATTGGAACTTATCCTGAATATCCAATAGAAGTGTGACTATTAGGACCTCTGCCCATTGCCTCATATGGTTGACACTAAAATTACCTCCAAATAGCATCTGAATTACAAAGGTTTGCGTAATACCTGTTTCTTAATTGTTGCATTCCAAGCAGTAATAAATACGAAAAGTTGTTCAGGCCATGGAGATTTTTGTTTCTCCAATCATTCAGCAATACACAAATGTGTTCTTCATCATACAGTAGTAGGTTTTGTGGGTTACGTAGTGCAGAATTTATTAAACACAGATGTGCGATATTAGCGTGTTCCTCTGGACGATTTTAGCGCCTCTATGATGTTTTGAGCAGAACTCGCAATTTACTATGTTTTAATTTATTTTAAATCACAAAAATTATATTTCTGGATATGTTTCGCAAACAACAAATGTAGCTACAAATGAACAGAAAGCTATATTCTAGTAGTAATTGCAACAATAACACCTGCTTTGATTGAACGAGATGGCCCGCGATAACGTGTTTTACATTCGGGAGATCTTGAGTTCGATTTCTGTGAAGCCTCCACTTTAACTTCAGTGGTTTTCACTGGTCGGTAAGGGATGCTAGGGCTGGTTGTTTGTTATCTACCTCGATTTTCTTTTCATTGTTATACTTTCTCTCCGTTTCTTCTCATGTTCTAAGTTTCGTGTTGTAGAGCAGTGTTTTATTTATTCTTACTTTTGGTTACTAATGTCCACCAACGGGACGTTGGAAGATGAATAAATGCATTGGTAAAATTAGCTCAGGATCCATAGAGCTTAGAGTTATCCGAAATTCATCCTTCAGTATAAGGGAAAACACCAAAAAAAAAAGGTTATCCAGATAACTCATCCTAATGGAGATACACACTCAGGACCTGTTGAACGTGACTACCACCTACGCTACAGAGGCGGGCAAGTTGACGTCAATTGTATAGCTGCAATTAGAAATAAGTTGCTATGTTAGTTTATCAACGAATATTTAGACATGTATATCTCTGGAACCAAGGATTCTAGAGGGCTCTGGGCTGTTTTATCTTGAAGTTGTGGTGTGTGTTTTTTTTTTTTTTTATTTTGGCTGTATTGTTTAAACAAGTAAGAAGGCACATGTCATACGCTATGAGCGCAAAAGCTATTTGTTGGGACTAATGTAATTTGTAATTTTTCCCTCACTGTGTGCTTCTAGTCCATTTATATTAGTAAAAAATTAGGAAACCAAAAGTGTTTTTCAAGAAAATACGCTTTTGAAGTAATAAATAAACTACAAACTACATGCCATATGCTCAGTCTAGTGTAACTTTGATGCAGGTCTTTCTTAGTTACTAAAACGTTAAAACTGTGAGTTTATGTTTCACTTTAACGTTTAATAGGTAAAAGGTAAATATGTTAATATAAATAACTAATTATCTCACGATTACGAAATTTGAATTATTTAGCATTGCATATGTCATTTTTGCAGGTAAAATTATTGGATTGCTTCATTTAAATTTGATTTTTTTAATTAATGAGCAGTATTTCATAAAAATAAATTAGAGGTTTGGACAAAAATTACCAGTCACGTATCAATGAATATTTTGTTACAATTGTACCAAAATAAGTTGTGAAAGGAAAGATTATTAAGCACAAAATTTGAAACATCATAATAAGTCGGAAGGGATGTTCGATAATTGCATGACATCAGCATCGAACGATACTTCAGAGAATTCGCTCGATACGTTTTTGACACTACGGTGATGATTCTGCAATTTTTATTTTGTTTTAAAATCACAAAATGTTATTGCAGCAAGTAGAACAATCGTGTGTCAAATTCAGTTTTAGTTACTGGTTCCCAAGAAGAACTCACTACATAACTCAATGACGATTTGTCACCTCTGGATTACTGGAAAACCAACTCAGAATTTCTAGGAAGAAAAAATAGCTGCTAGATATTTGTGTATTTTACCTACTACAGTTTTCTCTGAAAGACCATTTAGCACAGCAGGACTCATATGTGACAGAAAAGGAAGTAGACCCTGAAAGAGTGAGAATGTTAGTATTTTTGAACAAAAACTTATAAAAGTGAACTGTTTTGCTTTTAAATGTTTATTTTTCTTCTTCTTCCTTCAGGGGTTAGGCTTAAGCCTGTTACGGTCTCACATTTCCTGAAGCCATCTCTTTAGGGGGCGTCCTATTGATCTTCGTCCTCTTGGTTTATAATTGAAGGCTTGTTTTGATATTCTTTCACTTGGCATGTGGTTAGGGTGTTCGACCCATTTGTTTCTATATCTTTGGATTTCTTCTAATTACGGTTGTACTTCTAATTCTTTTCTAATAATTTCATTCCTAATATGATCTTCTCTTGTGCATCCTTTGATTGATCGTAAGAATCTCATTTGAGCAGCTTGTATTTTACTCTTCTCCTTTTCCCTTATTATCCATGAGAATCTTATTTGAGTTTCTTTCCTTGCTTTATTCCTGAGGATTCTCTTAATTGTTCCGCAAACTGCTTGGAACTTTGTATTTTATTCCTTATATCTTGATTTTCCGACTCATAGGTTACATCACAGCCAAGGTATTGAAAGTGCAATACTTGTTCTATTATAGTTTCCTCTACTACAATTTTGGTCCTTATTGAGTATTTTCCCTGGAATGCCATTACTTTTGTTTTTGTCTTTGAGACTTTCATATCATATTTTTTTTTACAAATTTGGTTTAGTTCATATATTCCTTTCTGTAGTGTATCTTCCTTGTCAAAGATTAAAACTATATCATCTGCTCTTCCTTGTCCTAACCTAATCCCCTCATGCACTACATTTTTCCATTCTATTATAATTTCATCTATATATTAAAAATATTTGGAGATAGACTATATCCTTTAAATGTTTAATTTACAGTTTAAAAATAGGTACACTTGTCTGTTTATATGTGTACCTATTTAATTGTATTGGCGTCACACAGTTCTTCCAACATGCTATTCTGTATTGAAACAAGAAGTAAAACTGACAGTATAGAGTATCGAATCTTCGGGTTTCATAAAAAATATCGTGTGTCATTATCGAGAAAAACTGCAATCGACCCATCCCTAACAATAATATTTAGAAACAATAGGTTTAAGACATTCTTAAATTTGCATTGGTAAATTAGAAAACAGTATCTCACCTTAACAGCTTTGGAATAATTGTGCTGGTGCACGAAGATTAAAATAGTTTTAACATTCTGTTCGTAAAGGTGAACCTCTGAACAGCACGGGATTCTGGCGCTGGGCGAGTCCAAAAGAGCCAAACAACCTGGGAGCAAGTGCAACGCATCCTGGGGAGGACTGTGGTAGCATGCATCGTAATGGTGGACTGAACGACAAGGCCTGTGGATCTGAAATGCCTTTCATCTGTGAGCAAGAACTCTGGTAATTTGAGGCAAGTTGTAATCTTGTACCTCTATGTTATCAAACGTAATCGTGAATGGTAGATTTAGGAACGAATGTTTTGTAACAGTAATAGGCCTTCGGTCCAGTCAGCTGCTGTATAAGATCATAACATACCTCACATATACACCCGCTTCACAAACGTTGTATTCTATATTTGCGTGTGAATGAACATTTCTCATTCTCTTGCATTTATTTAATGTAACTGTGCAGCTGCTTTGTTAATTCGAGACCCTAATAAATTCATTATTCTTATAAAGTTGAAGATTAATGTGGGGTAAACATATAGACACTTTGTGTAGTACTGTTAGTAAATCAGTTTATCTATAAAATTATTTTAAGCTCGACGATGCCAAAATTTAGTATTTATACGACTGGCAGCAGTACTTTAATGGGCCTCATTAAAGTACACCTGTCAATTAAAGTGTTGGTATTCGACCAATCAGAAGTGGCCCCGTAACATTGTGAAAGCATAAGTATCGATTTTCTCATTTCGATCGACAACGGTACTAGTGCCAATTTAGAAAAAAAGTCAAAATATCTGACACTAGTAACAGTAATATTGAACTTACACCCCCAGAAATTACGGCAAAAGCAGTCAATGTTCCCAATAACTTATTGCCACAAAAGTCAAGAAATATGTATAAGAAACTCTACCCACAATTCATGCATTGGAGAATATCAAAAAGTATAAAATCGCTCTCAGAAAATGTATTCCGAAAAATTGTCTCAAAATATGAAATCATCGACCTTGTGGACTCACTATTAAATTTTGAAATCAACACTCAGCATGAGGCACCAAACTGACTTATCTAAATACTCAAAACTGAACAACTTACTAAAACGCAAATCAGAAGAATATACAGGGAAAAAAGTGAAAACATTTACACCTGATGAGCTCAAAACATTTATAAATGAAGCACCTGATGTTAAATACCTCATGATTAAAGTAAGTTTCCTTTTTTTTAATGTTACCGATGTTTTGTTTTAATGTTTTTAGGTTAAACTATGTCACGAAGTAATTAATATTTCTGCGCCTGCGTACTACGTACTACGTCACAAGGGCAAAGAAAAAGCAAAAATTATTGTAAACCTGTCACTCAAACCAGATCTGTATACTTTGAAATGAAGTGCACTGCTGAAGTACATAAGAAAAGATTATTTGTTCTACAGAAAAGATGTATAACAATAATGTATTGTTGCGAACCCGTTATCGCGTTGGCGGGGCTTGTGCACACAAAGGAACTGATAAAGATAGCACGGTGATAAAGGTCTGCCGAAACAAATAAAGAGATAAATGGAACATTCTAGTGACATATTGATTGATAGAGAACATTCGGTTTCTTGTTTGTTTTAGGACAATCTAGAATTATCAGTGGAACTGATATATAAGATCGCGACACGCCAGCGAGGGTCGTAAACAAAGTCGGGTTTTGAAAGTGATTCTTCTTCGCCGTCTCCTTAATTATACCTCTGAAAACCGTATCATTCCACCCTTCTAATTTGGATTTCCTTCTAGATATTCTACCTCACACCAACTACTACGTTTAACACAAACAGTAATTCATGGTTTTGAGCAACGGAAGCACACAACCTCCCTGTTCCTCCTAGGCCGCGCCGTGGCTCAGTGGTTAGACCGCTTGGCTCTCACCAAGGCGGCCCGGGTTCGATCCCAGGCGACCGCAAAGTGAGATTTGTGGTGGACAACACGGCGCTGGGGCGAGTTTTCTCCGGGATCTCCGGTTTCCCCCGCCATCTCATTCCACCAGTTCCCCATCTTCATCTCATGTATCATCAGTGTCATCGCCTGCAGTGCCGTATGTAGTAAAAGCAGGCGTTAAACACTAAACATTTTCCCTGTTCCTCGGCATAGCACACGCCTTTGATAAAGTTTGGCATAAGGGGCTAATATTCAAACTGTATAGCATTGGCCTTCCGCAGTATCTGCTCACTGCCATTTGTAGTTTACTATCAGATCGTACATTTACTGTTCCCATTGGTGGTACGGAGTCCTCTCAGCGCCATATTACAGCAGGAGTTCCTCAGGGATCCATATTGGCCCCAATACTATTTAGTATCTATACCTATGATCTTCCTGACTTGGACCCTGCCTCCATTGACTTATACACTGATGATACTGTTTTATATCATTCCGGCACAGATCTCCCTACAACTATTCACACGCTACAAACCTCTCTTGACTGCCTCGTTGAATGGTTTAATACTTGACGCACGTTTTAACACTCAAAAGACCACAGCTAAGATGTTTAGCCTACGTCGCATCTCATTCCCCGATTTGCGTATTAAGCATGAATCAATTCCCTGGCTATCTCCCACCACCTCCGGCAAATACCTCCAAGTAATGCTGGACACCAAACTTATTTGGCGAGCCCATATTGATCGACTTATCTCGTTGGCATCAGGATGACTTTCAAAACTCGGCCCGCTACTTCATAGACACACTCCTCTCGGGATTTAATGCCCTCTGCTTCTCTAGAAATCTCTTGTCCGGCCACTTATCACATATGGTTCCCAGGTATGGGGTACTGCTAGCAACACTCATCTCCGTAGGCTAGGTCTTGCAAAATCGATTTCTGCGCTTCGCCACGGATGCCCCTTGGTACGTAAGAAATCAACAACTGCACAAAGAACTTGGTCTCCTTCCTCTTCACCAGCACATACGTCAGATCGCCTCTCGCTTCTTCTCAAGCCTGCCAGATGTTCCAGGAGCTGTGATGTACGACATCGGCGTACGAACCCGCCAGCCCACGCGCCTGAAGAGATGACTCCCACAGGATCTCCTTCTTAGTGACTGACTGAACAACTATGAATATTGTTTCACAATGAGCATTGTTCTTATCTCTTTGATTGCCTTTTATTAACAGCTTTTTTTCTCTCTTGTGTGTCATCCTCGTTTCACAGGGTTAAGTAGATAATAGGAGCCGACTTGGTTTTCCTTACATGTTATTATATAGTCCATAAAGATTCAATTAGTTAACAAGGATTACTGCTGATCGAGCATTGAATAAAATAAAAAGGGGTTTTGGAAGTGAGCTCTTTGTTGTGGTCAACGACCTTGGAAGATTGTATTTGTGCGTTACGTAATTCTGCTGGTGTACAATGTGTATTTCTACGCAAATAAAGAACGTTTTGAATTTCTGCAACTTGGACTTTCAGTTCTACGAAACCACAAAGTCACAGTATAATCTCATATCAAGAGGATCTTGTAAAGAAACATTTATTCAAAATAACATGCTAACATTATACCCCTTATATGCATATCGTGTGATTTTGCACACTAATGATAAACAGTTAATCCAAAATAATTATGTGCACTCTTATAATACCAGAAATAAAACTGATTATCATAAATCTACAAATGTTAAAAAAAAAGTATCTGACAAAAATGTCATATCATGGGAATGAAACTGTTTAATAAATTACCTGCAATGCTAAATGTGTTAAATGCCGTAATGTTTAAAGACAGCTGAAAAAATTTCCTTATATTCAAGTGTCTGTACAACCTTAATGAATTGTAAATAATTTTTTAATTATAGTGTATTTTATAAGATTAGAGCATTGCATATAACTATATGTATTTAATCTGTACCTACGAAGTCAAAATTCTGTAACAATCTACGATTAATAAAATTTGAATTGAAATAGTGTGGTAAGTGATCGTAAGATACTATGTTTAATGCCATTATTAATGTTTCCAACGCTGGACCCGTAGCTCAGTCGGTAGAGCAGCTGCCTGCCGTGCGAGTGGTCATGGGTTCGAATCCCAGAAAGTGAGAGTGCGAATGTGTGAGTGATCTAATGATTGAAAATCCAAAGTGACAGCAACCCAACGTATACCATGTGTTCCAAAGGAGAACGGCCGCCGATATGACTTGCGGTTAAGAAAGCACAAGTCCACTCCTTTATGAAATATTTAGTCTATTAGAATCCTACTTTCAGACATAGCTTACATCTGACTCTTCGAAATGTCGTGTATTAGCTTATAGTAAGAAAGAAATGAAAACTGCAGCAGTGACAGAAGCATATTGCTACCTGTCAAGCAAGTTGAAAGATAATATTTTTCCACTCATGTTGTGGTAAGCATGGTATTATGTATATTTTATCTCTACGAGTAATTAGAAATTGCCTCTCAAGGGAAGTAAGTCAACTTATCTCCCTACTTAGCTCCATGCTATGAAGGACTGAATTTGTTGAAGGAGCTGAAGTCATTAACAATATTTACATCATTTTTTCCTTTCAAAACTGCTCGTAATTTTGAGAAATTTGGTATATCTAGATTCTCCTCAATTAAAACAGCTGTATTTAACATGGAACACTCGCACTATAATTTTGCTTGGGAGAGAAGTTTTGTACACTTCTCTAGGAAATATACCAACAACGAATTTTCACAAATGTTGGTATTCCTTTTGGAACAGCATTCTTTGAAGCTCTTATATGCATTCTCATATCTTGATTTAGACTTCTGTGGAAATAGAAATTGACAAGCTGCATTTGCAGCTACTTCTATGCTGTCATTCATAATTACACACACACAAAAATATGTCGCCACACCTTCATATAACAATAAACAACTACTCTCCCATAGCACAAAAACAATACAATAACAAACAAGAGAATGTCAATAAACAATTCGACTCATTAAGCAATATAAATGAATAGGTATAATATAAAATTGAAATTATGTACCACAAATAACTAATAATAGTTACATGATAAGCATGAGTGTAAAAAATCTTATTTGCAATTCGGGAGGTAGGTACAATGAACCATCCTCGGACTCAATATTGCTATCTCGGTCAGGGTGAGTTACCTGGATAAGGTTTCTCCGGGGTTTTCCCTTATTCTGAAAGACGAATGTCGGGTAACTCTGAGCTTCATGGACCCTGGACTCATTTGAGCATCATTTCACCAATTTCATTCATCGTCCGATATGACTTAACGTTGGAGGACGTAAAGTACAAAAATATAAATATATCAATATTGCTAGCCCTCGCTTTGTTCAGCCGTAAACGAATCCTCTGATGGTAAATTATATCTACCTCCCTTATAACATAAATAACTATTTCGTTTCTTCCCTAACAGGTTAATGAGGTTGAAGAGATTTTCTTTACATCTCAGCTATTCCCTGAAAATGATTCCCAATGATTCTTATGACTTACGTAAGGTGATGCAATAACTTTAAAGTATTCGTTTGATATCAATTATGAAATTATTTTTGTCTTTTATTCAGGAACCTCCAGAATGGATTTCTCTTCCATGGACATCTACTACAGTGTGATGAAAGTGAGAAGATCGAGGAAAGTAATCAAGACCGTTTGGTAATTGGACCCGCAACGTAAAAGTGCTTCAGTTAAAATACATTATTTTAAGGAAATTCTCCACTGAAAACCACAAATCCTACAACTTTCAAAGACATTAAGTGAACCCTATATCATTATTTTCTGGATGTGTACTTAACTGGTGTATAAACATCAAGAGAGAGCCCCTTCTCTCCAAAATAGACATATCTGAAAATCATTTCTTCGAAACTAAGAATTAGTTTTATCTGTTAGTTATAGTTTTTCAGAACAAAATAATAAAATATAACACAAAATGTAAATTTAAACCTAAAACCCTATTTAAAGTATGATGAAAAGTCTAGGTACTTACAATAACCGTTCCCAAGCACTTGTGTTGAATATTTTAAATAGATTAGATGAAAACTATACAGTGTGATTGTAAGATGCTGAATAAAGTTAATACTTGCCAGGAAAGCTCTAAATAACTCTCTTCTTGCCGGAGCTCTAAATATTTAACCTCATACAGGTAAGTAATGGCACAATGAGTACTCTTTAAAGCTGAACGTTCGTAATTATACTTCTTTATTGTACGTTAATAATACAGGAAGATATAAGCAAAACTAATGTGGAAGCATTAATTAAAAGTCCTACAGTGCATTTCAATTAAGCTGGGTTACTGTCATAATCTGATGTATCCTGCACCGTGGCGTAGCGGGCTAAGGGAGCATGCCTTGTCCTGGCCACGGAAGGCGGCCCGGGTTTGTTCCCACCCATGTGGTGGGGATTTTTGGTCCTGGCTATAGGACCGGTGCCCACTCAGCATCGTGAGGAAAGTGAGGAGCTTACGCTAGGTAAGCGGCCTTGGTCACGGAAACCAACATTCCGGCTCGGGGATGCCGAGATGCCGACCACATCTCCTACCCGTATCGGTTGGATGATCGCTCTCCTCTGCCGTGCGTGAGTGGGCGTGAGGCTGGCAGTCGGTTTGGTAGGCCTTGGCCCTCTTAGGGCTGTCGCGCCAGGCTTCATTCATTCATAATCTGATGTTCCTTGTAGAATGCAGCGGCTACAATAGATGGTTGTCAGTCTACCCCCTTTTTGTGGTGGGGGTGGTTGAATTAGACCATCATGTTGTGTTTCGTAGTTTATCCTCAGTTCTTCTCTTCAAAGATAGTCCTAGTACATTCAAGCAGCACTTCATCCAAGGTTTTCTCAGTTCTTCTCAAAATTGGAAGAGAAACATCTTTCCATTTAGGACTTTCTGATATTTCCTCAACATGTTATCCATACAAATTATACAGGAATTAATTTATACACAGAATGACGAAAAACACAAGTGGCCAACGTTTAGTTTTCTATTACACGATAAATATTGACACATTTGGTCAAGTATATATTATTGCATTCCATAACTTTAGATTTCTTTGAGTTTGGATTTACTTCAGGCTCTTCAATCAGTGTTGAGGGAAGGGTTACGGTCTTCTCTTCATTTCTCTATCAAGACAAAAGTGTCAAATTTTTGTCAAACCCAAAAAGTGAGGTCCTAAATTTCATCTTTTACCTTTATGAATCATCAGAGCTGTAATTTCAGTCTCATTTCCCGTGCAAGCCCATAATAGTCAACCGATATTCATCTTAATAAGTTCTGTTGCTAGTTTCACAGAAGTGAACCAGTTACCCATTGTGGTGTTTCAGTTTTTCGTCAGAAACGATTTATCCAAAAATTTAATGTAATATTCCGAAAAAGGTAAACCATTAAAATTGGTGGATTTGCCCAGATATGGTGAATTACCACACATATTTGGTTCTGACATCACACTATCAGTCAAAATGTTTCTATCGTCTGTGGAAAACAAAACTAAATACTTTATTTTAATGTGCAAACACTTCGGTAAAATTAAAAAGACAAACAAAATTAACACTTTGTCTCTCTAGTATTAAGTACATTAAAATATGGTTTAGATTTGAGCCTCTTCAAAGTAACCACGTTTCGTTCTCAGAACCGCTGCACTAACTCTTGGCAACCTGGAGATTAACTGATAGTGTTTTTCAGATATTTCAGTCCAACACGTCTGTAAATTATTCCACAAATCTTCAGTCATCAGATGAGCTCTGTTTTCTCACTCCCCTGTCAAGTATGTCCCATAAGCGTTCAATGGAATTTAAATCATATGATTAACTTAGCCAAATCATGCTTTCCAATTCCCCATTTTGCTCTTTTCTGTTGACTCACCCTCTGTACAACTTAGGAGCATGTTTCGGATCATTGTCCTGCTGCAGAATAATCCCACGACCAATAAGTCTCTTGTCAGATGGAACAGCATATTTGATTAGTATACTGTGATATCTTTCTATCTTTAATGTTTTATCAATTTTCACTAAATCACCAACTTTATCACTTACAAAACATCCACACTCCATAAGCGATCATCCACCATGGTTCAACGTTGGCATCACACATTGACTGTTCATACGTACTACATGAAGTCGACGAACAAAAAAGACCTTCTATGGCTTCCACACACTTAAAACACATTATAATCCTTTAATCTTATTTCCTTTGCGCAATAAAGGTTTTCTTGCTGTTATGTATCCCTTTAAAACTTGTTCACGAAGGCGACGTTGCACGGTTGACACAGAGATTGGAGTTGTTAACTTCCTCATGAATTTCAGGGCTGTTCGAGTTCTCTGAAAAAAAAAAAAAAGAAAGAAGAGTGGAAGTGGATTTGTGATTGTAAGCTAACATTGGGTTAACAAAATGAAAAAGTGATCAGCCATAACCGGCTGCCTAAAGGCGAGCTCTTCCTGAAGACCTGAAACTCCTTTTGGCTGAAAAAACTGCCTACACCTGTTAAGGAATTAACCGCGATAGTAATGTCCCCTATGGGCTCTTGTATCTCATCCTTCCTTGTCGATCTAACACACAAACAAACCATTTGCTGCATCGCCGGAATGGACTTTCACTGTTTCTTAATCATCCCATTGTCACCCTCGTCAGGCTAAGGGTAACATGCCAGCTTATTATCCTCATCATTATCATCATTAGCCCGCCTTGGTAGCGTGGTGATACCACGTCTGCCTCACGTTCAAGAGGTCCTGAGTTCGAATCTCGGTCAGGGTGAGTTACCTGGATAAGCTTTTCCGGGGCTTTCCCTTATCCTGTAAGACGAATGTTGGGTAACTCTAAGCTCCATGGACTCCGGACTCATTTGAGCATCATTTCATCCATTCCATTCATCGTCCGATATGACTTAACGTTGGAGGACGTAAATTACAAAAAGAAAAACATTATTATTAATTATTATTATTATTATTATTATTATTATTATTATTATTATTATTATTATTATTATTATTATTATTATTATTATTATTATTATTATTATTATTATTATTATTATTATTATTATTATTATTATTATTATTATTATTATTATTATTATTATTATTATTATTATTATTATTATTATTATTATTATTATTATTATTATTATTATTATTATTATTATTATTATTATTATTATTATTATTATTATTATTATTATTATTATTATTATTATTATTATTATTATTATTATTATTATTATTATTATTACTACTATTATTATTATTACTATTATTATTGTTATTATTATTATTACTATTGTTATTATTATTATTATTATTATTATTATTATTATTATTATTATTATTATTATTATTATTATTATTATTATTATTATTATTATTATTATTATTATTATTATTATTATTATTATTATTATTATTATTATTATTATTATTATTATTATTATTATTATTATTATTATTATTATTATTATTATTATTATTATTATTATTATTATTATTATTATTATTATTATTATTATTATTATTATTATTATTATTATTATTATTATTATTATTATTATTATTATTATTATTATTATTATTATTATTATTATTATTATTAAATTTAGGTCTTCCAACATGTCATATCGGACGTTGAGTGAAATAGTGAAATGATGCTCAAATGAGCCCAGGGTCCATGGAGTTTAGAATTATCTGACATTCACCTTTCAGGATAAGGGAAACCCTGGAATAAGTCATCCATATAACCCATTTTTAACAGAGATTCAAACTCGGGACCTCTTGAACGTGAGGCAATTACCACGCACATCATAGAGGCGGGCATAACCACAGTATTAGTGTCCATAAATAAAAGCTCTATTTGTACTGTAATCGAACAGTTCACAATAAATCACCTACACATAAAAATAAACGATGTCGCTTGCAGGAATCTAGCTTTCAAATTTATTTTTAAGCTATACGAGCGTCGAATGATATGACCTGGGCCTCACACAGAGATGGCGCCACTGGGGGAGTTGGACGGATAGTATCATATAGCTTATCTGTGGTCTAGCTTGTATCCATAGTTAGAGGTCAACACGTTGTTTAGTTTCTGAATGACAGCATTTTAAAAAAGACGATGTGTAGAGATTTTACGAAGGTGGAGAATTTGGAAAAAAGAGCAGTGATTATTTTCTTTTTATTAGAAAGGCGTAACGCCTAAAGAAATCAAGGAGGATATTGATAGTGCAATATAAAGACTTTGCCCCTTCATATACAATGATTAAAATTGGGTTGCACATGGGACGTACGAGCACGTGATGAGTCCAGAGCCTTGCTCTGGACGTCACAACTCCAGAGATCATTGAAAATATTCATCGTTTAGTACTGAAAGACCCCAGATTAAAGTTGTTTGAGAAGCAACGACTGTGAACATATCAAAAGAACGCGCAGGTAATATTTTAAGTAATGTTTTGGGCTTTCTCAAGGTCATGCAAGATGGGTGCCGTGTTTGCCGACACCTGATCAAAAGTTGCAAAGAAAAACTGTTTCCATTAAGAATTTAGAGCCCTACCGTAAAAATCCCTATGAATTTTTAAGACGGCTTATTATCATGGATAAAACTCTGATACATCACTACACTACAGAAAGTAAATTACAGTCAAAACAGTGGATTGCGTCAGGTAAACCAATTCCAAGAAAGGTAAAGTCAATTTTGTCAACTAACAAGGTTATGCAAGGGTAAAGCCAGACTGAGAAATTCGATGCCATCGCCGGGATTTGAACCACGGGTCTTCTGGTCTCCGTCCAGCCGCACTAAACCCTTGAGCTACTATGGCCAACGTGCCGACAAGGCATTAAATTCTCCAACTGACTCGTGTTTTTCCCGGTAAACCATTAGGAGTTCTCATAAACACATGAGACAACTACATTAATGGCGACTTGCTATGCTGTAAGTACTTTAAGGCCCCTAAGGCCCTATAATCGCACTATAGAGATGGTTTAATTAAATTAGAACACCGATATGAAAAATGTACTAGCTTTTCTGGAGATTATGTTGAGAAATAAATAATTTTTTTTTATTATGAGGCCCGGGACTTATCAAGCCAACCCTCCTATATAGGAAAGTAGCCAGGTCAAACTGTCATCTCACGTAAGATTTTCCGTCGCCATGTGTTCAGTTGCTGGCTGCCCTTCTTCTTAAGGGTATGGACGAGGAATCACTAAGATATCCATAAAAATCGCAACAATGCAATCATGTTTACTATAAGCTTAACGTCCGTTAACCACGTATTCTCTCATCTATTCGTTCATTTTGATTCTGAACGTAACCTTTTCGCTATCTCTACGCAGGTCGAAATATTAGTTCTTCAATTTCATGTTTGCTTGGAATTGGCTGCTGTAATATGATTCAAGAACGGCAACGTAATTGTATTCTTATGTTTTGTGCGGTTATGTTAATGGGTATTTTACCTAAATGTGAATAATCCCTTACATTTAGGTAGCAAATCCCTCGAGCTACTTGCTCATCATGTGAAAGAAAATTGCCGAGAATGGAATGCAATAAAGAAAAAAAACTTTAAATCCTCGTGAACAAATAAACTAAATAAAACTTCAGCCAAAGAAAACTCAAGTATTCAACAAAATAGAATGACGCTGAACTCAATTGAAGAAATTCTGGAAGGCCGAGGATCATTTTGATAATGTGTTAAAAGTATATCTACTGTTGATAAAAACTTAACTCTTTGTTGATGGACTGAATCGTGTGACTCAGGTATAGTGAACAAAATGAGGTAGCATTTTTTTTTTCGGTAGCTAGATCAACTGTTTAGAAATCTATAAATGGGTTCAAAGCGCTCAAGGTAACGTTCTGAATTCTTTATAGATGCGTTCCGCTTCTAATTGCAAAAAAAAAGTTAAACAAAAAATAATATACATATTAATTTACTGCAAGAATTACAATAATTATATATGTATATATAGGCATATATGTATATATGTGTATATATTTTTGTTGTAAATTACGTCCTCCAAAGTTACGTCATATCGGACGATAAATGAAATGGATGAAGTGATGCTCAAATGAGTCCGGGGTCCATGGGGCTTAGAGTTACCCGACATTCGTCTATAAAGATAAGGGAAAACCCCGGTAAAAACATTATCCAGGTAGCTCAGCCTAACCGAGATTCGAACTCGGGACCTCTTGAACGTGAGGCAGACAAGCTACCATCTACGCTATCGAGGTGGGCTATGTGTATTGTCACCCAATTATCGGAAAGCACGACCAACGGCAGCTGAGAAGGGGACCAGAGGCATCCGGACCACGCCCAACCATTTATCTCAGTCACTAACTGAGGGGATGATTAGGGGAGTGTCACTGCTCGCTGGCCGCCTCTTCCCCTTTCCCCTGCCGTCTGGAACCTTCGCGGTGATTCAATGAAACGCGTGACCTCGAGAAACTGTGATATCCCTATAAAGGGGGCTGCAGTGAGTGAGTTCAATCAGTGCTTGACGAGCAACGTAGGAGCGCCGTGCTAGTGAACGGACGAGAAGACTGTGTACGTGCATCGGAAGAGTGTACGTAACTGTGAGCGTGTAGTGGAACTGTAACGGAAGAACTGCTGAATCGTAATTGTGTGCATTACGTAATTCTGTGTAATTGGCAAGTGTTCAACTGTAAGTCGGTGGAAATGAACATTTTGAGTTTGTGCAATTGGACTTTTAATTTCGTGAACCCACAAAGTCACAGTATATATGTGTGTATATATGACAAATTCAGCTGCTTAAGTTATTCTAAAAAAGAAAAAGAAGTGAACTCATTGTGTGAAAAGCTTCACCTAAAACTTTAAAATATGTGAGTGAAAATGTCCATTCACACTAATCCAATTCTATAAAGAATTTTAAACGCATCGATGATATCCTTCAAACTCATATGTTTAACTTTTAAACTTCGGACATGTAACACCTAACCTAAAAATTGATAATTAGAAGGAAGCAATGCATATAAACCATTCTCAATTCTGTTACGATTTCAATCAAATTTGATTTTCGTCAAATTCTCATACACAAAATATTAACTTTGAATATGCAGCACTTGGTGATAATTTATACTCACGCAAGAAGAGAGAGACAAAGCGAAGCTAATGGTTATACACAATAGCGTGAACACCTAACACCTATATATATATATAGCCTCTGACATATGTTGGCCATAATTCCATAACCGTTGCATGACATTAGGAGCAGCAAAAATGACAAATACTCTCAAAAAGTGCATAATAAAATACTGGTAGTTCAAAATAAAAATGAAAAATTTACTAAAATTCCGTATAAAGTAAGGAATATACTAATACTCCTTCCCCATACATACACCCATGCTTTCAGTTAGGTTCCGGCCTACTGATCACAGATAAATAAATTGCAAATGTGCTGGCATGGAAAAGCACTTCTCAGAAGGGAATTCCGGTACACCGACGGTGCTGACATATATCGTGACAATTGACGGCATCATTAACAAACTGAATTAGTTTTTGTAAAATTTTTCAGGGATGTCTGTTTAATTACTTTTCGCTTGAGGTTGATCTTTATAATTTTTATTCCCATTCACTATGTTAAAAACCTTCCAGTGATGAACAAAATGCAAGTCTTGAATTTTCAGTAAGTAACTTTTGAATTTCTTTTCGTTCTCATTGAATAGTTTAAGAGATAGGCGAATTTCCTCACCACTTTCCTCAATCTAACATTTTTAGAAAAAGGTTCACGTGCATTCGTAGGTGTGAGTTTGTGTAAACAGTATAATTCTAAAATGAAATTTGGTTAAATACCAAAAATGGTATTTAAATTAAACATCTTCCAAGGGATCTCAATAACATCTCCTCACCCCTGACTAGCCATTAAGTAGAGCTTATCGAAAATTAAAAAAAAAAAGTACTACTTCTACAAATTTAATTAAAATTCCATAAATTTAAGATCTGTACATGGCAAATGAAATCATTTCTTCAATTATCTAGGAATATTCCTTTCATTCTTCATGATTTTTGCATAATTTGTAAACTGTAAAAGATAGACAGAATCGTACTCAGGTCGTTTCATAAGTCTGGTAAAAAAAAGCCAAGAACATCTTTTTTTCGTGAACATCTCTCCTTATATCTCCACATAGCCTCTACTGATGGTTATACATTTGGTCCAGCGATGTTCCAGCTTTTTCATCCCGTCAGAAAAATACGTTCCGTCAAGTCTGCGAAATACTCCTTGACGATGACTATAACTTTTACATTTGATGAATATTTCTTACCACCAAGACAAATTTTCATGTTTGGGGACATGAAGTAGTCAAATAGGGCTAAGTCTGGTGAATAAATTGAATGAGGAACCAATTCAAAACACACCTCATACACTTTCGCCATTGCGAATGCTGATGTGTGCGATGATGAAAGAGCACTTTTTGGGTTTCAAACTCGGTCTCCTTTCAGTCAATTCAGGTTGCAAATGATCCAGCAATGAGACATAATACGTTACAGTTATGTTTCTGCTTGTTTCTAAGTAGTTTATGAGGATTATTCCCTGAGAATCCCAAACAAATCAGTGGCCATCAACTTACCATGTGATAAAATGGTACCTTCCCTTCTTTGGTGCGCTTTCACCAGGCTTTGACCATTTTTTAAGTTGTTTTGACTCGTGTGTAATGATGGATCCAAGTTTCATCCACGGTCACAAATCAGCTCCAAAAGTCTTGCGGATTGCGATTAAACACCCCATACACTCGGTGGAAGTGTTCTTCAGGAAGATCTTTTGGACGACTGCGAGCAATCGCGGCCCCCATTTTTCACACAACTTTATCATTGCCAATTTTTCATGCAGGATATTGAACACTCACTCAGTTGAGATGCCTACAGCCTCAACAGTCTCAGAAATTTTGATTCGGTGGCCTTGCATTACCTGATCGTGTACTTTTTTTAATGGTATCCTGTGTGGTGACCTCAATTCGGCGACCAGAGCGCGATACATCTTCGATGCTTCTATGACCACATTTAAATTCATTGATCCAAAAGTAAATGGTCTTCAATGTTGCTGCACAGTCCCCGTGAACTTCATCCAATTCAGTTTTGACTTGTGCGGCAGTCCAGCCCTTCAAATGAAAATGTTTAATAACAACAGGAAACTGTTTTTTATTTTCCATTTCAATCGCAGCTATCACATGGGCAGTTCACATGGCTGTCAACAATGAACTGTATATTGCAACACATTCAAATTTTCTGTACAATCTTTTGAATAATCAAGCTTGTCACCCACAATGTTGTAACAAAAAATTTCCACCCGTTCATGGAAATTTACCAGACTTATCAAACAACCCTACACAAACAAACCCTACAGATCCCGTTAAAACACATATTTTGTGTCTGGAGTCAATAACATCTATATTTTCCTTATTAAATGTTGAATTTTCCAATTGTAATACTTTTCTGAAATTAGAAGTCTCTATGCTTTTTTTCCCTTATGCCTTGGCGATGCAAAGAGAATACAATTTCAAAGGTATACCATAACAACCAGTCCTTTAAGATTTGACACATTTAAAGCATACTGTATTCTAATATTCCTCCCGCACCTTCAAGAAATTTAAAATAAAATCCCTAAATATTAAATTTAAATGTTTATTAACGTGAAGTAGATAGAGGCATAATGCTGCAAGAATAGTTTGTACAGGAGTAGACAAAGTTATGTGAGTGCAGCAGGTGTGTACATATTCGTAAACACCACTGGCATGTTCAATCGTTATAGGAAATATATTAAATGAAAATTAAAAGGTAACCATTGTAATCCTTCAAGCATTCCTCAAACAGAGATATTATTTCACTTAAATTGTGCATTTCGATGAGAACTTCTTGTTTGTTTCTTATTTTTCTAGCAACAGTTTGTCCATTGCTTATATTTTACCAGATAAACATTGTGCAAAATACGTTTATTACGAAGGGGACTAAGAAATACTATTTACAGTAACGCATGCCATATATTTCATAGGCATGGCAACCGAGGGAGTTGGCTCAAGTGGTAAAATGGTCTTCCTTAAGTCGGTTTCATTCCTTAATGCGATTTCCGTCCTTATATTTCATTCCCACCTGATCTTCAATCCGGTCTTTCCAGGTCTCAAGCGTTTGGCAGAATTTCTGCCTGGTGATGACCGTGCTCTGTAAATGAGTTCTCGGAGTTAGGGCGGCACTGTGATGTTTGTCCTCGTGGTGGAGGGACATCTGTTGAGACTCGGGACATGCGGCGTTGATGGCTGCGTGGTGGCCTCTGGTGCCGGGATGAAGAACTTCCAGGTACTATATACTAGGCATATAAGTATATATTCTGTGGTACTAGGGATCCACTATTGTGGCCAGTGCCTTGTGGATTCTGGATTACAACGTCCTGTTGGATACTCCGGAGTTTTAGCTTGCAGATAATTCGGTACGGAATCCGTTGTTACCTCTTTACACTGTTCTCTGTCCTATAAAAATGTCCAACTGTCATAAACACGTGGAGTATTCAAGAAATTAGTTGAATATTTTTTGATAAAATATTTGAAGAAACATTTTACATATGAGGATTGTTTCGGGTGAAGAATTGCTTGAAAATCTTACTGTGAATATATATATATATATATATATATATATACATCTGTAAGAACATTTTATAATCATCACTAATGCACGTCAGGCCTTTGTTTAATGGTTTACATAACTTTTACTACGTCAACCAGCCATAGAATGTTAACCAACATGCTACACCATGGCAAATAAATTTTCTTTTCTTTCGCGCTTAAAGCATTGCAGCTGTTTTGCTTGTGCTTTTTGTTTACTGGTCCCTGCAGATCGAAGATAGAAAAAGGTTATTTGCTGATGAACGCGCTAAAACTCGATGATATTTTGTAACGGTATTTATATATGATACTCGTAATCCTGTGAGTTTTACATGGCCTCCTAAATAACATTATTATAATAGCAACTGAATTATAGCTTTTATTTTTGTGTTTTCGGACAACAATGGGTGAAAATTATTTCGTTTGGAATTGAGGATGAAACCGTCGTCAATATTATTCATTCTGCTATTATGTAAGTACCACTGGCTGCAGTGATATACATTTTACTCTGTATAAGTCTTTTAAAACACTGCTATTGTAAACATTTCCTTCTGCTTTTAGGTGCAGTGCATATACAATCTAAAGCCGTACTGAGACACACAGTAAGTACGAATACTTATTGAAACAAAACGTTATTACCCATAACTTTTTCATTTTTGAATATTACTGTCACACTCGCCTTCTGCATATTTTGATAAATAATATACTATATTTACTAGAGAAGGAAAATAAGTATAATAGTAGGTTTAGTAACTTATATTAATACTTAAGAAAACTATAACCCACTCAAAAGACCATTATTATTTAGTACAAATCCATGGCAATATCAAACAACCTCATTTTGTTAGTAATATGTATGCTTGGAGGATACTGCCAACCCAACCACACTAAAACAATCCGCGAGATTAGATGTGGAAAATGTCTGTTTACTGATATCGTAAATGATCTCCGATTGCCTTTCATATACACAACTATCCTAACCTAACCTTGGGTAAACCTCGAGACCAGCAGGATCCTGTTGCTTCACCTTTTACCTGCTAAAGCCTGAGGATTTATGCTCACCTTATTCTCTATACAGAAGTACAAAGTTTCTTTAAAAGCTTCGTATACAGTTGATCTCTCTGTCCCGTTTTACGTTTTGTTTTATAGTAAATAACAGATACAGTACATACAAACATGGCCATGTTACCGTTTCTGATTATGCATAATTTGGACTGCCAACCTAAATGGCAAGCGAAATTCGCTGAACTGGTGATGTTTTGTTATTCTGCTATTCTTCTTGTTCACTTCTCTCTTATCTTTAAGTACTACATGGCAAAGACAGCAGGCGTATCGGAAAAAATTCAAACACAGAGATATTTACCTCAACTTATCACATATAAACGGTGAGTCCAGTGTATGTATTAGTCTGTTCAGATATAATCATGTCCTCTGGACAGCAATGTGTCATACATCGACAGGCGCGACAAAACATATCATATAGACACACACAGCTTCCAATCGCTCTATTTGTGTTTCGTAACTTACTGTACAGCAACTTCAAATACGAGGGCTGTTCAATAAAGAATGATCATAACTTTTTTACGGCCATAACTTTTCGCACTAAAATTCAATCTTACTATATTCTGTTAGCTTAATGTGAAACAAACACGCCGTAGTAGTTTCATTGTAGGTACTACTGTTTCCCGCCTGTGAGAACCAGGCAAGTTCAGACATGTTCAGTGTCGCCTATCGCTGCAATGGAGGTAACATGCAGTTAATGTTGATGTTAGAGAAAGATCCGGAGTTTCTTTCAAACGTAATCACTGCTGATGAAATTTTGCTACATCATTTTGATCCAGAAAGAAAACAGCAAAGCTCAGTGTGGAAATCTCCTGCATCACCACCACGCCCCAAAAAGCAAAACTGGTTGCTTCTGCTGGGAAAGTTATTGTCATCTCATTCTTTGCTATTCATGGAATGGTTTATCGGCATGTTGTACCTACACACACATCATTAACTGGACAATACTACAGGGATGTCCTGAAAACATTGCAAGTCCATATCAGGCGCAAAAGAGCACATTTCCATGAAGCAGGCTGGATGCTACAACACGATAATGCGCGGCCGCATATTGCCAATGTTGTTGCTGAATATCTTGCAAAAATCAACGCGAAGTGCATCCCTCACCCTCCCTATAGTCCGGATTTAGCTCCATGTGACTTTTTTCGATTCCCTAACTTGAATAGACGCCTTCGTGGGAGGCATTATCCATCACCAGAAACAGTGGTGAAGGCTGCGGAGGCAATTTTGAAGGATCTTTTAAAAATGGTTTCCAGCTTGTCTTTGAAGACTGGCAGAAATGCTGAGACAAGTGCATCGCATTCAGGAGAGACTATTTTCAGAAGAACCATCAAAATTATGAGGATGATTAAAGGTACGTTGTCAAAAAAAAATTGTGGCCATTCTTTATTGAACAGCCCTCTTATTTTACCCTTCTAATCGACTAGATAAGACCCGATGAGGGACGACCGCAGCGCTGGTCACTTGAAGGTCAATACGCCTCAACGCTGTGTCGAGTAAATAGTACACTATATAACTTATAAAACAGTGCCATTTGTGATATATAATATTCATATTTACAACGTGTATCACAGGGAAGAGCTACACTAATCCTGTGGTCATGCTTTGTTATTGCCTCGTAGTTGCGATCGATGGTCCACATTTCTTATAAGAAACATCGCTAGGACGCTTTGCTCAATCTCAGGGATACGAGGAGTGGTTTGATAGTGTTCATTACTAATACCTATATTTGCAGCAAATGTAGCTTTTCATTTGCAAACAGTTGGATTTAGGAAGTGCCAGCTGCAGGGAGCCTGGAAAATACTTGGGTCCTGGGGTCATTCGGTAATAAAGTGTCAGGCATTTCTATCTCGCGATGTTTGTTCAAATGTTGGTAGTACTTTCAGAATGAATTTCATGAATTACTATAGCAACAGAGAACAGAAATTACCTTTTATATAAGACATTTTTGTTTAGAAATGTTTAATTGTCTAAAAATATCTCTAAAGGTTTTGATTAAAACAATATATTAAAGATAGTTATATTACAAATAAAATGTTATTTTTAATTTTATTGTATTAGTCTGAGTCCGCTTTAGCCGGAAAGAATATTATAATCTCGCATAACTGGTAAACGGTAAGCAATGGACGAAAATGTATTAAATTAAATAGTAAAACTCCGTAAACACAATTTATTTAAATATATCTCTTTTGTGACATCATCCAATTCTGAAATATCTGTACGTTATTATGGTGTGATTTGTTTTTGAATTTCCTAGATTTTCAGTTGTTACCCGCGATTGCGAGTATGGAACCCTTTTTAATTATATTTTTATCTTGCCTTTAACTGCAGTGAACATTTTGATAGACTTTTACCTTTGAAACATATCGAAAATGATGTTAAGTTGGATAGAGTGGATTTATCTTTGGGTTTTGTTTGCATATTCCCACCCTCATTCATAGTTCAGGTACTCGGAGTGAGTTAGGGAATAATTTTGGCTAGAGAAAAGTTCTCACCTCCCAGCAAGGAATCCAACCTGGTACTCTTCTCATGATTATATAACTATTTGATAAGATATGGAGGGGGTTGGAGCCACTCGAGCCATGAAGTCTTACGGGCGTAATGCTTCCCCGAGTGGGAGGAGTGGGGTAAGAGGGTAGTAAGGGTGGGCCGACTTGAGGAAAAGGGCAGGGCCCCTAAAAGCTATAGTTACAGCTCGCCTGTGTCAGCTTGTACAACCGGCTCCCGCCACCCTTCAGGAGGGGCACGTGCTCAACCAAGTTAAACAAGCTATCACATTTTAAGCCGGCGTATATCGACTTAAACGATATTCCCTTTGTAATAATGAAAGCTTTATCTCAATGAAGAGGAAAATAAACTTTCGTAGGAATAATTTGTATTCTCAACAAGTCACCAAATGTAACACAACAGATATTTACATGTCTAAATAAATTTGATTATCCTTTATACAACTAATTATGATGGTTTATAAGTTTAATGAACGAGAATTTGAAATTACTATTTTGTACTATTGCTCATTGTCTTCCGGAGCAACATACTGCAGGCATTGCAACTTTTGAGTTAGTGTTTTACCCTTCTAAGAAGAACAAGTACGATTTGTTTATTCTTGCATAATGTTGAATGCAAATTAAAATGTTAGCTGTAAAATCAAGCACCTTACTTATAATTTAAAATTTTGATGCGTTGTTCTGATAAGACTTTGTTTACTCTGGAACAAACTATTCTTACAAACGTTTATTCCTCTACTGTATATTAATCGAGATTAACATCATCACTAATTTTCTTATATATATACATGGGGAATACAAGAATACCTTAAGCTATATTCTAATAGATTAATTCTAGAGACTATGCGATGGCTTGGAAATTCTGTTTTCTTTGCATGGCTAAGGAATAAAAGATGAATAACGACTTGCTGTTTCAGAAAAAACTATTTGATATAAATTTGTGTTGCCCGCCTCGGTAGCGTAGATAGTAGCATGTCTGCCTCAAGTTCAAGAGGTCCCGAGTTCGAATCTCGGTCAGGGTGAGTTACCTGGATAAGGTTTTTCGGGGGTTTCCCTTATCCTTAAAGACGAATATCGGGAAGCTCTAAGCTCCATGCACCCTGGTCTCATTTGAGCATCATTTCACCCATTCCATTCATCGTCCGATATGACTTAAAAGGTTAATGGACGTAAATAACAAAACAAAACAAAAAAAATGTGTTTTAAGGGTATCGATATTATGAAAGGGTAACGTCACACTGGAAAGTCCAATGCCATAGCCGGGATTTGAACCACGGATCCTAATAGTGGACCGAATTATAAAGCCTGGGATTAAAGTTTTTACAGCATAGTAATTCGCCAATAGGGTAGCTGTGTTTATGAGAGCTCCTAATGGTTTACCGGAAGAAATACGAGTCAGTTAGTGAATTTAATGTCATGTGGGCACGTTGGCCATAGTAGCACAATGTTAAGGAAACCAGAAACCAGAAGAACTGTGTTTCAAATCCCGGTTATGGCATTGGGCTTTTTAATCCCACTTTACCCTTTCTAAGTGCATCATACACACGGCTAGTGTGAAAGAACAATTAATTTCCGACATCTATACTTGCCAACAGTAAGTTTCTGTCTATTGCTTACGGATTAACAGTTATGCTGAAAGCTTTCAGAATGAAGAGAACTTTTGAGGGCATTAGCTGAAAATTCAAGATACGTATTTTATTATGAAATAATTTAAACATGGGCCATTTTAATCAAAATTGTTTAGAGCCATTTTTCACAAATTCAACATTTTTGAAAAATGTTCCATATCAGTTGTGGCTTGGTTATGGAAATTGTCTTGAAAATATTCCTATCGTATACTTGAAAGACGCTGAGCTTAACTATTGCGACTAATGGCAGAAAATGTTCGCCTTAAAACTTATTTATTTTCACCAAAAATCGTTAGCTTTATGCTAAAACATCAGCCTTTCTTTAACAAATACAGCACTACAAAACGTCTCTACAGTGTTCCTTTAAGTCTTTGTTGTACACACCCTTGTGCTGCTATAATATGTCTGACCTTCACACAGGTTCACCTCTAACACGGAGCTACACACAATTCTGAACACAACTCCCACTTTCACAGGTAAACTGCTTCGCTATCGGTTCTTTTTTTTTTTTTTTTTTTTTTTTTTTTTTTTGTTTACGTCCTCCAACATTTAGTCATATCGGACGGTGAATGAAATGGGTGAAATGATGCTCAATGCGTCCGGGGTCCATTGAGCTTAGAGTTACCCAACATTCGTCTTTCAGGACAAGGTAAATCCCGGAAAAACCTTATCCAGATAACTCACCCTGACCGAGATTCGAACTCGGGACCTCTTAAACGTGAGGCAGACATGCTGCCATCTACGCTGCCGAGGCGGGCTCGCTATCGGTTCAGCTCAGTGATCCTGCACTCAGCTCGAAGCAGCATATACTATACGAAACTCCTTTTGTCGGCCTTACATCGGCGTTCATATATCTGCCAAATGCGGTAATCTTTTCAGAATTAGAAACTTCTATGCACCCCCAAGTATCAACAGATGTGAATAAACTGCATGTTAAGCCTTTGATCTATTAGCAATTATGCTGTAGCTGGGAGCTGATCTTAATTATTATAATGTGGATATTCGTAGATTAGCATGTTATTTGAAACCTGTGAATACAGATAAAAGATCTGAGGGTCGAGAATTCTGGTTGGCATCTGTTCCATTTTCACTTTTTCCACTACGTACAGTAAGTAGGGGAAGTACTGTATTCTATCCAAAAACTCGATGTAAAGATTGAGAACCCAAAGAAAATCACACCTACACACATTAATGTCATGGTTATTTTGATGTAGTGGATCCCATTGTTATCTTGTTTTTTGATGTCTAAAACTAATTCTAATTTGTTTTGTTTCTCCTATCTTCTCTCCATCCCTATATATTTGTCTTTGGTTCTCATTTGTACCCTAGAGTTTACTTTCTTATAGTAATTAACGTTTCTCTGCCATTTCTCCCTTGACTTCCTTAGTTTTCATAACTTTTCCGCCCGCCTCGGTAGCGTAGATGGTAGCATGTCTGCCTCACGTTCAAGAGGTCCCGAGTTTGAATCTCGGTCAGGGTGAGTTACCTGGATAAGGTTTTTCCGGGGTTTTCCCTTATCCTGAAAGACGAATGCCGGGTAACTATACTATAAGCTTCATGGACCCCGGATGCATTGAGCATCATTTCACCCATTTCATTCATCGTCCGACATGACTAAATGTTGGAGAACGTAAATTACAAACAAAACAAAAAACTAAAAAAAACTTTCAGGGATATTTTTCTGCTCTTTCCGGAGATTTTTACAACTATTAATGTGTAGCCTAAGTTATTACACTGCTTGTGTCATACAGTTTTCCTCCATACTTTAGTTCCTTTGCATTGCAGTTAAGTGATTATCTTTATTGCCATATAATGGGAACAATTCCTTACTCATTTTTTGTCCCCTCAGTCCCAAGTAACCCTCTAGCTCATACTAAACCTTTCAGTTTTATTGCGTCAGTTTGACAAAACCTTCGCTCTCGATGATCCAGATCTATGTTTCTCTTTCCAATTTCTTGTATAAATATTTTTGTTTGAACTAACCAATTCCCTTCCCTTCTTACTTTTTCTTGGGCCTTCAGACAGATTTTACAAAGTTTTCTAGCATAGAATTCTAGCCCAGTAAATTAATATGCATTTTAACCACTAAGCCTTTTCTTTCAACCATTCCTAGTAGCTCATCAGCTAACACAGCTCCATTCGGGGCTGTTTTAGGCCAACCGCGCATAAATTTTCAAAATGTTCTGTGAATGTGGTCCATACTTTACCATCCTTTCTCTGTAGCCCATATTTCTATCCCATACATCATCTTAATTCCACTTTGGCTGTACAGACTTTCACAAGTTACTTGAGGTTGGCCCCGTAGCTCAGTCGGTAGTGCACCTGCCTACCGTGCGAGAGGTCCCGGATTCGATTCCCGGCAGTGGAGGTGGGGATTTTTCTCCGACTAAGATAATTCATCTTCCCCAGAATCTGGAAGTATGAACGAGAGTGGAAATGTGTGCGTGATCTAATGATTAAAACCCAACGAATACCAGTTGACACCTTCGATATGTTCCAAAGGAGAATGATCGCCGATATGACCATTGCAGTTAAAGGCTGGGTATAAATAGAACAAGCAAAAAAGGTTACTTGATTTTTATGTTTGGCTTTTTCATTAAATATATTCTTAGGCTACTCAAGACTTACCTTTCCTTCCCAAGTGCATTTTTCTTTTGTTTCGCTCAACTTCCATTACTATTTCAATTACCCCAAATTAGTCAAATTTCTTTACTACACCCTCCAGCCATCGTTTGGCACCAGCAATTCGTATGCCATTTAGCAATGAATATCTACACACAGCGAAAATTTAAGAAAATGGTTGACAGCTGCAGCTGTGCAATTATTCTTTTTCTAACTTCTTGTCGTCGCAAAAGAAAACTGTGATAGTGCCTACAATAGAGGATAATGGACCCAACCATGGCTTCCCAGGCGTGACGAGAACTCTTAAGATTATATTGAATATCTCTCCCGTGCTTAAGTGGCCATGCTGGTCTCCTTTGAATGGTTCTTCAAAAACATCAATTTGCCAATGTGTAACTCTGTTGGTTTCTGAAGTTGCTGCACTCCAGATCCACTTGGTTCTTTACTTGTTTAGTTTATTAAAATCGATAACAAACATTGTGTACAAGTTTTTCGTCTTTTTTATGATGTATACATTTTTTATCGGTCTTATGTATGTTAATACATTACAAACCCCTTTGTTTTGCAGGCTTATTATGATACAAGTGCGCCTTCTTCTTGTTAAGACACACTTGATTGCTGTAGTCTTCCTTGTGCAAAATTTATGGCAGCTTTAGACAATTCCATATTTATAAATGTAGAGTGAATTATGAATAAGCACTTTAATGGTGGAAAACCAAAGAATTAGCATGGCATATCACGTCTAGACCGCAGTCGTATAATGCTCAACAAAATGGCTACCAGATATAACTCCGTTAATTGGTATGTTTAGGGGAAGAAATTTCATGGCATTCCAGTAGATAGCATAGAATATCAGGTGCACACGTAGATATCTTCTATATAGCGCCATGTGCTGTACAACAAATGTATGTACAATTTTAATGGAGTTAGGTAGTAACTACTTACCCAATACCGGTTACCAAAGTAACTGAAGACGAAACTAAATATCATGCAAATGTTACCGATAATGGGTAACATATATCACCACATGTACACTACTAACAAGAAAATAAAATTTGTAGATAAAACATAATTCTTTCCCTATATGTACCTCTCATTTTTATAGAGCACGTACTTGAGAAAAAGGGACGTTACTAAGTGATACTCATAATTACTTCATTTTGCACTCATTCATAAACAGCCAAGATAAATCCTGAAGATCTTACTGTACTTATAGAGTTGATCAAACAATTTTCTGATCAGATTATAAATTGAAAAAGAAAAACGTGTTCGTTTGAATGAACCAAAATATCTACAGATTGCTATAAAATTAATTGCTTAAAATACATAAACATGGGACTGTTTTGCTTAAAATCGATTTTATGTCAGTGTTAATTCTTTCTATATTTTGATGTAAGCAGCTGATAGAATATAAACTTTAATAACATTGGGCAACAAAAAATAATTTTTTATTGTTTCGAGCACTTCATGAGGCGATTCCTACTAATTTTGGGTTGAGAAAAACAAATATGACAATGAAACAATTTTATTAGCTCCAGTTTTTATGATATACACAAGGTGGAAGTATTAGATATTAACGAATTGAGAGAAAAGGATACATTTTATTTACATACATGCTAACAACAATTAAAGTGCATTTGATTTTTTAACTGGTAATTACATGCTAAGAGTTCTACATTGCAGGAAAAATACTTCGCAGATAGTCGTGTCTGAAGAGATTCATGCGGTGGCCTGTTGACTTCGTCGTCTTTTAGCTTGCCTGTTGTGGTGGAGTTCCGCAGAATCCCTATACAAAGACCAACAGTAATCCGCAAGCATTACTTCATTCCAACGGCCCTGATATCTTTGTTCCATAACAGAAATGTCCTGATGGAATCTCTCCCCATGTTCATCACTAACAGCTCCACAACTAGGAGAGAAAAAGTCTAGGTGGGAGTGGAGAAAATGGATCTTAAGGGACATGTTGCATCCAAGGTTACGGTATTTTTGCAGGAGCACTGTCACCAAATGCTTTTAGTTGTCATCTACGGTATTTTGACAGGTGTGCGAACTCCCAAAAACAATTCCCCCAAATTTAGAATCTTCACTCTAAAAACTGAAATGTCACTTTACCTTCAAAACAAGAGCTAATCTATCATTTTTATGTTTATTTTTAAATTCAGAAAATGGAAATATATGTAAAGTCATTATTTTTAAGCCCGAAACATTTTCATTGTTGCCCAGTGTAATCAGCACTAACTGAAGTGAAAATATAGTCTCAGCTAAAACTTACTTTCTCTAGAATTTGCTTACTATGCAAAATGAAGTATCGTAGCCCATCAAAAACATAAATATACGTTTTATTTTATCTACTATCACTTAATCCTAGTATATTCCTTTATTGACATTTTATGTACAAGGAGACATACTCGCCGAGGTCTACTTCCCATAAGCCCCAGCCCCGTAGGACCGGGAACCCGGGCCTCATCTGTTATTTCCATTAGGACAGCACCTGTTTTATAAGCTGCCCCCCCGTCTGCCTTACGGCAAACAGGACGGATGTGGATACGCCACATACGCGCCAGTCCTTAATGAACCAGCTACCAAATAACCTTGGTAGGGCCGCCAGTGTCTAGCTCACCAGCTACTAGCTCTGCAGGCTAGTCCCCGGGACCTATAGGACAACCCTCTGCCCCCTCCGGGCGGCCCTGGCGACCTGGCCGGAGGTACCCAGTTGCCCGTGGGTAGCGGGAACCAACTGCCCCCTCGAGACCAACCCAATCCGAACAACTCCCATGCGGGAGGGGCTCGTTATGTTCGGCCCGAGGTTCCTCTAGTAACGTCAGAGGTACCACGAGTGCTAGGGGTCCGTAGCGCCCGCACTTTGGCAGCTAAAAGGGACGGATCCCTTCCCCTACGGGGGTACAAGGAGACAGCAAGAAAACTAGTTCTATAATAGTCTGTCTCAATTACCATTAAATAGAAGAATAAGAGTTTATTAGAATTACTTTTAAAGAATGGCCATATATGTTTATTCACCTCCTGCTTGAAACTTTCTAATGCGTTTTGTTTATTTATTTCCTAATAGCACTGGAAACGAGAATCTAAAGAAGGTAGCTGTCCGAAAGACCCTACCAAAAATGTTAACAATGCTAAAGCTACCAACATAGCAATGAAAGCAGCTCAACAAGCTAAAGCTGCATCAGAAGCTCAGCAAGGAGCAGCACAACAAGTGGCTCAACAGGTAAGTGTATCGACATCTTTTAGTTTGGTTGTGGCGAGCCTTGAAACGAAAGAGTAATTTGTGTTAACATGGAAAATGAATGTACATTTCATTGGTTTAAGATTCAATTCCTGGCTAGCAGAAGTGTGTAAAATAAACAGCAAAAGCTTGATTTAATAATGCACCTATAACATCTGTGTTAGTGAGAAAACTTTCTTGAAAAGCAAAGCTGTTACTAGTTTAAACACAAGAAATTTACCTTAAAATAGACACTGTTATATATTTTTTCGGAATACAAAATAGTTCATTTTTTCACTTTGGAATTCTTACTAATGTAGGGCCGCGCCATGGCTCAGCGGTTAGACCGCTTGGCTCTCACCAAGGCGGCCTGTGTTCGATCCCAGGCGACCGGAAAGTGAGATTTGTGATGGACAACACGGCGCTGGGGCGGGTTTTCTCCGGGATCTCCGGTTTCCCCCGCCATCTCATTCCACTGGTGCTCCATGTTCATCTCATGTATCATCAGTGTCACCGCCTGCGGTGCCGTATGTAGTAAAAGTGGGCGTTAAACACTACACATTTCATACATTTACTAATGTAGCGTTTATTTTGACCGAAAAGTGTAATTTATTCGGAGTTTATGTATAAATGTGTTAAAATTGAGAGTTTTCCGATATATGGAAAACATAGAGTAATGATATGTAGGTATATAATACAGTAATATTTAAATAGTAAAACAAGAATATAAATCAATTATTCGAACCCAGGTTGTTCCAGTTACGAGACACTTGGTGCCACCTATAGGTTATGATGAATAAAACCTAAGTAGAATGCATCTTTCCACTTATCGCACAGGTTTTAAATGAACGAACAGTAGTATACATTGTGTGTTTTGAACACAACGGCAGCAAATAGCTCCGAAGTTTCCCGAATCGAACTCGGTCTCTGTTCTTCATTTATTTTGTCTTAGGCTGTAAACTGTAAATGGATTTGCAAATATGTATAAGAAATATTGTAAACGTCCTGCTTGCTTCCCTGTCACGGAAGGCACCCAATATCGATCTCCTCTGGAGGGTGCGGATTTTAAGTTCCGGGTATAGGACTTGTGCCCTCTCAGCATTGTGAGGACATTGAGGAACTACGATAGGTAGCGAACCCTTATCTGGAAAGCCAAATTAACGGCTGGGTGTGCCGAGATACTGACCACATCTTATCGCAGTATCGGTTGGATGATCGCCCACTCTACCTTGCGCATGTGGGCGTGAGGCCGGCAGTCGGGTTGGCAGGCCTTGGCCCAGTAGGACTGTTGCGCCATGGGTTAACGTTTTAATATTGTAAACATGTAAATAATCACATGCTCCATATATACATATTATATAGCAGGGCCAAAATGTAGAAACGCTACATGTTTGTTCGCCGATCTATACCAGCGAACAGTCGCATGCGATCTATGGACTGCGTTTATCTACTACAGTGCAGACAACCTAACGGCAAACTGGGAGACGTCGGAAAATTATCACGTAATGTTTGTGTGAAACGTCACGACCTACTTTGGGAAGTGACGTACCATTGTTATGTATGGCTAAAAGTGTTTTAAAGTAGCAAATGTGGCTTATTTTATATTTTGTATTGTTATTTTAACTTTAACTTGTATTTTCGTGCTAAAATTGAATTTTAACATAAAAACATCTTAAAACAAAGATGGTTGTTTACTTAGTTGTTGCTTTTTATACTATTTATGCAGAACAATGCATTCACCTTTAAATTTCGCTTCTCTAGCATTTTTCGTGTTCAGAATGCTCCTGGGACCAAATTTCATAACTTATTATCCTGAAGTCTGTAGGCGATTTTCATAAAATGCGGATTTAAAAATTGGCGTGAATTAGTTAAAAAGTATTACAAAGTTCGATCGAACTGAATTCCCATACCTAGCATTAAAATAATTGCTAAATTCAATAATATGTTTATAAACGAATGCTTTTGTCTTAAACTAGTTAAAATCAAGGAATTACTGCATAAAAATCTCATTTCATTGTTTCTTAAGGTAAAATTAAACGGTAAACCGTATATAAGCCTTGAGGTTTAAGGGACATTTCATGTTACATGTTATAGTTTTACAAATAATTATAAGAATTTTATACAAATAATTATAAGAAGAATTATAATAACAGCTAGAGTTGATGATGTGAAGAATTATTTCACGAAATCGCGATCCCCATCAATTAATAAGAAAATTTGCTTCATTTCTTATAAGATAAGTGAAGTTTTATGTTACAAATTATTGTGTTTGTTGCTTAGCCTCATATTTTACGTAATTTATATTTTATTTGTTCTCTTATATTAAAAAACATAACAGGAAACAAAAAATCACAAATTGATCAAAAACAATTGAGATTTTTCACTGATATTATGATATATTACACGTGCGTTATGTGGATATCAAGCGATATAGTTTTAGTTAAAAATGAAGGTTGTGTATCAACTTTAAAAAGGAAGTGCAAGATTGAGAATAGTAAGGTTTCAATAATTTTTAATTTCTCTACTATGCCTTGACTCAAACTGGAACTATCCTGTTCCTAATATATGGGAGGCGAAAAGGGAAACATAGGTATTTTAGTAGTACGATTTTAACTTGCTGAACCGCCGAAAAGCACCTCAATAATTACCCATGAATTTTGCTCTATTCAGCAGCCTAAGAGTGTATTTTTGGTGAAGTATTGGTATATAATGTGACTTTGTGGGTTCGTGAAATTAAAAGTGCAATTGCACAAACTCAAAATGTTCTTTATTTCCACCGAATTACAGTTGGAACACTGATTACATAGAACTACGTAGCGCACACAATTACAATCCACCAGTTCGTCTGTCACAGGTCCACTTCACACTCACATTTACGTACAACCCCTCTGATACACGTACATAGTCTTCCAGTCCGTTCGCTAGCACTGCGCTCTTCACGGCCGCTCGCCAAGAACTGAACTGACTCGTCCACTGATTCCCTTATATAGGAATATCGCTGTTTCTGGAAGCTTTGCGGCACTGAACATCATCCCGACTGTTCCAGACATCAGGGGGAGGGGAAAGAGATGGTACAGTGCATAGTGACACTTTCCTAACCATCCCCTATGTTAGCGCTACAAGATAAATGGGTGGGCGTGGCCTCAATGCCTCCTGTCCCCTACGCAGCTCCAGTTGGTCGTGCCTTCCGATAATTGGGTGACAATAATTTTAGGGTGGAGTACGAAACCTTCTGAACCTGGATGTTCATTTAGAGAAAGCAAAATCAAAATATCAATTAAATACCAAATTTGATATGGATACGATTCAAAGGTTTTCAAGAAAATACATAAAACTACTTTTTAATGAACATTTAATGTTTCATAACAAAAGACTATGCTTATTACTAAGTGGGATCTCCAAGAGTACGAAGTTAAGAGTTTGTAAAGAATAGACAAAACGAAAGTCATGTTATTTGAAAATGGCATTTCAACCGAAAGCACAAAAGTAAACTTTTCTTCATTTATTAGCTTTTAAATTTGGCTTAAGGCGGTTGGGTTTTAGCTATTTGTCTGTGCTGTTCCGGGTTGATTGTGTTTCATACTTTTCAATCAGTTACATCTTACGAAGAAGTCAGGAGTGACTACTGGTGTAAATGCAGTGGTCTGAAAAATAGGCAGCTTAGCTTATAAACAGCATTGTGGTATATGAAATGAACTCCTGTTTGTACAGGGCATACTGTGATTGTACGTCTATTGTACTGTTGTTAGGTAAAAACACAATTAGCAGAGAAGGCAGAGGAGGCGGCCAAGGCAGCCGAAGCTGCTCTAATGGGTAAGGAATCACTGGTAAGCAATCTCGAGGAAGAGCTTCAAGAAGCACAAGCTGTAATCGAGGAGGAAGCTAAGTCCCTTCAAGAGGCTCAGGTTGAGCTACAAGACACTTTGCTCCTAGCCGAAATTGCAAAGGAACAGGTAAGCGTCCTATTGCTCTTCCTCTTCTTGGACTAGGTTTTGCTACCCACTCCATTTAGAAGTCAAGAGTCCAGATTCTACGAATAAACACAACTTTTAAACACATAATAGAAGCTATAATTAAACAGCGCAGTTGGGAAGTATGTTATTTACATTTGGGTAGTTAATTCATGGGTTGGTACCGTGTGAAGCAAACCGAATGTTTGTGTGCTATTGGTTCCACTGCAAAGAGAGCCAAGGGGCAGGAACAATGCCATGACACCTACGTAGTTTAAACGACTCGTGGCCTAAAATTGAGTGAAGGGAAGTTCAGAAAATTAAGAAAGTCTTCCAGCTGGTTAAATCTGCTCATAAGTGTTCTGGTATGTTCTTGGAGCACTTTGTATATTTGTTTGTGAACGTTGTAGAAGTACGAATCGTCTATATAGAATCTAATGAAAGTTAGACTGAAACATTCAATGCCATAGCCAGGATTTGAACCACGGATCTTCTGGTCTCCGTCCAGCCGCTCTAATCATTGAGCTACTATGGCCAACGTGCCGATATGACATTAAATTCTCCAAATGACTCGTATACTCCACAATTTAGCCTATACACGGCCAGTGTGAAAGAGCAATTAATTTGCACTAATGAAAGTTTTCAACTGAAGAAACCTATGCGAAACCGTGCCTTAGTTCCCGCTTTACCCCACGGAACTGCTATTGCTATGTTTCGACTAATTATACATGACTGCTTGAACAAATATATTCATAAATTTATTAAACTTATCGAAGTTATTCAGTACAAATTTCTAAGCTATGTGTTTCTCAAAGCTTTTCATTATTTTCCCAAGTTAATGTCATATAATTCTTGCTTCATTTATTCGAGTTAAGAAGCCTGTCACATAGGAGAAATTGTCAGTTGTTGCTTTTCTTTAACAAATTACTTCATAATATGATTGATGATCCTAACCTAAGACACTTAATACGTTTTTAGGTTCCAAATGTTGCACTTAATAAATTTCGTAATATTTTTCTTCCTCAGAATGTTAATAGTGATTCTTATAAATATTCACCTATGCATAGAATGCAGTCATTATACAATAAATTACATTCCTTAAACTTGATATATTCAGTATGAAAATAAGTAACTTTGCTTTATCCTGTGCTTATTTATTACCAAAAGTAAAATGATTGACTTATTGTACATGTGAACCAATGTTTACCAACTTGTTTTTGTTTCTTTTTGTTTTGTTATCATTTATTCTGTAATTAATTTTCTGTTCTTTTTGATACATTTTGTTCATATTGTAACTTTATAGTGAACATTGTAATTGGGGAAACCTGTAATGTTCACATTCAATAAATAAATGAATGAGTGAGTCAGTGATTGAGTGAGTGAGTGAGTGAGAGAGTGAGTGAGTGAGTGAATGAATGAACGAATGAATGAATATCCATCACCAAATTGTTCATTGTGCTCTAAATAATTTTAAATAGACGTGGCAAAATGTATAACTTTTCGAAATCAATATACCAGTTCTAAATACCGGTAAGCAAGAAGCAGAGTGAGCTATTTTTAACTCCTAAGCATTGGATTTAGATATACATACACATTTAAAAAAGAATCTTTTTGAGTTAATTAAGGAGTCTCCAAACGTGTTTTTCTGTTTAAATCTCGGTATTAGATTTTGGGTGGAACTCAACAATCCTCTGCCTATTGTAGCAGAGAAAGACATTTTTTTTTTTTTTTCATTTAGGAAGTATGATCCACAGTAGTTATTTTTGTCCTCTTCTTTTTCTTTTTGGATAGAATATAATATGCGTACTTACTATAAATGTCCTGCGCCGTAGCGTAGCCGGCTAAGGCAGCGTGCCTTGTCTGGCTATGGAAAGCGGTCTGGGTTTCATCCTACCCATGGGGTGCGGATTTTAAGTCCCTATAGGACTGGTGCGCACTCAGCATCGGGAGGAAAGTGAGGAGCTTACGATAGGTAGGCGACCCTGGTCACGAAAACCAACATTCCGGCTAGGGGATGCCGAGATGCTGACCACATCTCCTGCCCTTATCGGTTAGATGGCGTGCGTAAGTGGGCGTGAGGCCGGCAGTCGGGTTGGTAGGCCTTGGACCTCTTAGGGCTGTCGCACCAGGGTTTATTTATTATTATATATTACTTACTATAGATACGTAGCAAAAGTAAAAGATTCCTGAGCATGTGTTTATTGATAAAGTATGAGCACATGAAATCGCAACCAAAGTTTTCAGCAGTAAAAAGAAAACAGCTTATATCACGTGATTTATTCCATATGAAGAAGATATTCTATGGTCCCCCAATTGTCTAAGGTTAGATATGCATCGAGTCCTACTAGATGGAAGCGCGATAGTGACGAATTGTAGTCCAACCAATGAAGAATTCGATCACTGGAGTAGGCATTTTAGGAGTAGAGAAATTAGAGAAGTAATATCCTCTTGTAATACAATTTGGTGTTTATGGTATTTTACAGGATGCCGGTTTGCAGCGTTCTTTGACGATGCTTGAAGAACTTTTTTTAACTTAGGTTCGTCATATTGTTTTTAATTTAAATTAAAAAATGATTTCCTAGCTAGAGCATGTCGACTCCTATGGCTAGAGGTGGCCTCGGACGGATACCTTTCTTCGAATTCTCGCAAATAATTTGCCAAAAATGTAATAATTATTCAATTCCGTTTTAAATACACCGAATTTTAATTTAGGTTGAAAGTGAACAAAACACATTGTAACATAATTGAATGAATCACTTTTGAAACGTTCTTTTTCTTTACAGTCTCAAACTAAAAGTTGTTATATCCCTATACTCTGAGAGTCGCAATCATGCACCTTTACGTCCATTTTCTGCAGCTTTTAGACTTGTAAAGACACGTTTCTTTACAAAAGAGGATTATTGACTTTAAAATTATATAATTTTTTATAAACTTATTTTAAGCGATTTGACACTTAAGCTGAGTTAAAATTCACTATTTTTTAAACATTTTATTATAATGCCATCCCTGTAGATTAGAAATATATAGTTAAAAGTTCATTGGCGCAATATTTTATACCTAATTTGCTAATTATATTAGTGCGTGTTAGGTTTTTGCCACGCCCCTTTTCGTAAGCTTTCAGAAAATCGAGCATGACTTCTGTAATATTGAACAGATGTTTCTGAACTAAAACTTGTTTCGTAAGGGATCTTCCAAGCTTCCTATCGGTACCACTGTAACTCCCATGATGCCAGTTTTTCTTTTGTCTTTTGGTATGTGTGTGTGTGTGTGTGTGTGTGTGTGTGTGTGTGTGTGTGTGTGTGTGTGTGTGTGTGTGTGTGTGTGAACATTTATTTGTTCAGAATAATATTTTGTACTAGTTATTGGTGAATATTTGAAGTGGGTAGGCCAAAAACATTTGGAAAGAGAAAGCTAACAGGCAATGGTTTTACTAAATGCAGAACAGTAAATGTGGAAATTATAAATACAATAGACAATAAAACCAGATGTAATATTGAGGTTAGTAGGTCCAGTTCACACAATACATGTGCTAATCATGATAGTAGTCATATAGAGAAATTGATGAACTGCGAGTCCTGAAAGCCGATAAAATGGCTGAAGAACTGGCCAAGAAGGCAAGAAAAATGAAGAGGAACTTGAAAAGGAAAAGTGAGAATACAGAAGGTCAAATGCAGCAGGAATGCTCTGACTTGTGTGAGAAGCCAGTAGTCAATATATAAACTTTAAAGCTGTTTTTATAATGGATAGAGTGAACATGAAAAATTCAATGCCATGGCCGGAATTTGAACCACGGATCTCCTGGTTTCCGTCCAGTCACTGTAACCCATTGAGCTACCATGGCCAACGTGCCGTCATGACATTAAATTCTCCATTTGACTCGTATATTTTCCCGGTAAACCACTAGGGCTCTCGCATCTGAGATACACCGTTTGTGGCGAGTTACTATCGTAAGTACTTGAGTCCCAGGCTTCATCATTAAACTCTTATTATTTTAGTTAATTGATGGAAATTAATCATTTCTCCACACTAGCCGTTTATAGGCTAAGTTTTTTGATGGATAGAGTCAACATGAAAAATTCAATGCCATTGCCGGGATTTAGCCTATAAACGGCTAGTTTGGAGAAATGATTAATTTCCATCAATTAACTAAAATAATAAGAGTTATATGGTGAAGCCTGGGACTCAAGTGTTTACGATAAGTCGCCACAAATGGTGTATCACGGATGCGAGAGCCCCTAGTGGTTTACCGGGGAAATATACGAGTCAAATGGAGAATTTAATGTCATGACGGCACGTTGGTCATGGTAGCTCAATGCGTTAGAGCCACTGGACGGAAACCAGGAGATCCGTGGTTCAAACCACGGCTATGGCATGACTGAATACTGTTTTTATCAGTTTTACATTTTTCAGGTTCCGGTACACCTTTTTTTAAAAAAATAAATAATCAAACAAAACATTTGAATTCTTTGTTTGTCTTAAGCAGACTCAATAATAATAATAATAATAATAATAATAATAATAATAATAATAATAATAATAATAATAATGATGATGATGATGATGATGATGATGATGATGATGATGATGATGATGATGATGATGATGATGATGATGATGATGATGATGATGATGATGATGATGATGATGATGATGATGATGATGATGATGATGATGATGATGATGATGATGATGATGATGATGATGATGATGATGATGATGATGATGATGATGATGATGATGATGATGATGATGATGATGATGATGATGATGATAAGGGATTTTTCTATGAGATTCTTAATGATTAAAAAAAATTATCTGAAATTTCAGTGCTTATTTACAATAACTAAAAAATATAACAAATTATTAGTATAAAATGTTCAAATAATAATGGGTACAGATGTATTTTTTATCTTGAAAAGTGCATAGCGATGCGCAGTGGTATATGGACGAGTCCACCTCAGAACGGTTGCAACTGAAGGGGAGGGCAGGTCAGTTGCGTACCAGTTGCGAGCAACTGAACACGTACAGAGCTACTCGGTAACACTACAGCTTGTTTCAAAATGTGCTTGTCTCCTGTTTCAAGGAGAGCATTTATAAATGATGCCTCCTAGCAGCACATTAGGAAATAAAGTGCTACATTTAAAAACTCGAGAAGTAATAACCAAAATCCATAGATCTATAAAAAACTAACAATGTTCTGGGTCAGCTATAAAAATCTGGGGAAGGGTATCTGAGGCAACAGTTGTGTCTGAAAGCAGTTTAGGAGAGTTATTAAGGAGGGAAAAGCCATTTGTGCTAGTGCAACAACGTCCTTCTCTATACCCAGTAAACAAAGATTAAGAACATGCACAAAATCTAATTTGGATGTTTTAATTCAGAAGTAGGCGAACTATGAATACTTTTTAAAGCACAGAAAAACAAAGACTAACTTTGAAGGAAGTGCTTATGAAGCTAAAAATTCTACTGACTTCCAAGGCAGTGTCTGAACATTAAGAAGAGTTCTTTTGAAGCTAGGATTATTTGAATAAGAAAAAACACTAAGCATGACAGACAAATTTTAATCGAACATCGCACCATACGTTGAAGCAGTATTACTTATGGGTGTACACAAGCCCCGCAAATTCGCTTATGGGTGTACACAGAAGTCGGCGAGCAATGAGGTTTCTCTCAGGGTATGCGTGGATGTGTGTGAGAAGGAAAGTTTACAACACTGGAATGCCCGTTTCCAAATTATTTATTCACTGCTTCTTATTTCAAACCTCGAAATGGAAGCTGCCGACCGAGGGTTACCAATCACGGTTTATAGTGACTGAATGCTAATTATATTTCTCGATAAATTTTGATGACCTGACAAATATTCAAGACCGAACAAGTTGACCACCCTAATAGGCTTCACGTCTGACTCTACCCTTTACCACAGCTGCGCGTGTGTATTTATATGACTTTCACTCTCCAAATTCCTCTTTAAACAAAGTCCTTTTGTGGCTCTTTTGGTCGCCATTGTAAACGCTCCAAAGAATACCCTATTCATGTATGTCAAGTCACAATTCCTTTAGAAACCTTCTAAGGACACTGTTCCTTTCATTCATGGCATTGTTATTATACTTTCCCCAACTCACTGACCTTGCCCTGGGTCGTCACAAAGACCAACATTCCTTCGACGTCTATCATTATTCTTTGCTCCTGCAAACAATAATTTCGGTATCAAATGCCCCCATAGATATTATTTTATTATCCAATAATGAAATAATATATATGTCTTGCCCGAATAGAACGCAAAATATTAGACCTTTGTCAGCAACTTCCAATTCATTTTACAATTTCTTCTCACAACATTAATTTTTACATGACATTTCCTAAAAATTATTCACCTGGTTACATAACTACATTTCATTTAAAATTTACCAACATTCTGTTCTGTAATTTTCAACTTTCAAATATTACTCGGAAAATATTTCAATCTACCTCATCTCTCTCTTTCTCCATCTGATCTCCTTAAAATTAATTCATATTGTTGTTACACTTGAAACAATTCCTAAATATACACTCTTATGTTTAAACCAATTGTACATTAATAATATTATCTATCTATCTATCTATCTATCTATATATATACTTTTTACAACATTTCTGAATTGTTCTTCTGGATTCTATATAAATATTCTTTCCAAAAGTCTTTCATTGTTCGGTTTTATTTTAATTAACTGGTTAATTTTTTTTTTATACATTTCCGAATACTTCTTTATGATTCTATATAAATATTATTTTCAAAAGTCTAAGTGTTCTGATTTTCATTACTATATATTTTTTTTTCACTTGTTTAGTTTTAAGTTTCACTGCACTGTCACAACACTGTTTACACTTAACCTATACATTTTACACTACACTATTCATACTTAACCTATACAATTTACAAGTTTGTTTCCCTTCTAATTTTACAATTTTGTTATTGTACTTTAGTTCTTCAAAATACAGACATATCTGTTTTTATAAGCAAATTATACCCATAACTTATCTAGGAATCAGGAGCATCTAACGGCTTCTTGTAAGGACGAAGGAGTTGTTTATGCCACCTACCTAGGAGTTTATTATTTTTGACGTCTGCTAATTCGAATGTATGTTCCCCAAATTTCGCGACAATTTCCGCAGGACCCTTATATAACAATTCCATCCTTTTATTTCTACCTTTTACTGCACTTGATAATTTATGGTCTTTTACCAGTACTAAATCACCAATCTTTGGCTCCCATTTATGTTTTCTTTCTTTTCTCTTTAATTTCCTTTTTTCTGCTTTTTGCTTAATTCTCTCAAAGGCAATTTTAGCCCTCTCTTCATTGCTTAACTGGGTGTTGTTGGTGTCTATATTTTCTTTTATTTCTTTGAATATTGGTTCCGGCTCAATGCCTAACATGAGTCTAACGGGTTCGAATCCTGTGGTTACGTTTATTGTATTATTAATAATTTTCTCAATCACGGGACAGTATTTTACCCAATCCTTGTGGTTCTTATGTGTTAATATTCGAAAATATATTCCAATGTCTCTAAGTATACGTTCTGTAGGATTTCCCGACGGAAAATAAGACGAGCAGTGGTACAATTTAATGTTATTCTCTTTCAACGTCTCTTGAAAACATTTACTGCGATGCACAGTTGCATTATCAGTTAGGATCGCTTCAACTTTGCCATATTTTGGAACATAATCATTAACTATTTTTCCCACGCAAGTTTTGCTACTTATGTTTCTTACAGGATATATTTTAACAAATTTACTAAAAACGTCCTGTAAAACAAAGATATACCTGCATCCGAATTTTCCCATGGGAAGCTCACCATGTGCATCTGCTGTAACTAAAGCATTTCGCTCTCGTCTAATAATTGCCTGCGGTTCTGTATTGTATTTAATGTTAAAAGGTTTGGCCTTCTGACACAGCTCGCACGTAGAACACACCTTTCTGACTTTCCTCGCCAAATGCTTTATGTAAAAGTTTTCGCCAATCACTAACGTTAATTTCTCGCTACCTGTATGCGCCAATGACTTGTGATATGCCATGATGAGTTGTTCTTCTAATGTTTTCGGAATTATAACCTTCCACTTTTGTTCAATTCTCCCGTGAAACTTATATATCTTTCCTTCATGAAGGCCTATGGTATCTTTCAAATTCTCCGTTATGGGCTGAGCGTTTTCTCTTAATTTTCTGATACTGTCATCCTCTCTCTGTAATTGCTCCAAATTTAAAAATTTCTTAACTAATTGTTTTCCCTCTTTCGTCTCAAGATAGAAAATGGTCACCTCATGCTTATTTTCTCTGATAGTGTCAGGTATGGGATAATTTGTCTCCATGCGAGATAACAAGTCACTGAAAATATTTTGATTTCCGGGAATGTGTCTTATTTCCAAATTGTGGGAAGTAATCTCGTGGATGTATCGGGAAATACGTGTATTGGTTAGCTTACATGAGTTCATAAATCTCAGGCTTACGTGATCAGTGTACACTATCACTGGGTTATTATAAACATACTCTTTAAATTTGACCAGCGCGAAATAAACGGCCGCTATTTCTTTTTCAGTAGTGCATGCCTGTGCTTCTGTTCTCGAAATTCCCCTTGAGGCCACTGCAATAAGATGATCTTTCCCTTCTTCATCTCGTTGAATTATGACAGCACCGTAACCGCGCCCTGAAGCATCAGTAAAAATAATATATGGGAGGTTTTCTCTGGGTTTCTCTAACAAGATAGAAGCTGCAAATAATCTTTTCACTCTTGAGAACGCTTCTTCCTCCACTGGTGACCACCTCCAATCTACCCCTTTCCTCAGAAGTTCTCTTAATGGGGCGACGACGTTTGCAAACTCAATAATAAATCTAGATTGATAATTTAGAATTCCCAAGAATCTTCTCAGTTGTTTTATATTTTTCGGTGCCGGTATTTTGTTAATACTTTCTATTCTGTTTGGATTTGGCCTGATTCCTTCATTGGATATTATGTATCCTAAAAATTCCGTCTGTCTCACGAAGAATGCTGTTTTACTCGGTTTAATTGTCATATTGGCTTCTCTTAATTTACCCAGCACGTAGTCGAGATGTCGCAAATGGTCATCCACATTCATTGAAAATAATATAAAATCATCAATATATTGAGCTACAAATTTCTTAACAGATTCTCCAAATATCCCGTATAGAGCTCTGAGCAATGCACTACCACTAGTATTCATTCCAAATGCGCATACTTTGAATTGGTATAAAATCCCTGAGTGTAAAAATGCAGTGTATTTTCTTAAGTCTTCCCGAAGCGGTATCTGCCAAAAGGATGCCGTCAAATCCAATGTGGAGAAAAATTTTCCTTTCTTTAGTTTGTTTAGTGTTACTTCTACACTCTCTGGTCTAAATCTATCAGGTTTACAGTGTTGATTCAGTTTTCTTGCATCCAAAGTAACTCTAATTTTTCCATCTGATTTATTTACTATGCACAGTGGATTTACAAACTCTGAATTGGAGATTTCAATAACTCCATCGTCTAACATTGATTTAATTACTTTATCAACTTCCTCTCTGATCGCACATGGAATTGGTCTCGCTTTATGGGTGAAAGGTTTGATAGGCGTCATTTCAAATGAATGGGTGTAGCTGATACATTTCCCAGGTTTTTCAGAGAAAACTTCTTTATTTCTTACCAAAATGTCAAACAATTCCTTCTTCTGTTCCTCATTTAAGTCGGCTGCTTTACTGGTCTTTTCTCTTAATAAGTCCTCTATATCTATATAGTTTACCACACTACCGTACCTATTTCTTTGAGAGTGACTCAAATTTACAGAGGAATTCTCTTGGTGTTTTCTTAAAACACTATTAACGCATTTAAAATCTTCGTCAGGCATCATATTCACGTCATTTTCAGTGTTGTATTCTTCAACGTTAATATCTGCCAGCTCCATAGCTCCAACTTGTATATATTCAACAAAAAAGGTATCTGCCCTAATTTCTTCTTCTTCTTTATCCCTGACAATGTTCTCCGAACTACTATCTTCCATAAATTGTATTATAACCGACCCTTGCTGTGTATCCAACTTCAAAAATCTACTTTCGAAATTTATTACCGCTTCCCATGCATAAAGACAATCACAACCTATGATTATATCTGTTACTAGTCTGGGCACAATCAGAAATAGAACCTCTATTGTTGTCCCATTTATTTCAACATTCAACATCGCCTGAAATTTCACCCTTTCCTTCCTCTTACCAACAGCTAGCGAACAATAAATGCCACTGACCGGTAAAGACATCACCTTAAAACCTCTAGTTATTAGGTCATCGTAGAACTTCTGCGAGCACACTGTGCTATTCGCTCCCGTGTCTAAAATCGCATCGTATTTTTGTCCATTAATCCCTATCTTGATCCTCGGAGGTTCTATTACTTTCTCATTGTCTTCTAATCTTTTCCTAACGTCTGAATTTCTTTGTATCATCATCATTTGCCCTCGAGAAGCCCTAGTTTCCGTGTACATATTACAATTTGTATTTATCCCAGTTCTCACTGAAGGCGCGTTTGACTGGGATTGGCGTTTCCCTGCGTCCGACTTACAGCTCCGGTTCCAGTTCCACTGTTTATATTCCTGGTTTCCGGCACTTGATTTTGATTGCTTACTACCATCTGTCTTGTGGCATTAATGGCCTCAGACCTTTCTGAGTTCTCAGGTGAATTACGACCATCTCTATTCCTGTCTCCCTGCCTCGGCGACCTCGGCCTAAACTCATAACTATCGTCATTCCTCCAATATTCATTACCAGAATGTCTTCTAAATCTAAATACTTGTCCCCTGCTGTTTCTATCACATCGGCCGGCATTCATATAGTTTACTTGGATGTTCCTTTCACGGTTCTCCCCATTCCGATTTCTATTGTCCCGGTCAAAATGGTTTCTACTCCTACCTTCCCAGGAGTTCGCTTCAACCCTCGGCACTGGACCTCGATATCTATTTCTTATGTCATTCCGATTATGATGTGACTGTGCCCCTTGCCCGAAATTACTCCATCTTTCGCTTCCGCTTGTCTCTTGATTTTTATTGTCTGAATTGTTTCTCGGCTTGTTGCTTTCTAAGGCTAATAACAAATCAATCATAGCAGCGACGTTATTGGGTTTGGCTATGATTAAATAATGTTGTATAGTCTCAGGAAAATGAGTTGTCATGAGAGTTATCAATTCTTTCTCATTGATAGGGGGATCTAACATTTTTGATTTTCTAGCTACCTTCATGAAATAGCTCACCATCGACTGTTCAGTTCTAGGGTTAAATTTCCCGTTGCTGATCTCGAGCCTTATACTTGCCTGTCTGTTTGCCCCCCAATATCTGTTCAGGAATAAATTAATAAAGGTCCCGAAGTCATTGTTATTTCCCATGGACAAGTCTAGCCAATTCGCAGCGTTACCTTTAAAACATTTTCTGACTATTGTCATTTTGTACTCCTCCGGTATACATTTTATCGCAAAATACTCCTGTAATCCTGCAATAAACACTTTAGGATCATCAGAATCCTCTTTCTCAAAAATTGGGGGTACAATTTCGTTAAGAATATGGTTCGGCCATGTCATATTCGGACCGCCATTTCTGTCTCCATTATTGTATTTGTTGTCATTACTAGAGGTGCTAGCACCCATATTTAGCAACGAAATGTCAGCTGACGCATTATTGGGCATCGCCTCGTTTCGTGCGTTTACTTCACTTACGTTGCTAGAACTACAACTAGGAACATTTCCACTTATTCTTAAATTTTCTAAGTTTTCCTTTACTCCTTTGATTTCTACTGCTACCTCTTTCATGTGATCGGTAATTTCCTCCAAATTCCTCATCTGTCTTCTACTTTCCCTTTCTGAAACTTCTAATCTACTCCTAGTTTCTTCTAATTCTTTTCTAGCTATTTCTCTCTCTTTGTCTAATTTCTGTGCTATTTCCTCCCTCAGTTTTCTGTTTTCATTATCTGATTTTTCCTTAACTAAGTTAACAATTTTATTTTCAGAGTTCTCTATCTCCTGACTAACTTCCTTCCTCACATTATCTGCTATCTGACCAGCTTCTTTCCTTACATTCTCTATTTCCAGACTAACTTGCTGTCTGACATTTTCTAACGCCTGTTGTTGACTCTCGAACTTCTTTCCTAGTTCTATTTGTCCTACCTCTAACTTCTGAACACTATTTTCTAACTTTTCTTCTATCTTTTTTAAACTTTGATTGTTATCATTCATCTCTTTCCTTAAACTTTGATTGTTATCATTCATCTCTTTCCTTAAACTTTGATTGTTATCATCTATCTTTTTACTTAAACTTTCACTTAAACTTTCAGTCTTATCATCTATCTTTTTACTTAAATTTTGATTGTTATCATTCATCTCTTTCCTTAAACTTTCAGCCTTATCATCTATCTTTTTACTTAAACTGTCAAACCTTGCGAACACTTTTCTAATTTCCTCTAACATATTTATTTCCCTTTCTACATTATCTAGGACAGTTCTACTACGCTCTGGTACTTCGACTTCCTGCCTACTGCTACTAGCATCAACCTCCTGGACTTCCATGCTTTCTACAGAATTTTGACTCAGCATTTTTCCACTCCTTAAATACATTCACAGTAGTCTAGAATATAATTTAACACTCTGTACCTTTGATTGTTTTTTTACTGGCTCCTGATGATGTCACTGATGACGATGCCGGCCTCGTTTCTTCTTCACAGTCGAACTGTTGACGAATTTCTTGATGGGTCGACCGTCCTCCTTTCGAACCACCTTCACCTGTTGAACCTCGTTGTCGGGGTGAAACTCCTTCTGGGTTGAACCTCCTTCTAGGCTGAATCTGCTTCTCTTGTTGAACCTCGTCGCCGGGTTGAAACTCCTTCTCCTATCGTGCCGAATCTCCTCCTGTATCGAGCTCCACTTGTTGTCGAACGTCCTTCTCCTATCGTGCCCCGCGTTGGCGCGCCAGTTTGAAGCAGTATTACTTATGGGTGTACACAAGCCCCGCAAATTCGCTTATGGGTGTACACAGAAGTCGGCGAGCAATGAGGTTTCTCTCAGGGTATGCGTGGATGTGTGTGAGAAGGAAAGTTTACAACACTGGAATGCCCGTTTCCAAATTATTTATTCACTGCTTCTTATTTCAAACCTCGAAATGGAAGCTGCCGACCGAGGGTTACCAATCACGGTTTATAGTGACTGAATGCTAATTATATTTCTCGATAAATTTTGATGACCTGACAAATATTCAAGACCGAACAAGTTGACCACCCTAATAGGCTTCACGTCTGACTCTACCCTTTACCACAGCTGCGCGTGTGTATTTATATGACTTTCACTCTCCAAATTCCTCTTTAAACAAAGTCCTTTTGTGGCTCTTTTGGTCGCCATTGTAAACGCTCCAAAGAATACCCTATTCATGTATGTCAAGTGACAATTCCTTTAGAAACCTTCTAAGGACACTGTTCCTTTCATTCATGGCATTGTTATTATACTTTCCCCAACTCACTGACCTTGCCCTGGGTCGTCACAAAGACCAACATTCCTTCGACGTCTATCATTATTCTTTGCTCCTGCAAACAATAATTTCGGTATCAACGTGCAAAAAGGCTTAAGTATTTGCGAAATATTCGGAGATATCGAAGTGAAGTTTATATAGTTTATATGGATGAAACTTATATAAATACAGCACATACTGGACCATATGCCTGGAGTGAAATACGTTACAGGGAATCTGCAGCGATATTGAAAGGCCGACAGTTGTTTATCATGCCTGCTGGAGGAGAACATGGTTTTGTTCCAAATGCCTATGTACTATTTAAGATCCAACAAAAGCGTGGAGATTACTACCACAGTAAGAATTACAACTTAGCTTATAAGAGCTGCAAAACTGGCTTCGAGAATGAAATTTGTTTTTAGACACCTTATGCACTGCCCTCCCCTCTCGTAATGTTACGCATGTGACGCATTGTGGCGATAGGTGCACTATCCCTACCACAATTGCTACTCATCCCTACCGCGCAGGATTCCTGTTAAGATAAAATAATACATTCTTATTATTAAAGATAAAGGATTTCATGTGCATATCAATAATAGTTTCTTAGTAATGTGCACCCTCATGGAAATAGTATTGTGGAGATAGGCAGTACCTTCTCACCTTAAACATTACTCAAAATAATTTTAAATTCCTATCGTAATTATAAAACAAATTAAAATTATTAATTCTTTTCCCTTCCGAGGCTGGATTAAAAATAACTGTTACACTCTCCACGTGGAATAAATCACGTTTGCTTTGCTGTTGTGAACACCTTAGTTTCGACATCAGTATATTTATAATAGCTCTGTATATTTTACCATCCATATTGGTATCTATATCCTGTACATCCAAAAACCAGTTTCGGGATATGATCTTTTTAAGTTCTTCGCCTGAAGACATGTTCTCTGTTGCAGGAGAAGAATCTTGAAGACATGCTAAATCTCCAGAACCAGGAGGTGAAAGATGCTGAAGCAGCTGCAGATGTTGCGCAGCAGGAGCTGTCAGAGAAAGTACAGCTCCAAGAGATGGCCGCTGATCACGTACAAGCGTTAGTCGGGGAACTGCATGCCGCGAGGGTCGACTTGGATAACACTAAACAGGCCTGCAACAAGGCCTCATCCGCTGCCGAAGCTGCCAAACAAAACGCAAGCAAAAACCGAAAAAGACGACGTCGCAGATCTAAGAGATTTTCCCACGGTTATTCCAACTAGTGAACCAATTGGTTTTTTCCTTTATATCACTTTCTACTCAAGTCTGTCATTTTTAGTAAACATTTTATTTATCCATCTATGTTAGTTTGATAAAGAACTTAATTCTCTTTACAAATAACGTTTATGCTTATATTTGTAAACCTTCATTTTCACTAACATATATTTCATAATCACTTTAAATAATAAAGAAAAACACGCAAGATATGCAGGTATATGAGAAATTATTTTGTCAGGTAGTTTTACTACCGCTTCTATATCTGTTTTGATTTGTAGCTAAAATGTTATTTTCGCAAGAGTATTGTTATTATATTTCCTATTTCTGAGTAAACTGTAATTGCTTTACCAGTGTAATTTCCCTGTTGCAGTACCGTCTGGGGTGGGATATGGTTGGTAGGCAAGCACCTACTCGTGAGGGAATGGAGAGGGAGAGATGGAGATGCACATATAGGGTACTGGTATTTTGATTTAAAGTAAGGCTTTATTGACATCCACATTTACTACCTTCCTTGCTCTTCTCACTTAGCTGTGATCCGGTTATATAAAAAGATTTAAATATCTTGGAGCACCTAACTCGCGAGCTTTTCACAGAACTTTATCTTCAAGTACACATTTCATATATCACGTCTCCGATCTACCCATGCCGCCCTTGTGACTTTCTAATCATGGATGATCTTATGTATATGCAAGATTCTCTATATATTTTTTCGTCCCTCTCACTAAGTCATACAACATATTCCTTTCATACTATCTGTTTAGCTCTCTTACATGAATAGAATGCGTACAGTATGCACAATTTATCTTCAGCGTTCGTCTCCCAAGTCCTCACTCGGTAGGTTTCGGCTAACTCCGTAAACACAGATGACAACTTAGAAACATGAAATGCGCTATACTAGTACACTGCACTAGTACACTCTGACATCTAGTGACTAATAGACTAAGCTTTTACGCGCGCTCTTTGTTTTCTGTGTGCATTCGTTTTGTGCAAGTTTGAGGGTTTTTTTTTTTTTTTTTTTTGTAATTTACATCCTCCAACGTTAAGTCATGTCGGACAATGAATGGAATGGATGAAATACTGCTCAAATGAGTCCGGGGTCCATGGAGCTTAGAGTTAACCGACATTCGTCTTTACAGGATAAGGGAAAACCTCGGAAAAAAAACCTTATCCAGGTAACTCACCCTGACCGAGATTCAAACTCGGGACCTCTTGAACGTGAAGCAGACATGCTACCACCACGCTACCGAGGCGAACTTTGAGGTTAATTACTATAGCTTAACCAAATTGTATTTATGGCTGAGGGCACACCAAACTCATCATTATATGCACCTTCCGAGCAACGAACTCCGAGTCGGAAACATGCACGTACAGTCGTGCATAGTGATGGCCGCAAAATAATATCGAAAGTTGTAGAAAGTGGCGATATAGAAAAGGATAACAGGCAGCTAATGTTCCCATTTAGCAAATCTGCTTACACAGGAAAAAGCGTCAGCACTGTCAGGCGTATGAAATCGTTTTGTACATCTCATCCCAATGAATCTCCAAAAACACCAGAACAAAGCAGATAAGGCTGTGATCTGTGTATGGTAATAACTAATAGTGATGTTTTCTATCTTCCTTTCCCTTCAGTCCTTTCCTTTTTGGCTTCCTACTTTTCCTTATATCTTGCTCTTTTATCTTTCTTTTTCTCTTGCTCTGAGTCCTTTGTATATTTCTACATAGCTTTCTATTTCCCTGTATTACCAAAGCTACACCGGTATTTAATAGAGGCCAACAAACCTAGGAGCAAGACTTACGTATGTTGTGGATGTTATGGTTCTCGAAAGTGGACACACTGTTATTCATCTACCTCCGTATAACTGTGATCTGAATGCAACTGAAATGGCGTGGGCAAAAATAAAGAACGTTTTCAGAGGACACAACGTTACTGGTGATATGTCAGCCACAAATCTGCAGAAACTTGCTATAGAAGCATTCTCTTCTGTAATGGCGACGGATTGGAAAGGATACTGCAAGAACTGCAAATGAAATATTGGAGAAATAACGGTGTAATTGAAAATGCGATTGATGACATCAACAGATCAGAGGATACAAGCGATGAAACTGATGCAGTGGACTCAGAAATCAAAGAATCACAAAGTGAATGAGTATTTATGGCTGCCATATTTGTTTACTGTTTTTATGTGTTTCATAAATAGTAAGTATATAAATATACAGCTTATAGGATCGAGTTCAATTTAATGTTTGTCCACAGATCTCACACTTGCGGCGCATATCTTCGCTTATCTTACGCACTATTTTGCTGAACAGTGTTTTTCAAGGTTGACCACACTGCAGAAACAAAAGAGCGTTACCTCTCGCAACTTCCCCTCTACCCGCACAACCCCTTAAATCCAGCGCTCTTATCTTGCGCGTACTGTAAATGTTCTCTCGCAAACTGATATATTAGAATAATGATATAGTAATAAAGTCTTCTGAAACCTTAAACTTTCCAAAAATAATTCTAGCTTGTATTGATACGCAAACGTCTGTTTCATATAGAAAGCTACAATTTGGGACTTACGAAAATGCTTCCTATTGACCTGATAATGGGAATTTGCCATTGACTACGTAGACCTAGAAGCTTGTATTGATTTGTGAAATACTTTGGGGCTTAAAACTACTTTGAACTAATGCAAATATACACCTTATTATTTATTATAATCATTTAATTGTGAATGTAACATACAGCTTCACTAGTCCAATCATACCATAGCAAACGCCAGTGGCGCTAGTCCAGCTTTAACACTCAGATCAACCAGTAGTAAAGGATATAAGTATGACGTGATAAACGGGTGAACGGAGATGCCCATTATATTTGGTGAATACTTTTGTATTTTCCATTAAGATAAGTATTAGGGATGTCTAGAAAACATATAAAACAATTGAGAAAACTTGCCATAAAGTTTTGCATTGGTACTATTTCAATTCAATAAAACACGTGGAAGCGGATTAAATGTTTAGATTTGAAAAGAACTCTCTGAAAGAAAGGAGGTAGCTGCACCAGAAAGAAAGGAGGTAGCTGCTCCAGAAAGAAAATAAACCGAAAAAATTCGAATTTTAAGCTTGGCCTTTAGCTAATGCCCTCATTTTTGGCAAAGGTCTAATCTGGTAGCATGTGTCTAACGCCGAAACTTGTAATGTAATAAGCTCCATTTTTTTCGGCAGCTAAATGTTTGCTTATCTCTTAAGGTTCCTGGCTAATAAAACATATACAATTTAATCGAATAAAAGGGAATTCATACGATTCTCAAAGAAAACACAAGATGTATTTATTCTCGCATCAATTTAAAAATGGGTATAAACATTGGTAAACCCTTACACAAATAAAAATATTTGCCACTAAGCCTTCACTTATCTTAAGAAGTTGGTCTTGATACTTATTGTGACTTTGTGGGTTCGTGGAATAAAAAGTCCAATTACACCACTCCAAAATGTTCTTTATTTCCACCGACTTACAGTTTAACACTTGCCAATTACACAGTATTACGTGCTGCACACAATTACAATTCACCAGTTCGTCCGTTGCAACTTCACTTGTCCTCGCGATTACATAAACTCCGATACACGTACACAGTTCGTACAGTCTTCCGTTGCACAATCCTTTCGTTCATTAACACGTCACTGACTAGCTCTTACACCAAGAACTGCGACTGTCTCCTCACTCACTGACAAAACCAACTCACTGACTGACTAAACCAAAACCAACTCAACTCACTAACTAACTGATTGACCAACAACTCTGTCCGTCTGTAGCCCTCTTTATAGGCATCTAGCCGTCTTCTAGACGTTTCCAGATGATGAAAGATCCCGTAATTTCTGGAACCAGGTGGAAGTGAAACAGACCGCACATTTATGTTTCTTTCCCCAGTCGTCCCTGTCACCACTATAAGACAAACGAGGGGAGGGCGTAGCTAACATTGACCTCCCTCGTCTCCCGCTCTCAGCTGCTTTCATAGGGTGTTCCAACGCCCGCGTTACACTGCTCCCTGCTCAAAGCTGTTCGCCCCGAACAGCCCCATCGTAGCGTGCGAGGCGGTCCAGGTGTACCACCAGCATCTGCTCGGAGTCTCAGCCAGAAGTAGCGCTGCCGTAGTTTGCGAATCATTCGGTTCGCTCCCAGGTGTCCTCCTGAAGTACCGGCGTGCTCTTCCTCCAAAACTTCCGGGACCTTGCTCCGGGGAAGTACCAACTGTTCTCTCTGCGTCTTCCCATCGGGTGACTCCCATACCTGGAACAGCACGCCCTCTCTGGTCTTCAACGAGTCCCATTGGGCCCAGTGCGACTTGTAGGTGGCGCTCCTCGGTGCGATGTCCTCCCAGGTTGGTCTCGTCCCTGCGTCCACTTCCCTCAAGAGTGGCCCCAAGTCTGCGTCCGCCAGCTGCTCCCTCCTCAGGCCTGCGCTATCCCAGCCTTCAGCAGGCACTGCCACAACTACTCGGACTGCTGCGGCACGCTCCTCCTCTTCCACTCTTGTGCGCTCGTGGCCGTCCTGGATCTGCGATAGGACACCTCCAATGTAATGGTCGCTAGCGTCGGTGTCCACAATGAAGGCGCCACCCGGTTGTGGGAAACCCAAAATTGGAGCACTGCACAGGGTCCCCTTCGGGTGCTGGAAAGCGTCTCCGGCGTCCTCCGTCCACACATAAGGCCGGTTTTCCTCCGTCAGGCGGGTGAGGGGTTTTGCGATGTTGTCGGCCTTTTCCTCTAAATCATTAAGGCGGTCGTCTACTTGACCCTTCCGCTCGCCCAGCTCCGTCACGTCATCCCTCACGCCGGCCAACTGTTCTTCAAACTTGGCGGCGAGAGCCTCGTTCGCCACCTTCATTTCCGTGGTTAGTTCGGCCATCTTTGAGGTCATTGTCGTGGCCAAGTTGTTGTTAGCCGTTTCTATTTTTGCAGCGAGGTTTTCATTTGCCGTCTTCATTTGTTTCAACTCGGCGGTGAGGTTGTCGTTGGCCGTCTTCATTTGTTTCAACTCGGCGGTGAGGTTGTCGTTGGCCGTCTTCATTTCCATCATTTTCTCCAAAATCTTTTCCAATGCCGCGTCCATGGTTGTAATGTTCGGTGATGTTTTCCCGCTTCCTGACACCAGTGTGACTTTGTGGGTTCGTGGAATAAAAAGTCCAATTACACCACTCAACAATGTTCTTTATTTCCACCGACTTACAGTTTAACACTTGCCAATTACACAGTATTACGTGCTGCACACAATTACAATTCACCAGTTCGCCCGTTGCAACTTCACTTGTCCTCGCGATTACATAAACTCCGATACACGTACACAGTTCGCACAGTCTTCCGTTGCACAATCCTTTCGTTCATTAACACGTCACTGACTAACTCTTACACCAAGAACTGCGACTGTCTCCTCACTCACTGCCAAAACCAACTCACTGACTGACTAAACCAAAACCAACTCAACTCACTAACTAACTGATTGACCAACAACTCTGTCCGTCTGTAGCCCTCTTTATAGGCATCTCGCCGTCTTCTAGACGTTTCCAGATGATGAAAGATCCCGTAATTTCTGGAACCAGGTGGAAGTGAAACAGACCGCACATTTATGTTTCTTTCCCCAGTCGTCCCTGTCACCACTATAAGACAAACGAGGGGAGGGCGTAGCTAACATTGACCTCCCTCGTCTCCCGCTCTCAGCTGCTTTCATAGGGTGTTCCAACGCCCGCGTTACATTATTTTCAAATGGAAATCGATTTCGCAAACAAATCCCTTGCATCCTCAGTCCACAGACAAATGCCGTTGTCAAGGATGCCGATTACCATGCCTTTCTTATGTTTTTTTAGTATTACCAACATTTGAAAACTAAACAAAGATGTTGATAATACTAAAAAAACATAAGAAAGGCATGGTAACCGGTATCCTTGACAACGGAGTTTATCTGTGGACTGAGGACGCAAGAAGTATCAACACCAATTTCTTAAATTAAGAAATTTGCCTTAGTGGCAAATATTTTTATTTGTGTAATATTTATTGCTTCACTGTAGCTAACTTCATTTTCTAAGTAATTGGTAAACCCTTTTTGAGAAATGAAAAATAAGAAATTATTTATTATATCTTTATTTTTAATCTTCTTGTTGCATCTATACACCGAATTTCAACTCCAACTTGAGGTTTTGATGTATCTGTGCTTTTCCCTTTGAAGTTTAACGGTATTTAAACCCAGTAAGTCTATAAAATGAGTGAAATAATGCTTAAAAGAGCCGTGACTTAAAAAAGATTAGAATTACCGGACATTTATCTTCCCAGAATAACAGAAACCACGACGAAAAGCATTATCAGTGTAACTCAACGTAACCTAGATTCGAACTAGGGACAGGTTGAATGTAAGGCAACACTACGGAGGTGGGAGGAAGTAATACTGTTTTAGATTTAATTACGCTATGGAGGGGATTTGGCACTATGACCAGACTTCATCTATTGTGCCTAAGCCCCAGGGAGGAAGGATGCGGCGAGAGGAATCAGAGGGCGGCGAATAGTGCAGAGGGTAGGGTCCCTACAATGGACCAGCTGGAAAGTCCCCTAGAAGCCAGCACAACCGGTATCCCACCAACCGATATATAATCCACACAGAGTGAAGAGTGACCCTCCCCCCTCTAACGACCAGGAGTTACTGAGTTGTCCCGAAAGGGCGCCCGGCGCCTTCGTTAGGCTTTCCATTGGGCAAGACCTAGAGACTAACAAGCCCCCCCCCCATGTGGTCCGATGGACACAAGACGAAATGGAAGTGGACACGCCACTTACGCCTGCCAACCCCAAAGGAGTAGGCTACCAATTAACCTCGGTAGGGTCGCCTGGTGATCTAGCAATACCTTCTACTAGCTATGCAGGAATATATGGCTTCCCTCAACTCCGTCCGGATACGAATCCGATCTCCCACGGGTATCGGGAACCACTACCCCCTCGAGGCCAACCCAATCCGAACAACTCCCAATCTGGGAGGGGCTCGAATGTTCGGTCCGAGGTTCCTCTAGTAAAGTCTGTCTACACAACGCAAGTGTACGGCGGCCGCTTTCTTTGAGGAACCCTCATAATCGTTTTACAACATGGACCCTCCTCCTGACGGTCCCCTCTACAAGGTTGCAACATTTTAACATCACCGTCTTGCACCTAATGAAACAGAACAACTGGAAGTTGGAACTTTGGCAACTGAGACTCCACGCGGAGTAGACATGCAACTGTCATTTTCAGAAAATAGGGGTTGCTATTGGTCCCCAACGTCAGTGTTCCATTTCTGAAGTGTGGAGATAGATTTATGACGGTCATTAGTGGGCGGAAAGGTCAGGTTCTTTGAGGTCCCTTTGACTGGGAACTGCACACACGTTGGCTAAACAGACTTTAACGCCAGAGGTACCACGAGTGCTAAGGGTCCCCAGCGCTCGCACCACAGCAGCTGAAGGGGGCGGATCCCCTACCCTACGGGGACCAACCGAAGTCCGGAAATGGCACACCGGGCCGGCTCGTAGACCGTCCTACCGGAGGAGGAAGTGTATGATCCTGTCATGCAGCGCCGAGATTCCCGCCGACACTTCTACACTGAAAGAGACCACCAAAGGGGAAATGATATGAAATGATAAAGGAGATGAAATGGAGGGACAGGAATTTCGGGGGATGCAACGGCTATTGTTACATGGGTGGGAAGGTGGTGAAATGATTTGATGATTACGTCTTTGAGGACCTTGAAGTAGGGTTCCAGATGTTCTTCGGTTGCTACTGCCGCTGTTACTGCATGAGATGTTACCTCTGGGCGTGGTCTCGGTGGAGAAGAAGAAATTATATTATTTCTCAAGGATGATAAAATAAACCTCTCCTTGGCAAAATGATGTTTTAATTTCTGTAAAATATTTCTTTTTACCGATACAACTCAAATATTAGTAAAGTAGTCCATTTACAAAGAATGCATTAGTTATTCAGTCTTCCATTACGCGCACATGCAAACCATGCATGCAAAATGCATAATAAAAATAATCTCTGCACAATTTTAGAGAGACATTAAAACACGTATTTACTCTCTGAAAAACACAAGCTGTAGGACGCTTCATTAGCTAGTCCCCTTCTCCTTCGTTCACGTTACTGTGGTGATTTAAAATTTGTTGAATTATTTTACCTTAATTTCCTTTACAATGTTCTCTTTTTAAACCAAATTAAATAATATTTTAATTTAAATAATTATTATTGGGAAAGAACGGTAAATCGTAATGATTATTTAAATATAAACAAAATCAATTTATTTGATATCTAAATAAGCATTACGATTTACCATTCTTTTCCAATATCATTACGTCACATTTTAATCTCGTCTACTTTCCAAATTAATTTTAAAAAATAAACATAAAATAACCGTTTCAGGGATGTAACTAGCCTACTCAGTATTCACCTGGTGACCAGAGAAACACCGTGGGTCAGGTAAGTTGACTATGGGAATCGAACCCGAACATCCCGAATGCAGGCAACAGACGAAACCGCCTGAGCTATCTCCTCAGTTGAAGTATACCGTTAATAGGCACAACAACCTTGAGCTACCCATGAACTTTTTTAATGTTCTTTATATAAGGGACGTTAAATGACGTATTTTCTGTAGAATAAAGTTGAATCTTTTAGGGTTAAGTACTATATGCGCGCGATTAGAAGAGCGATCGGCCTCCAAGTCCTCATTCGGTAAGTTTCGTTTAACTCCGTGAACATAGATGACAACTTTGAAATTTGAAATGCGCTATACACTAACATCTAGTGGCTAATACGTTAAGCTTTATCATGTCCGCCATATTTCGTTTTGATCAATTTCAAGGTTAATTAGCTAACCAGTTTACAACAATTGTATGTTAGAACTAGAATTTTAGTTCGTCCTTGGCAACATATACATGTTATGAGACACGTCAAAATGTATAAATATAGTATATACATAAAGTCAAATTGATTACATAAAATATACACAGTAAACAGCTTTTGTGTGGTTTCATGTGGTATTTACATAGACTAATTTACTACAAGAAATATTACAGTTTTGTGAATGTACTATGCTCCCAGTGCTCATTTACATGGTTATAGTTCTAAAAATTCATTGACCCTGTAAAAACAGCGTGCATGCAAAAATTTCTTAACCTTATTCCTAAAGTGTTTTAATCATGCAGCTTGTTTAAATGAATTTGGAAGTTTATTATACGAGGGCCGTTCAGAAAGTAACCTCAGGTTGATTGCAAAAAAATCACCAAGTTAAATAAAAATATTTTAATATACATCTTACAAGTACATCTTTGCACTATTTTTCTACATAGTCTCCATAACGATTGAGGCACTTATCGTATCTGTTCACAAGCTTTGAAATTCCTTCTGCATAAAAATCACCCGCTTGTGCCTGGAGCCAGCCTGTCACTATCTCGTGCCAATCTTGCTGTCACTATCTCGTACAAGAGAGTCTTAGAAATCTGTGGAAAATCAGTAGACAACTCCGACATTGTGAAACGTCGGTTTTCACGAACTTTTGCATCAACTGTCTGAACGAGTTCGTCCGTCACCAATGATGGTCTACCACTCTTCTCTTCATCATGAACGTTTTCTCGTCCACTTTTAAATAAACGTACCCATTCACGGACCACTCCTTCACTCATAACTCTTGGTCCGTACACGGCACAAAGCTCACGATGAATAGCTGCTGCAGAATATCCTTTGGCTGTAAAAAGCCTTATAACAGCACGCACTTCATATTTGGCGGGGTTTTCTATTGCAGCACACATTTCAAACGGCCACAAACACTAAACTAGCGCAGATACGACGTTCACTCGACCACGGCTTGATGCCGACCACAGATTCCGACTGACCTGCTGAGTGCGTGAATGCAGAGATGGCGTCGCTACTCCCCCCAGTATCCGTACTGTGACCGATCGGAGGTTACTTTCTGAACGGCCCTCGTATAACATTATCCCTTTGTAGTTAAAGCTTCCTTCATAAAGGCTCGTTTGGTGCGCTCGAATTGCCAGTTTATCCTTGTTACGAGTGTAGTGGTAATGTACATCAGCATTTACTTATAAATGATTTATATTTGTATGAACATCTGTGGATGTTATGGCTCTCGAAAGGGGACACATTATTATTCGTCTACCTCCGTATAACTGTGATCTGAATGCATTTGAACTGGCGTGGGCAAAACTAAGGAATGTTTTCAGAGGATGCAACGTTACTTCTGATAGCTTCGTTTATCTTTCACGCTATTTTGCTGAACTGTGTTTTTCAAGGTTGGCCACACTGCAGAAACAAAAGAGCGTTAGTTCTCGCTTCTTACCCTCTGCCCGCACTACATCGTAAATCCAGCGCTCAACTTATCTTGCGCGTACTGTATATTGTTTCCTCTAAGTAGATATTAGCAATGATAGAGACATGAGGATATTAATAATACAAATCTTATGTATTGAGCATAGGTGATTTCTAATCTGGATTTCTTCCATATCGGAACATCATAACCTGAGAAATCCTCATTTGGAAGTAATTTTGTACCATATTGCATATCAGGTAAATTTTAAACTAATATAGACAAAAATCAGATCTCTTTAAAAGACGTAGAGTATTATTTTGTAGCATTAGCTAATTTTGAACTGTAATAGTCCAAATTTTTCAATACTTTGTCACACTTAGAACGTCTCCCTCATTTTTAGTTCTTTCTGGAATGTCACGGAAACACTATGGAATATAAGGGGGAGCTCTCAAATGTTACATTCAAACGGAGAGGTAAACATTTGTAGAAATAGTTTTATTACAAATGTATTTAAAGATATAATAGGAGTAGTGCAACATAGTAGGTTTAAGGAAACGTCAGGCTAGTCGCAATGTGATGGTTTTGAAATTATGTTCTCTCTCTAGAATAATGAGAACAAAAAGACTACACTTACAGTTTGAGAAGAATATAGGTATTTGACATTTCAATTTAATAAAAAAATGCCCGCCTCGGTAGCGTAGATGGCAGAGTGTGTCCCACGTTCAAGAGGTCCCGAGTTGGAATCTCAGTCAGGGTGAGTTACCTGGATAAGGTTTCTTCCTGGGGTTTTCCCTTATTCTGAAATATGAATGTCGGGTAAACTCTATGGACCCTGCGCTCATTTGAGCATCATTTCACCCATTCCATTCATCATCCGATATGACAACCTTGGAGGACATGAATTACAAAACAAACAAAAAAAAACTATTTCGAAGTGCTTCACAGCATAAAAAAATATATTTTGACAAATTGGAAGTTTAAATCAGATCTTCGTATTTGATGTAGTAAGATTTTGTCTATATCTTACAGTTTATCAGGTATGAAATGGCTATTCACCATGAAGGGGGTTGCGAGGCATTCCCAAAACATTCAAGATAAAATTTCATTTGTTACAAAAATATTTTTAAGACATGGTATTTTAATCAAAATCGTTAAGGGCCATTTTTGTGAAGAAAGTTTTCAATGGTTTTACTCTAAATTTTCGTATCGTAACCTTGGAAGGTGCTGTATTTAATCAATATGTTTTCTTTCATAAATGTAATCTCTAAATGTATATTTCTGTTAAAATCACTAATATATTTTTTGTATGGGAAATACTGCCACTGATTACTAAAGATAAGCAGCCATAAAAGGGTAACATATATTAGCCGGTAATGTTTCCCAAAAGATTTCTTTATTAATTTTCTTTCTAGATGTACAACGACTATAACTCAAGTAGCAGGACCAAGGACTAAACTGTCTTCAAAATCGACGGCTTTTTCACTTTCTTCACATAGTACGCTGCCATGCATTTCAAGTTGGCTTCTGAATTTCCTAGATAAAAAAGCAACAAGAATATTAGATATCACATATTTAGGAATTTAATATTCTTTTAAATAGATTAATACTACCAGAAATTTTTCCTTATTGCTTTTATCAGTAATTATGTACTTAAGTTCTTCAGAACACTTCAGTGAACCCTTTTCTGCCTAATATTTATAGGCCTTTTAATTAACATTTAACGCTACAGATTGGTACTACTGTGAAGAAAATCTGTGGAGCATTTACCTAATGAACCATATTACTGTATGATCTGTTTTACCTTAGAGACACATATTTACAGGTTTATCAGATTAAGAGGCAGCTGCCCGCCTCGGTAGCGTGTGTGCCTCACATTCAAGAGGTCTCGAGTTCGAATTTCAGTCAGGATGAGTTACCTGGATAAGGCTTTTCCGGGGTTTTGCTTTATCCTGAGAGACTAATGTCAGGTAACTCTAAGCTTCATGGACCCTGGGCTCATATGAGCAATATTTCACCCATTTCATTCATCGTCCGATATGACTTAAAGTTGGAGGATGTAGATTACGGAAAAAAAGGTAGCCCTGTTAACGGTATCTGGGTCGCGCATACGCGCCACTCGACTCGGACAATTTATCCGCACGCATTCTCGAAACAAACTGGATAAATGTGCAATGTCGCTTAGATGCTTACCTTTGAAAAATATTAGCTTTCTCCTTGTGGTCAAATACAGGTATTTCTCCGTCTTAATATCTAGAGACCCAAAAACGTCCGAACCGGCTGCACGGTGTTTCTCCAAACATCATTGCCGTCTGCCGCTATTATGGAAAGGCGCGGGTGGAACCATGCAACATTTTTAAAACTACTTTTAAACGCTTTACATAATGTTATTTAAGGACATACTGAAACTGACCACTATAGGCCTAATTCTTCTTGAGTCAACAATTGACGCCCGTGAATGCAATTTTGCCCCTCTCCTTATTTTTTAGAGAATCAACAGATAGGAAGCGTGGTTTTGCCTATTTGCAACAAGCCTCTGCAACAGTTCACACAGCCAATCTTTCGATGAGAACTATTGAAAATGCGTTTCGGACAGAATTGTTAGTAAAGATTTGTGCGCCCCCTCCCCCGACCCTCCGAGCTAACCCTCTGCGATTTCTACCTTTGGGTAACTTAAAGCATAAAGGGTAAAAGATGAACAGACACACTGGAAGAATTAAAACAAAATATCCACCAGAAAACTGCTAGTATTTCTCAACGTGAACTACGGGGAGTGATGGATAGTTTCCTAAAGAGGTGCCAGACGTGTATGGACAACTGTTATGCTCAGTTTCAGCAACTCCTTTAATAGCATGGGAAAGTAAAGTTTTTAAAAGTATTTTTAAAAAATGCTGCATGTTTCATCCATGCCTTTCTGTATTTTATTGGCAGACGGCAACGGGCACCGAGGAAGTGGACAACCAACCACCGCGCAACCGGTCAGGATTTTTTGGGTTTCTCGGTAGAATTGTTCTCATATGAAGTATGCTACTCTTTCTTCAGTACAAAGTGTACCTATTTTATTTTTGACCTAATCAGCAACTTAAAGTAGCCTAAGCACATTATAAATCCAAATAAAAGTTATATAACTACTTAAAAATATGAATTACCTGCTCACAGAATTATATGAATGGACAATGTCAATAAATAATCAAATTCAAAAGCCCTAAATGACTTACGGAACATATGACAAGATATACACAATATTTCAGGAATTAAAATGCAATGAAGAGGGATTTAAACATTATTGTACCTGTCTTCTAATAAATACGAAATAATGTCAATGGTATGAGAAAACGATTAGCGTTCACCATTTGAGCGGCTTCGGGGCTATATGCCCACACGATGATTATATTTCCGCCTCCACTCTATGTCCGCAAGCGGAGCAAGATACCAAATATGCAGTGAATAGTCACAATTCTGTAAAGATCTTATGGTGAACTGCTTATGCGTTTTAGTTTTCAGTAAGAAAATCTATTCGAAAATAATATTTTGTGATATTAAACATTTTCATCTTTAATCTTTTACTATTATTTTAAATCATATATCTGGTATACATTTATGTAAATAAATGAGAGTGGATTGTAGCAAAGAAAAAAAAATTGCAAACTTTGTATGTAAAAAAGAACACAACAAATTGAGAAACAAGATTGACTATAAACTTATGTATCTAAGGTACACATTTAGGGGAATCTGAAGTCATTTTAACAGCTTCCTGCAGTAGAGTGAAGTTACGTAAGTATATGAAAGTATAACTTGCCTCAAATTACCATAGCTCCTGCTCGCAGAAGAAATATAATTTGGCTCCACATCCATGATCGTTGATGCCACCGTTCAGACGGTAAAAGGAGCCACAGTCCTCACCCGGGCTTCCACCGACGTTATCGGGCAGTCCTGGACCTGCCCAGCGCAAAGCTCCTGAGCTGTTCAAAGGTTCCCCTGCAAGTAAAGTTACACACGGTACTCTAATGCCCGATTTCACCAACAGGTGTTAAAATCGACGTTAACAAATGTAACGTAGCATTTGTAACAGCGCTAACAATTTCTTGCATTTCACCAACCTGTTTTCTGAAAATGTTAAACACGTGCTAACGCCAAGAAACTTGTAAATATTACAGCTATAGAAGGCTGTGGATGACTGCGATACGCTTTTGTTTTCATTTTCGTCTGCACCGCAGTCTGCACACAGCCAAAAAATAGCGGATAAACAAAATCACAAACAAAAGCCGTGAAACAAATTTCTCATAAATGGAGAAAGAATTGTTAATTGAATTAGTGACGAAGTATAACGATATCGTAGAAAATAGGACGGATGCAGTGGATTTGAAAGAGAAAGATGTCACGTGGGAAAAAATTGGAAACAAACTTAATTCAAATGCATGTGTCATTACTAGAAACACGAAACGTATTACGTAAATTTAAAACGTTTCAAGACGGGAGGTGGACAGTGTATTATCCACATTATTCAGTGAATTATAAAATCGCAAGGTTATAAATACTTGAAACAAAGGCGAGATCGCCATATTCCTTTCGATGCATGTTCTAACCTCTCTTGTACTTCCGCAGTAACCTTCATAGCAACATGTTTCGACAGTCTATACCTCCGTAAAAGAATTTCTTCGGATAGTCCCTCAAAATCATTTCTTCTCATAGGCCGTACTCTATTGCAAAAACCATTTAGACGGTCTTAAATATCGCAAATTGACATCAACAGCTGAGTTTATGCTCGCCATCTTGACTATTTACAATTGTTAAGGACTTAACATCAGATATTTGGCGTGTTAGTTTAACAAGAGATTTAACACGAGTGTTACGCTAACACTTGTTGGTGAAATGCAATTTTTGTTTAACTATTGCTAAACTCGTGTTAAGTCTTAACATCTTTTGGTGAAATTGGGTATAAATCTTGGACATGACATGGTTCACCTTGAATGATGCGAATGAGACCACCAGAATACGATCATAGCTGGTGTAGGGTAGAAAGATTCTGGGTAGCCTAACTCACGCGCCTACAGAATGTAATTGTACATATTTCAATTAGACCCAAGTTGCTTTATGATGGTATAGTGAGAATAAAACTATATGAATTTGGAAATTTAATCCTTCTTCCACACCAGCCGTGTGTTGGCTAAGATTCGAATAGATAAAGACTGAAAATTTCAATGACATGGCCGGAATTTGAACCAAGTTCTCCCGGTCTCCGTCAGGTCGCTCTTAACCATCGACATGTTTCGACGTGTGGCTGTATTATCGAGAACTGCTGATACTGCAAGTATCTCCAAGTATGATTTCCATGTGGCAACAAATTTCTGTAAATAAACTTGAATATAGGAAATACAGGTTGTATATAAATTAATATCGGGGTGTTAACTCTTTATAATATGTATTACATTCAACTTAGAGTTATAAATGATATGTAAAATGAAAATGCAACTCAAACAGTTTTACCAAGAACCTTATAAATGTTCAATGTTACTACCCTTTGTCACTCGGTACACATCAGATCTATAGCCGAGTTCTTCCTAAACGTTCATAAGTGTGTATTTAGTAATTGTAGCAACAGCTGCTCCAATCCGGTTTGTTAATTCAGGGAGGTCAGCTGGTAGCGGAGTCACGTACACACGATCCTTGATGAAACCCCAAAGGTAAAAATCGCATGGCGTTAGATCAGGAGAACGTGGAGGCCATGCATAGCAAGCCCTGTAATTGGGGCCCTTGTGACCTATCCAGCACTCGGGTACACTGACGTTCAACCAATCGCGTACTTCGTATTCCAATGAGGTGGCACACCATCTTGCTGGAAAATGAAGTTCTCTGGCTCATTTTTTTCCAACTGAGGGAAGTGCCAAGGTAAGAAGTACCAGTTATAGTAGGTTCGCCAAAAAAGAAAGGCCAATAATCTTTTCGCCGGGATACGGCACAAAAAACATTCACTTTAGGAGAATCTCGTTGCATTGGTACCGTCTCGTGAGGATTTTCTGAGCCCCAGATGCGCACATTTTGAGTGTTAACCTGTCCACTAAGGTGAAAGATCGATTCATCACTGAAGACAACACGATCCATAAAATCGTCGTTGTCATTAAACAACATGTCGTTTGCGAAGTTGGCACGTAATCCGTGGTCTGTCGGCTTTAGAGCCTGTAATAACTGTAAACGGTAAGGACGTAGCCGTAAGCGTTTTCATACAATTTTCCAAACAGTCGACACAGGAACTTGTAATTCACGACTAGCCTTCCGGACTGATTTCTTTGGGCTACTAGTGAACGATTCTCTCACTCGCTCAACAGTCTCTTCACTTACTCTTGGTCGTCCCGTGCTCTTCCTTTTACAAAAGCAGCCAGAATCTTCAAACTGATGATACCATCTACGAATGTTATCATCACTAGTAGGATCACAACCGAACTTAATGCGGAAAGCATTAAACTACAGATTCGTTCTTTGCAAACTGCAAAACACCAAAGGCTGTGTTTGCCATATTTGCTACCACCGCTTTCTAGCGCATTGCGGCAGAAACATTGTACGTACATGCACACTGGTGCCAGCAAACAAAACTGTTTGAGTTGCTTTTTCACTTGACATATAATTTATAGCTGTATCATGTAATAAATATTATACAGAGTTAAAACCCCGATATTCATTTATAGACACCCTGTACTGTTATTTATAGGCAGATTACGTTCTATTAGTATGCCTCAATGTGAAACGATTCATAATCCTGCAAATAGATTCAAGAAAACCGGATTCATTTTTAATAAGAGATAGAAAGTAATTCGCCATGTTCTTAAAGGAGAAAAAATCTTTGAATCCAAGAAAGATTAGAATCAAGTCCAAAGATACCTTTGAGAAATCGAAAAGAATAAGGAGTTTCACAAATTGCTTTATAAGCATTGAAAATTAAATACCTGTAGTTCAGTAACTACAACCTGTCAATAATATCAGAAAAGTTGATTTTTACAATTTTATGTTGAATGATCTTAAAGGTCGCTTTAGTGAGACACATTTAAATTCCTTTATAAGTAAAGTGTGATTTTATTTGCAGGGTCATAACGAATTAATAAATGCTAATGCAAAGTTTTTCAAAATATAGATGAGATATGTGGCAACAAAAGAATATCATTAGCGGTTTCTGTCATATTTTGCGGAGAAATTTAGACGCAAATAAGAGGCTATAAATACCAGAGATCCGCCGGGAAACTATGTGCCTCCCGCTGCCACGAAGATTCTCGATAGAACGGCCACGTGTCCAAACGAAGACTTTATACTTAAGTCCAGACTTTAAGTTTATAATATTAAAGAATTTATACTAACCCAATACAGTAAGAAATTGATTTTCCACATATAGGTCATGAAATCCGATGAAGGCCCACACCACTTTCTTGTCTGGTACAAGTCTTTCAAATATTTCCATTAAAACTTTTGATTCCTCTTCAGAGTTGACTATGGCGAGATGAGCGCCCTCTTGGATACAGGTATCTCGTGCTTCAGCCCAAGTCTTCATTGTTGTGTGTAGTTTGTAATATCCCACGCCTTTATGGTACTCGTAACCCGGACCGGCTTTCAGTGGTGGAGCTGGAAAAAAAAAACGAGTATTCAAGATTATTTGTTGTAGGTATATGTCCTATGACTTTACGCAAGAGCAGTTCTACCATCAGTTTGAGCTGATACCTATTAAAATGACTGAAAGGTTCTGAAAATCGTATTGGTGTCCAAGACTGATTTACAATAAACCGAAATTGGATGGAGAAAGAGGGCGAAGCGGAAAACCTGAATGATGAGAGCTTTTGATTTTCGTGGAAAACACAAAAACGTTTATAGCATACTGGAATTAGCATATAAATCGCTTTTCTGCCATTTGAGGTCATTTATTCTAATATTATGAGAGAGAGAGAGAGAGAGAGAGAGAGAGAGAGAGAGAGAGAGAGAGAGAGAGAGAGAGAGAGAGAGGGAGGGAGGGAGAGAGGTGTTAATATCGGAAACAATTTAACTACTGATCTTGAGATATTTTTGAGAGCTTAAGTAGACATGAGCCACATAACACCAAAGTTTAATTCATAATTACTAAAAGACTAGACAGGACTTAATTTCTAAGTAATAATAACCAATGACGCGACAGCTCATATAGGGCCAAGGCCTGCCAAACCGACTACCGGCCTCACGCCCACATACGCAAGGTAGAGGTGGGTGATCATCCAACCGATACAGGAAGGAGATGTGGTCAGTATCTCGGCACCCCCAGCCGGAAAGTTGGCTTTCTTGACCATGGCCCCTTACCTATGGTGAGCTTCTCATTTTTCTCACGATGCTGAGTGGACACCGGTCCTATATCCGGGACCGAAAATCCACACCCCCAGGACTGGGATCGAACCCGAGCCGCATTCCGTGGCAGGGAACCAAGGCCTTAGCCCACTAAGCAACGGCGCAGGACATAGTTTTTATGTACTCTAATACAAATGCATTGGAGTTAAAATAATAACCTCGAAGAAACCTTGAAAACTTTATTTATGGTAATTTATGTGAAATTAAAAAATGGATCGAAGTAAGGAATTGCATAAATGCTATGCACATAAAATGTAACATATAAATTATGTTATGAATGTTAATTTATCAAAATCTTTTAGAGTCGCTTTTCTAAAAATATTTCCGAGACATTTGCTGTTCCTGATAGGAATGCTTTAGTGCTTTAAAAACACAAATTATTACTTTTCCCCCTCCCTTTCATCAGGTCATACGTATTAAAAATAATAACTGCAGCCCACAAATTGAATTAATTTCTGAAATCATTAATCACGATTAACCATTTAAAGAACAACTAAAGAGAGGCATACAAAGATTCATTGAAAATGTGTTTATTAGGAATATGTAATGATCGATCATCCCATAACAGAAAAACAAACAGGGGCTTGTCTTTGCTGATCTCAATTCGTAAGGAGTTACTGTGGAGACTTTTATAATAAATAGGGGAACCACAATGAAATTACACTCAGCGGTTCTGCAAGAGAAATAAGCAGGAAACCGTGGTTTTAAATCAAAGACCACACCATCTCACTTTATGATATCAGGTCTTCCTTTGTAGTTTCCTTGCGGTTCTGTAGTTGTATTTAAGCGGGAATTTAAAATATTCAGTCTATCTCTCTTTATCTATCTCTATCTTCAATCCCTAGCTCTTCTTAATTCATGAAATGTACGAGTGTATTAAGTTCCTTACATCATACAGGATGCTTATGGTTGTCTCTGTTGTCGGTGTTATGGAGCACAAATTCAAGAGGCCTTAATTTTGGGACTCCAGCTGACAAGTAACCCAAACGCAACTGCATTACCTTCCATAAATGATTATTTAAAAACCTTCTCTTCTCGTTAACCGGGTAAACATCCATTACAATTTACACATAAGTTACAGGTTGCCGTAGGATAGAATACAGATTTTTATAAAACAGGTCACCATAAAATGGTTCTGAAGTACAATTTTTTTTTTTTTTTTTTTTTTTTTTGCATGACTATCAGAAAATAGTGTTTCAAAACACGAACCAAGGACAAACGCTACAAAAATGTTACTTCACATAAAATGCATGCTTTTACTAGATCTACATCTATTGTGTACTAAGATTTTGTCTACCTAATAGAATTTATCTACCAATTTATTTATAAGTTATTTAGACTTAAGAGATATTCACAGGCTATTCCCAGAAAATTTAAGTGACATACCTATATCATGCAAATACGCTGAAATTACTTTAGTTTATTCAAAATTGTTAGAGATATTTGAAGCCATTAAAGCTTCTGCAGTGTTCTTCACTTTGAATTAATTTTGCAAAGCTGGTGAAGTATGAGAGATAAACAAAAGTTTACTGCTAACAGAAATGTACATCTCGTTAAAGCACACACATTATTTTTATACAAAATAAACTATTTCAGAGATATGTGTTGTTATAGCTTTCAATTTTAAACTAAGTATACTTTGCCAAAATGATATGTTCTTATTATTTTTTTTCTCCTGGACTTGCATTGAGAACGAAATTTCAAATCCATCATTTAGAGATCTGACTATCGCCAAGGTGTACTGCATTCCCTTATTTCTTATTTTATCTACACAAAACATTAACTACAGCACTTCTTAAAAATGTTACCTGGATTAATGCAAAGAATTGCCTTATTTTAAGAATATTTTATTGCAGAATGTGAATATAAATTCCTTGAATATTTTATTTTAATGAATCTTGTTTGATTTTTCCTTATTACCCAAAGCGGCTTACCTTTTTTAAATTAAGCTGTCCCACCGCACCCAGGAACACAATTTTGAAAGCAAATGTTTGAGAAAGTAACAAAGCGATTTTGCCAATTAAAATAGCTCTTTATATATACACCTTAGCATATTAACCTATAATTATTGTGGAAATTTATATTTTTGAATTAGGAGTACGGGCATACTAACCTACAACTGTAGCTGTTATAATCACCGATTCCAGTTTATCACAATGTGCTGTACTTTGTTCCAAGTTCAAAGTCCATGGATTAGTGTTGATCTTGTCCTCTGTAGTTACATCTATTCCGTGCTCTAATGTTGCCTGCACAGATATTGTGATAAATATCAGATTAATAAGATGATTAATATGAGTAAAATATTTGCTGCACTAAAGCAAAGAAATTAACTTTGAAGTCTACATAAGGCCTCCAAATAATTTAAAGATACAAATATTATTATGCCCTTCCAACTTAAATAAAGGTGTTATATTCTTGGATTTCTGAAGGAATGTTTAATCAGTACGAAGTAAAAAGCGTATTCATTTATTTTCTTTATATTTCTAATGTATTTTGTAGAATTTTTATAAACAGAACAATTGTTACCTTTTACACAGTTAAATTTCTGCTTATTCAGGCACACTTTCCTGAAAATATGGATGACCTATGGAATTGAAACTTCATACACTTGGGCAACATATTTCCTTATATAATTGCCTGCATTTTTATTATTACATGATTAAAATTACTTATGTTACAGACACAAACTCCAAAGTTTAAGTAAATATTTTTCTCTGTCTTTAAGACAGAAAGAAACCCATGGTTGAACTAACGGTGACGTGAGTTTCTTCCACTTTATGAACATACCTGTGCAGTCCAATGACCAGTCTGATTTCTTCGACTGGTGACGGTAAGTTTCATAGAACTTTCTCTAGGATTTGGACAGTTGGCTGTGTGTCCTTGCTCAGATATCCACAGCAATGTTAATATTATTGCAAACTTCAGCATTCTGAAACAGAGCAAAACTTTCCTTAGTAATAACATTCACTGCTTGCGACTGTTACACTTAAAATTTATGTACAATATAGGATCTAATAAATATGCCTTACTCATTTATAAAGTGCACAACACGCGGTAGAAATTATGTGAATTGTAGCTACTCAAGTGGCGGCTACTAAATTTATCCGTTTTCTATTGCCACCCGAGATGCAATTGTTTTTTTTTTTTTTCAGTACCTATTACTAATACCCGATTTCGCCAACAGATGTTAAGACTTAACACGAGTTTAGCAGTAGTTATACAAAATTGCATTTCACCAACAAATGTCAGCTTAACAGCCGTGTTAAAGCTCTTGTTCAACTAACAAGCCAAATTCCTTAACAATTGTAATAGTCAAGATGGCGGGCGTGAACTCAGCTGTTGATGTCGATTTGCTATATTTAAGGCTGACTAAATGACATTCGTAATAGAGTACGGCCTATGAGGACAAATGATTTTGAGGGGCTATCAGAAGACAATTTTTAAGGTATAGACTGTCGAAACAATTTGCTATGAAGGTTACTGCGGAAGTACAAGAGAGGTTAGAACATGCATCGAAAGGAATATGCCGATCTCGCCTTTGCTTCAAGTATTAATAACTTTGCCATTTTTATAATTCACTGAGTTATGTAGATAATACACTGTCCACCTCTCGTCTTGAAACGTTCAAGTCACTCGTCCTTCTTAGCACCTCGTTTTAAATTTACGTGCTACTGACGAGGTTGTTTCGTTCATGCACTTGAATTAAATACGTTTCCAATATTTTCCCACATGAAATCTTTCTCTTTTACATTCTCCTTATCCGTCCTTCTATTTTCCACGATATCCTCATCCTTTGCCAACAATTCAATTTACAACTCTTTCTCCATCGATGAGAAACTTGTCTCACGGCTTTTGATTACGATTTTGTTCATCCGCCATTTTTTCAGCTGTGTGCAGACGAAAATGAAAACAAAAGCGCATCGCAATACGTTTAGAAAGTACTCGTAATACGACTCATCCATAGCCTTCTAGAGCTGTAATACTTACAAGTTTTTTGGCGTTAACACGTGTTGGTTAACATTTTCAGAAAAGAGGTTGGTGAAATGCAAGAAAATTAACAGCCTTGTTAGCGATGTGACAATTGTTACGTTACATTTGTTAACGTCGACTTTAACATCTGTTGGTGAATTTTAGTTAATTGATGGAAATTTATCATTTCTCCACACTAGCCGTATATAGGCTAAGGTTTTTGATAAATAGATTCAATATGAAAAATTTAATGCCATGGCCGGGATTTGAAACACGGATCTCCTGGTTTCCATCCAGTCGCTCCTACCCTTTGAGCTATCATGGTCAACGTGCCGCCCTGGCATTAAATTCTCCATTTGACTCATATATTTCCCCGGTAGACCACTAGGGGCTCTCGCATTCGAGATACACCGTTTGTGGCGACTTACTATCGTAAGTACTTAAGTCCCATCAATTAACTAAAATAATAAGAGTTAAACAATGAAGCCTGGGACTCTAGTACTTACGATAGTAAGTCGCCACAAACGGTGTATCTCGAATGCGAGAAGCCCTAGTGGTCTACTGGAGAATTTAGTGCCAGGACGGCATGTTGGCCATGGTAGCTCAAAGGGTAAGAGCGACTGGACGGAAACCAGGAGATTCGTGGTTCAAATCCCGGCCATGGCATTAATTTTTCATGTTGACTCTATCTATCTGTTGGTGAAATCGGGCATAAGTCTGTCACTCCAGAAGTGGCCGATACGTCTAAATAAATGGAAGCTATTAAGTTTATTTACATAACTCCATTCTTGACAATTGTTCGTTTAATTATATCGTAACAGTTCACACTCAGAATATAAACAGAATTTTTATTCATTATTTTATTGTCATTTTCTTCTTTAAATAGTCAAAACAAACTAAAGCTATGGATTATATCTAGATGAATTGTGAATTTGTTGTTATATTACTACAGCTGAACTGGAGACTCACTGAAAGTCATAATGAATGGTTTAAATTTCTAAAACCATCCATGAGAGAAACAGGTTATTCAGTATCTAAAACACATTTTAATTACAAGACCCGGCAAATGTTTTGATTAGTTTGGTGGATGTAACCTGAAAAGAGTAGTGTTAAAGAAATGCCAGGACATCATGAACTACCAAACATGTACCTTTGTTGGCTCCTTGCACAACACAAAACGTTTCTATATTGCGGTATTTGTTTATTTGAAGTGCAATTCCTAGGAAATGTGTAGTGTTTAACGCCCGCTTTTACTACATACGGCACCGCAGGCGATGACACTGATGGTACATGAGATGAAGATGGAGCACCGGTGAAATGAGATGGCGGGGGATCCCGGAAATCCCGGAGAAAACCCGCCCCAGAGGTCACCTGGGATCCAAGCCAGGCCGCCTTGGTGAGAGCCAAGCGGTCTAACCACTGAGCCACGGCGCGGCCATAATTCCTAGGATACTGCTGGAAAATTTAAAATTGCATCCCCTCATAGATTCAGGTTGTTTAGGGAACAACATCAGCCTTCACTTTGAAGGAGAATTCAGTATCACTTTTTTTTTTTTTTTTAGAAAATAATAGGTATGTTGAATAGCTTGTAGGCGAAGCATATTTGTACTTAAATGATATTGGAGATATATCCTATGGCACTTCATGAACCGCATTTCAAACCGAAAAGTTGACCACCCTTTGTGCTACTTCTGCTGATTATTATTCCTTAAAAACCAAATTGAGAAAGCTGTAATACTGAATATAAAATATATTATCCTTGAGAGGTTTAATTTCTCAATGTGAAAATATTTTTGTTCGACTCCATGTCCAGAGCTAGCCGCCATAGGTTTCTTCTTGGCAGATATCTCAAACCATGAGTGTCCCATGCTATGCTCTATGCAACTATGCTCTATTCAGGATCTGAAGAATAAGATACCAAGTGATTTTCAAGAAATTAACTGACCCCAGGTTTATGCAGTGTGTCGTAGACAATTAGTTTCAAGCAAGGTAACAAAAAACATACGATACAGAAGATGTCACTTGAAATGTGTAATTTTTCAATAAATTATTAAATTGTAGATTGTATTACGCTACGGAGGGGGCTCGGCACGGAGTTCCAGTCTTGATCTATTGTACCTATGCCCCCAAGTAGGCTATCACCGGAAGGAAGGATGAAGCGAGAGGAGACAGAGGGCTGCCGTCCCAAGGAGCCACGACAGTGCTAAATTCCAGAACTTCGATATCTTTCTATATCTATAAAAGTACATACCTGTATCGTTAATCTTTCTTGTAACAATTAAATTCTAGTTAGTACGTGTATCTATTAAAACTCCACTGCATTCTAAGTAACAAGGGTCACCATTTCAGAATGCAGTGATGGGAGACGTTGTGTTAAATCGGTCCATCCTGTGTCCAGATCACATTTCCACTTCCTCTCCGGATATTCATAAGAACAAGTTTAAGATACCACATCCTAGCCGGAAGTGTCACATGTATATGTCGATTTTGCACGAGACTATAGTAAACTCATATTCAATGTAATTATAATCCAAATTCATCTGCTGAACTCCAAAGCCTTTAATAATACAATTCGATTTCCGTTACTCAAGATGGAAGTGAAGGCATATTGTTGGCACAGTAAAACTTTGCTGTAGCTTTTATTCAAAACTATCTATTTTACTACACCTAAGGAATTAAATACAATCATAGGATAGCCTATAGAATTCTGAGGAGTCTATTATTTGGGCTCCGATAAATGTTAAAACTTTTATCTAGAGTGGTCAAATGTTGCAGAATTTTATGTAAGATATTGAACATTTGATTAAGGGTAACCTTTGAAAGTTTTAATATGCGAGGGCTGTTCACTAAAGAATGATCATGATTTGTTTTTGACAATGTACCTGTATTCATCCTCATAATTTTGATGGTCCTTCTCAAAATAGTCTCCCCTGAATGCGATGCACTTGTCCCAGCGTTTCTGCCAGTCTTCAAAGACATGCTGAAAACCAATTTTGAGAGATCCTTCAAAATCGCCTCCGCAGCCTTCACCACCGCTTCTGGATTTTTTTTTTTTTTTTTACTTTTACTTTTACGTCCTCCAACGTGAAGTCATATCGGATGGTGAATGAAATTGGTGAAATTATGCTAAATGTGTCCAGGGTCCATGGAGCGTATAGCTACCTGACATTCGTCTTTAAGGATAAAGGAAAACCCAGGAAAAAACCTTAAACAGGTAACTAACCCTGACCGAGATTCGAACTCGGGACCTCTTGAACGTGAGGCAGACTCGCTACCATTTACACTACCGAGGCGTGCTCTTCTGATGATGGATAATGCTTCCCACGAAGACGTTTCTTCAATTTAGGGAGTAGAAAAAGGTCACAAAGGGCTAAATCCGGACTATAGGGAGAGTGAGGGATGCACTCCACGTTGATTTTTGCAAGATGTTTAGCAACATTGACAATATGCGGCCGCACATTATCGTGGTGCAGCATCCAGCCTACTTCACAGAAATGTGACACCTAATGAAATGTTCAGTATTTCAGAAAGTAATCCTCTCACAATGGCAGCAGCAGTGTTGATGCAGTAACTGGAGCACCGCGTCCAACTTCCTTTGAAATTGATTGTCTCCCTTCTTTAAACATTTTAAACCACCTTCGAGCTGTGCTGTAGGGAAGAACAAACTCTCCATAGGCCTCCTGTAACATTGTATAGGCCTCAACTGAATATTTGTTGAGACGAAAGCAGAATTTCAAAGCCACATATTTTCCCTTGCGTGTTACCTCCATTGTAGCATCCGCCTCGGTAGCGTGGTGGTAGCGAGTCTGCCTCACGATCAAGAGGTCCCGAGTTCGAATCTTGGTTAGGGTGAGTTACCTGGGTAAGGCTTTTTCCAGGGGTTTCCCTTATCCTGAAAGACGAATGTCGGGTAACTCTAAGCTCTATGGACCCTGGGCTCATTTGAGCGTTATTTCACCCATTCTATTCATCGTCCGATGTGACAACGTTGGAGGACGTAAAATTACAACAACAAAAAAACTCCATTGTAGCGGTAGGCGATACTGAACATGTCTGAACTTGGCTGGTACTCACAGGCGGGAACCAGGAGTACCAACAATGAAACTACTACGGCGTGTTTGTTTCACATTAAGCTAACAGAATATAATAAGTTTGAAGTTTAGTGTAAAAAATTATGACCGTAAAAATATCATGACCATTCTTTATTGAACAGCCCTCGTATAACAAAGCTTCAACAATCTTCGTACACATGACTCGATCGACCAAGGAATAAACTCGCACTTTTACTATTTTAAAACAAATATAATTGAGTCTAATACCTATAACGATTTTGCCTCAATTGGATAATTAGAGTGGTCACAAGTTGTGTGTGTTCCTAGCGATATTTGTGTCCCCCAGTCCACTTGTATAAACAAATTTAAAATAAAGAAAAACATTTTCACGTTTTTATGCTGTTTCATTGAAAGCACTATGATAGTAATCTATAATCCCTCTCCGAATTAAGGCCAATTCGTTTTTGATAGAAAAATACATTTTGGATGTTACTCTAGTCTTCAGGGAGGGAGGAGCAAGATAATAGAAGAATGCAAAAAGGAATGATGGAACAATCTCGACAGAGAAAACCGAAATATTTGACAGGATGTCAGGTGAATAAAGAGACAGGATTCCAGGGGGAAAATTGACGCTATTCAGCATAGCTCCTCCATGGCCAATTAATTGCGCTGCTACCAGTGGAAGGGACCAGGTGAAACATCACTTCCTCCGGGATGCGGACCCAACTGAGGTCCTAACTGCATCCCAGGGTGATCAAAGTTAGGAAAATTAAAGGATATCTAGTTAAAATCAGTTAGAAGTCGTCGCTTGTATGATATTCTACTTGCGTACACTTCGAAGTGTCTTCTTAGCATTTGCTTCGGTGAATACTGTTTCCTTGAAGGCTCATTGAGGCCTTCTCAGGATGCTTTCTGGTTGCTTGGATATCGTGTTGGTTGTTCTGGGCTGTTTCCTTAGTATTCTTTATGCCTATTATTCGTATCGTTTTCGAAATTTTTTCCGCCCATCCTCGTGAACCATGTGTGATAAGGAGTTAGTTGAATTGCATACAGGCTTTTTTTTTTTTTTTTTTTTTTTTTTTTCATTGTTTAACTGTAGAGTGTCCGTTGAAACTTGTGTAATCTGAGGACATTGCCTTGAGGCTTCTCTAATGTTGGTTTTTACTCTTTATCATGATGGAATATACTCAAACATGCACACATTCAGACGCTGCACTAAGTACCAAAGATAGCCCAAAACTTTACTACCTCAGTCGTAAATTAAGGATTGGAATAGAGGAATTATGCTTCTCCCAGCAATTTTCTTTCGCTGTAGTCCGTACTTCAGTTGTTGAGAGCACCTGCCTGTTGTAGGATGTTCTCGGCGGTGCGGTGGTAAGTTTTCTCGATCGAAGATTATTCCAGTAGTCTAGAAGTATAATTTGCGTCATCTAATGAACCAAACATGAAGACCCAAATATGAACCAAACATGAAGGCAGTGTATACTATGTAACACCATTGCTTACAGATAAAAAGTTCCAGAATTCATTTATTACATATTTTCAAGTAGGTGCAGTGGGATTAGAGGAATACAGTAGGCTTAAGCAATAATCAAAACATTTAAGAGCTGGTCACTATATTATGACCTTGAAATTCCCTTCTCTTTGCGCGACCAGAAGGAAAAGAAAACCAATAATGACTTCAGTTTGAGAAAAATATAATGTAATCTTCACACGGATTATCTTGAAAACTGTTAACTTAACAAGAACAGTATTTGACATAAATTGTGTGTATTTGTGCAGTAACAGTTTGTCTACCCCTTATGGTTAATGCAAAGTAATGCAAAGGTCATTCAGAATGAACGGGACTTCAAAGGACATGCCCAGAAAATTGAAGATATGAATTTAGTAATATGAAGACACTAATGCAATACCCCCCAGAGGCCTACTTCGGTAGGTACGGGTTTGGCGCACCCGGGGTCCCGAGCCAACAGTCTCCCTCGTGTGGGCTCCTCTTCGTGGTTGAGGGAGACGGTCAACAGGCCCACCCACGTGTAGGCCGTGCGTGGAGACCCGTGGAGGTTATTAGATTCTTGTCTAGTTTAGAGTTTAGGATTTAGTGAACGAAATTTTTAGTAGGTTTTGGTTGATGTTTTTTATGTACGTGTATTTGTAATAGGTTTTGTTACACTTGTATAGTTTTTAGAAAGTTTTATATCTGGCTTTTGCCATGACTAGTTTTTTAAATCATCAACTAATGCAATAAAAATAGTTGTGTGTGTGTGTGTGTGTGTGTGTGTGTGTGTGTGTGTGTGTGTGTGGTGTTTAACGCCCACTTTTACTACATACGGCACCGCAGGCGGTGACACTGGTGGTACATGAGATGAAGATGGAGCACTGGTGGAATGAGATGGTGGGGGAAACCGGAGGTACCGGAGAAAACCCGCCACAGCGCCGTGTTGTCCACTACAAATCTCACTTTACGGTCGCCTGGGATCGAACCCGGGCCACCTTGGTGAGAGCCAAGCGGTCTAACCACTGAGCCACGGTGCGGCCAATAAAAATGGTTGCAGAACTTTTTAAGAAAATCCTAATTTTTAAAATTTTTAAAAATATTTTCTATATAAAGAATAGTTTGGGTTGAGAAAAACATTTTTGAAAATTTTGCTGTGGCATATTAGATTATTTAGCCAACTTTTTTGAGTTATGCTGTTCACAGACAGATAGACAGACACACACAAACACAACTGGATCTTTACCTAAAAAAATATTTTATATTCTATTTCGAGAATTCCAAATTCCAATTAAATTTCTCGGTGTCAAATTTTTGGTTATAATACAATACTTTTCTGTCCATTATAGGTAAGCATAGGGGAAAAATTAAGTTTAAATATTTGTTTCCTTCAAGGTGTTGATTGTTCCTTCATTTCTTTTGTTTCAGATGTTGTAGGACGTCTGTATCTCAAGTAGCAGGACCAAGAACTAAACTGTCTTCAAAATCAACGACTTTTTCACTTTCTTCACATTGTACGCTGCCATGCATTACTAGCTGACTTTTGAATTTCCTAGATAAAACAGAAAATAAATAAATTATATTAGTATCACGTACAAAATAGTCAATATTCGTTAAATATATTTATAGCATCAGTAGATTTTATCTTACTGCTTATATCAGTAACTATCGTTTCCTTTCTTCACAGAAACGAAACGTTTACCATCTGTAGACAATTGGATAAATATATTGTCGTGGCAACGGGCATAAATAGATAACACATGGCGGATAGTGTTTCACGGTAATAAAGAGTGTGCATAAGCAGTTAACGATAGTGCGTCTAGTGCACACAAAGAGCCGTCAAATGCAGATAAACATAGCGCTTGAGATAAGTGACTTGCCGGCCCAGATAGTGCTTCAGGTAAGGAAGGTTCTAGTGATATCTAGATTGACAGAGAATAATTGCTTTTCTTTTTGATCGAGAAGTCTCTCGAATTTATGAATGAGATATATAAGAGATTGTGACACGCCAGCTGTGAGGTGTTGTAAAGACATGTAACAAGAGAGTTGTAAAACAGTGAGGCGAGCAGTAAACAGCTGAGAGTGTTTTTGTTGTTGTAACGAGAGCTGTTTGTTATTGTCATCGAACTTGGTGTTGTGGATTGTGATATGTGATGTAATTCTGCTGCTACGCAGTGTGTTTCTACGCAAATAAAGAACATTTAGAATTTTGGCAAATTGGACTTTGAAGCTGATTTTTCAGATAATTCAAGAAATTCGTTAAAATTTCCATATATGGAGATTTAATGCAAACATGGCCCTCTGAAATTAATGAAAAGGTTAAACCAAGATGGCTTTGTTTGTGACGCAACAGATCGCCTAGGTTTATTATCATTCCAAGTTATAGAACTTTCCAGAAATTCGGCCGCGCTGTAGCTCAGTGTTTAGACCGCTTGGCTCTCACCAAGGTGGCCCGGGTTCGATCCCAGGCGACCGCAAAGTGAGATTTGTGGTGGACAACACGGCGCTGGGGCGGGTTTTCTCCGGGACCTCCGGTTCCCCCGCCATCTCATTCCACCGGTGCTCCATCTTCATCTCATGTATCATCAGTGTCACCGCCTGCGGTGCCGTATGTAGTAAAAGTGGGCGTTAAACACTACACATTTACATTTCCAGAAATTCAATTTTTGACGTCAAGCCAATCAAATTCAAGTTTTGGTCCCTTAGCAACAAGAAATTGTAGAATGAACCAATCCGAGTTCAGTAAAATTTTAATTTGATTTCATCTTCACTTGTGAAAGATCTCAGTCCTTCTTGTTCTTTTGATGTAGTCAGATGTGTTATAGATATCGTCTCAGACACAGACGCACACAGACAAGGAAGCTGGAGAGATCATCAATTCTGCATCCTGAGGAAGGTAAGTCGCCTCACCGAGGGATAGCATGTGGGTGCGTCGCGTGGCTTGAAGTTACATTTCGCCACACACGACAAACTTTTAAAGAAAAACTTATTACAACTTTTAATTCTACGAACCCACAAAGTCACAATATATAAATGTAAAAGTTCCCTAACTTTCTAGCCTTATTTACGAACATTGTCTATAGTGTATTATAGTTATTCGCCTCTTAGTTGGAGCCGAATAATAAAAATTGTTCAAAGGTTTCTCTTATATATAGTTTTGGCATTTTAGGTACAATATTCAAGCTATTTTTAAAACAAAGGAACTGTTTAATTTATAAGGAATGTCAAAACAGTTTATGAAATAAAGCTTAATTTCTAAACGATTTGGGATAGAAATATAGAATTTAAACCATCTTTAAGGTTAGGTTTTGCTCGAACATTGACGATACCATTTACGAATGGCAGCTTGTGTGCGCTTGTCACGTGGTTTCTCCCTTTATAAATATAATATGGGAGTTTCCAATTTTGCTTTGAATAGCTTTAACATATGAATGACATTTCAGACATAAATGACTCATTTATTTATAAAACGTTAAATAGAGCTAATTAGAAATATAGTAGAGCTAGAGATAATCTTGAGGAAACTGGGATAGGATTTGTATTAATTGAGAACAAAATGGAAAATAATTCTGGAAAGCACTGAGAAACAGGGTAGAGGACGTGGATAAACAGGAGATGCCACTTTGCTTTTATAGAAAAATAAAAAAATAATGGATAAGAAAAGGGTGTTATGTTACTTAATAAATAAGAGAGGGAAGGATTAGCTTGGAAGTTGACAGGAATGAGAGGCAACGAATTAGTACGATATACGAGACATGTTTTCTAAGTCAGTACCGTTTTGGAATTAAAAAAGACGTGCATAGATATCGCAATAATTTTACATTTACATGAAAGCCTGTATCTTAATCTACTTTTCTACATAATTTCCGTGAATATTGAGGCACTTGTCATAACGTGGCACCAGTTTTTGAATACCCTCCTCATAAAATTCCGCTGCCTGACGTGTTAACCACTGTATCAAAACTGTTTTGACTTCGTTATCGTCTTGAAGAGGCTGACCGCCCAGATGTTTCTTCAAGTGCGTCTGTTTTCTCTCACCTTTTCGTCCAATTTCTGCACCAAATCTTCAGTAACGACCGAAGGACGCCCACTCCGTTCTTCATCATGCACGTTTGTGCGGCCATCTTTAAATGCTTCAACCATTTCCTTACCATTCCATCACTCATGTTTTGTCCGTAAACTTCACAGATCTCACGATGAATATCGATTGGTTTTACGCCTTTAGCACTAAGAAATCGTATAACAGCCCATACTTCAAAATCGGTGGGACTCACGATTGTGGGAGGCATCTTAAACACTCAGTAACCAACGTATACAATGAAGAATCAGACTGTAATGGCGTCAGTGCGTAGACAAGAGGGGTAGGTAACCAGCGCGCATGCGCGGAACGCCGACCGTAGCGCTGCGGCGGCGGAATGGCAAAACGGTACTGACTTAGAAAACATGCCTCCTATTTATTATTCGTGGGGAGCAGTCCAATATAGTTCAAGCCTAACTGAAAGCAGAGATAAGAAATTGGAGGAATGAAATTTGAGGGCACAAATTATATATTATGCCAGGAGAGATGGTAGCGATAAAAACGTTGAATGAAAAGGAAATGAGAAGATCAAATAAATAGAAAATTTTTTTAGAAATGTAGAAAACGTAAAAACGGTCAGTATAAGATCAGAGATGAGGAGAAAACAGTGAGGATTGCGTTAGCACAAAAAGTGGCTACCCTTACTAACAGCTAGGAGCCTACATAGGCTTAGCGTAAGGTGCAATCAAATAATTTTTATATTTTCAATAAAGTGTTAATGGAAGTATAACCTAAGTTCAATATATAGTATTATTTTGTTATTGTTACTACTTTAATTGTTATATATTAAAATGTTTTTGAAGATATTAAAATATAGTATAGTAAGAAAGTAATGCCAGCCTCGGTAGGGTAACATAGCGGCCTGACGTTCAAGAGGTCCCAAGTTCGAATATGGTTCAGGGTGAGTGGATAAGGCTTTTTCCGGGTTTTTCCCTTAACCTAAGCTTCATGCACCCTGGGCACATTTTAGCATCATTTCACTCATTCCATTCATCGTTCAATATGACTTAAAATGTTAAAGGACGTATATTACAACAAAAAGGTAATCCTCTCTTCCTTAATAAACTAACTTATTGAATCAAGGTATAGAGGTACACTTAGAAGGCTGCTCTGTAATGATACGGTCCCTGTTAGGCATAACATCAGCATAATAACAGTGGAAGTCATATTAAATGCATAATTAAGGGCGGATAGATACCACAATAAGAATTAAGCTAAGTTATAACAAATATAGAGAATAATGATTTTATATACAGATGCAGGAACTAAACAAGCAACCCAATACATATATTTTATTGCAAGCACGTGAACCCAACGTGTAAAGAGAGCCGGGAAAATGAACACTTACCCTCACAGGAATTTTCCTTGTGTTGAGCCGACAAAGGGGGCATTGTTCGAGAATCGCCCCAGGGTAGACCCAAGCGACAACGAGTCGCCTGCTGATGCATTGGTCTGCACATGATACGTGATGATAGTATAGACACCCGGCATTTAAGCTACACTTCTGCAAACGTGCTCCTCCATTAATTACCTAGACCGTTGGGAAGTGTAAGCTGCGTGGAATACATGCCTCAGAAACTAGAAATTGCGATGAAATATAAGAGTAGAGATGAAACACAACCTATAAGGAACGAGTAACATGTCACATGACCTCTAAAGTGTCCAAAATTCGGCGAAAGGAAGGGGAAATTTGTGCAATGGCGACGTTTGATGTTTGCTAGGAAAAGCACTCTGTATTGGCGAGCGAAATGGGCAACAAGTTCTGAAATTTCATCAAAGTCCGTGTTCGCGGATGTACGGAGCAACACATATTAGGTGGTCATCAAACACTCTGTGTTAACGAGCGAGTGAAACAGCACACATTACAACATCATCAAGATTTTACCAAACTCTGTTGTTGTATATTTCTCCGGAAATTAGTGCGCGAAGTAAGGTTCTCGACTTCCAGGAACCACAATGCATACACGTCTTCATAAATCACTCGGCGCATCCTAGAAATGTACAAGTTGCTCGCAACTGTGGTTCAAACTAGCCGTCATGTCGCACGCACAGCGACGGGCAAATCCTAAATCTTGCACCTAATGTGCGAGTTACACCTACAGTACAGTGACGAGTGGAGATGGCCAATGATATAAATAAACTTGTCATTCAACGGTCGTGGCGTCTTCTATATGATAATACCCATACACTGTCAGGACGCACCCACTCCTTGAAACCCAAAGGAGAGAATCCATGCAGACCCACCCTGAGAAAAAACCCGACATGTTGTAAACCTCCCATTGGTAGCCCTCACCCGTCACATATCCTATCACATGAGGTGTTGAGTGCCGGGAGGGCTCAACGAGGTACTTAACGCACAAGTACCGCCTCAGTAACTTGTAAAAAGTTTAGAAAACTCGTCTGTTAAGGTTGCATACAAATAACGAGCAATGTCATTATAGCAGACATTGAAAGATGTTGATCCTCTCTGATGGGTACCATGTAATATATGCTTCAAAAATAGATTGTTATCAACTTATCACTAGTAAGTTATTACTTTCGAGAGCTGGCACTGTGCCATGAAATCCTTATAGATTACTGCTGTCACTGAAATTCGAATGTTAAATATGTCATAAATTATCGGAATGCTTCAGTGCATACCTACATCCTTTAAATTTACTTTGTTTTGGGCACAGTAAAAGTGGGAAGTCCTTTGCATTATGCAATTTAGAAGTAAGGGTTAGAAAACATGAAGAAATGCTGTAACTTCATTGATACTTATCTCTTCAATCCGGCAGTGCTTATATGAAAAGATTCAAATCGCTCCTGCTTTAGACATAACAAAAACAGAGCACGGGGTATTTGATTTTCTTTTTAACACCTCCCTTTCATTCCAAAGACTGAGCGTAGCTTACTGCTGCCTCGGGAAGAAAAATATGAATATTTATAATTTACAGAAAAAGAGAAGAAAAGGGAAGACTTTGTATTCAACTTCAAATTTGGGGGAAACTGGACCTACTTCGAACAGCTTCCTTCTAAAGAATGAAAAAAACATACATAAGTACATGAACGTAAAACTTGCCTCCAATTACCATGGTTCCTGCTCACAGAAGAAATACAGTCTGACTCCACATCCATGATCGTTGAGGCCGCCGTTGACACGGAAAAAGGAGCCACAGTCTTCGCCGGGAGTGGTAGGGGTTCCTCCGGCGTTATCGGGCTGTCCTGTGCCAGCCCAGCGCAAAAACCCTGTGCTGCTCAAAGGTTCCCCTGCAAGTAAAATCATATATACTTTAAATCTTGAATATGACGCTATCGCAGACAGCCGTAGTTGGAGTCTGATTAAATTATGTCACTCTGTAGTAGCCTGGCTCACCACCTAGAGAAGATAACTGCATTTTCAATTAAGTTCTTTGCCGTAGTGTACAGCGAGAACAACATATGTAAAAGCTGAGTTTTTAATTGCTTTTAGTGTGAGTACATATATTTATATAAGTTATTACGCAGAATATGTCTATTTATTGTATTATGTTTTGCTTGAACAGTCACATGTGCACTTGAATTTATAGAGAAACCTTTAGTTGTTAACATTTCCACAATCTGTAGGTTGTTAGAAAATTGTAAACTAACTGGGTCCATTTAATATTTTAAGGAAAAGACAATCATACAGCTAAATATTCTAACTGAAGAAAAATTATTCGACTTAAGACTCGTGTAAATTAGTGAAAATTACTGCCTCACATTATTACAACCTGCATTATTCAAATATAATATTCTAAATAGTAGTCTTTGGCTGAAGTAATCCCAATGGGAAATGAGCTCAAAAATCTAAATATATTGTATAATAGAAGTTGTAAAATTAATACTTTTCGCACATGCCTTTTCTCTCAAAAGTTCTGTACAATAAATATGTAAAATGTCTTATCAATTTTTGTTCCTATTAATCTGTACCTAAAATTACAAGTACGGCAGTCAGCATAAAGAAGAAGCAATCATAATATTGCACATTGTTAAACATTTTATTCATGTAAAATACATTTATAATGGCTTTAAAATGTCAAAGAAAGTGCTTGTTTCATAGAGAAGGAAAATGGAATAGAAACAAAGCAGTAAAAGAGGGGTAACTATAGGGAGACGCAGGGGCAGAAAATGATCTCAGTGAACGTAATATGTAACGTAAGCAGGGCTGAGAATATGAATTAAACATTAAATTTGTAAGGCAAATTTTTACTTAAGGAAGTGGACTCGTTTTGGAATTCACATAATTACATTCTCGTAGAAGAAAATGAGTATACATTCAATCTTATGATGAATTAGATTGCCTAGAGTGGCAAGTGTGCTGAGTTCCCAACCTGGGGTCGTGATAACTCTCAGCAAATGTGTAGTCTCTGACGAATGAGGTTTCTTCCCCATTCTCGTCTTGTGAGGTACACGACGATTTTCAGATGTCCACATGTAAAGAAGTCAACAAGCGTTAATTAGGGGATAACGTTGGCCATGAAACAGGTCCTCCTCTTCCTATTCAGAAGACAGAATGGCTGAAGAGTGACTGAGACATTCCTTTTATTCTGGATGTTGATTTGTCTGCTGAAATGCAACATTTACGATACATATCACGGCCAAAGGAGAACGTCATTAAGGTTCTTTAACCTCCAAATGGTTTACGACTTTTAGACGATATTCCAAAATGTATAGTTAGTTCTACCACAAAACTAATGCTTCTGAAATGGAACGCAATGTGTAAGCACAAATCTGTCTTTCGAAGCATGCTCGTATTACGGGGAATTGTTTGTCCTGCACTGTACTATTTCTAATCGCTTTTGCTTCCACTCTCTATAGGGATAATTTGCTGTAAAGTTATTCATACGTTGTGAAACCATTTGTCTTAGTGTTAACCTTAGTTTATATATGATACTTATTGATTCCTCTATGGTAAAAAAAAATCTCTTATAGAGAAATGAGATGGTGATTTATTACAGATTATCTCCTGTTCGTGTAGCTCTGGTAGAAGTAATTCATAATCTTGTGAATAAGTTTAAGAAAATACGATTTGGTCTTTATAAACAGAAAGTAAATCGCCATTTACTTAAACAGGAGAAACGTATCCAAGAAAAGCTGATGCAAAGTTTAAAAATATATTTGAGAAGGTTTGCATAGAATATCAAGAATTTTGCAAACCTTGGTTTGGAATTGCCTAAACGTTTAAAATTAAAAAATCCTATAAGATACCTTTAGTTCAAAAATTGTGAACAAACCATTAGCGATTAGAATTAATTGTGCAAATTGGGTTCGGATAATGGTAATAAACACTCCATTGACACAACAAAGCATTGTTATATACTGACACGACTATGAAGAATTAATGAGTGTTAAAACAATTGTTTTAAATTTGTGAGAGACGTGAAACGGCATGAAGACATCATTTCCAACATGATCTATGACAAAGGTACATATGTGTTTATTGTAAATATAATTTGCATTAGAAATCTATGCAGTTGAACTTAAAGGCTACTTAATATCGAACTACCAGCATACGATGTACTTCCCGTAGACGAGAAAATTTCAATGCCGGTAACGTGTCAAAACAAATACTCTGCACATTTATGTCTGATTGTGGGTAATACTAAGAAAAGATATACTAACCGAATATAGTAAGAAATTGATTTTCCACATATTGATCATGAAATCCGATGAAGGCCCACACCACTTTCTTGTCTGGTACAAGTCTTTCAAACATTTCCATTAAAACTTTGGATTCCTCTTCAGAGTTGACTATGGCGAGATGAGCGCCCTCTTGGATACAGGTATCTCGTGCTTCAGCCCAGGTCTTCAGGGTTGTGTGTAGTTTGTAATATCCCACACCTCTGTGGTACTCGTAACCAGGGCCAGCCTTGTGTGGTGGAGCTGCAAAAAGGCATGGATACGTTATATTCTAATATCAAACAACTCTTCCCACAAAAGCTTATTCTTTCATGTGCTTTATTTTAATGAAAATAAATATATTTTGCATAAATTGTTTTATTACACCAGTGGTTAAGCGTGCAATGAAGCACTAGAAGCACCCTTCCACAAGATTTTCAGGAGAAAAAGAAGCAAAACAAAAATATTCATGACCAAAAATATTGTCGCCTAGGCATTGTTGTATCGCTAGCGCAAGCCACAGCCGGCGCGTGGGCGAGCGCTGAACGCTCTGCGAGAGAGAGAGAGAGAGAGAGAGAGAGAGAGAGAGAGAGAGAGAGAGAGAGATAGTATGAAATTTCCCGCTGCTTGGTGATTGTTATCCAAGATCGACTGAATTCTAGAACAATGGCTGGAGGTATACAAGCCGGTAAAGTGTGAGAACAGTCAGTTGCGAGTTGCTAGTGAGCTGTTAATTGTGTGTGCAGCTATTTAAAGTGTACTGTAAGTGATTTATTTCATTTGTTTACGTGTGGTAAAGCAACGAGAAACCTTGTACATTGTGTTTGTGTACGTTACGTCATTCTACCGCTGTCAGGGTTGTACAAAGCGTGCTTTACTTGTAATAAAGAGCATTTTAAATTTCTACTAACAAGACTTTTAATTCTACGAACCCACAAAGTCACAATATTTTATTTGCACAATTTCAGAATTTATTTGCGAACATCCGCGCTGCTGCGGACAATTTGACAACTGCTTGCATTCGAGTGGCCAGTTCGGCGAGCTCATTCAACACTGAATATTTCTGTTTACGCATCCATGACCGTGAATATCCGGAAGCAATCGCGACTCTTCGATAACTAGGTAGCACTGACAGATTTTGTCGCGGGAAGCATGAGAAGAAAAGCGTTTTTCTTTTGTTTTATGCACCGATTTTAAACACAATTCTATTTCAATAGCATTAGCAATAGTACTTTGCGTACATTGTATTTAGTGGCACAAATTGGAAATTCTTGTTAAGTTAAAATAAGATCTGAAGCTTTCCTGGCGACGAATATATTCACTTTTTTCTCGGGCAGCAAGCCAGGTGAAAAGACGATTAGATATCGACGTTTCGGGAGTGTGCATCTCTCCCATCATCAGGATATTTATAAAATGTTATAACCACAAATGAATCACTGGATATAACACAAATATAAACAAAGACAAAACACTATCAATATTCGCATTACTGGACAAAAGACTGTTTTCAGTAAATTAAATGCCAAATCAGGATATGGCGTGAGTATAGAAAATTGTGTCAAAGAAACGTAACTACTTAACTTGATTATCAAGCTGTATTGATCTTTGCTTCTTAATTCGACGGATTTCCATTTTAAGGCCAGTTTCCAAGAGGAGCTGAACTGAAATGCAGCATCACGATTAAGTAACTGTTACATTGCTAAGTTGGTCATCTCCCGAAAGTTGCCTCTATGGTCCTTATCAAGACAATGCTCCGCCAGCCCAGATTTCTCTAATCGTCTTTCAACATGGCTTGCTGCCCGAGAAGAAAGTGAGCATCTTGTTAAGTTGTAAGTATTAGCAAAAGTGTGTGAATTGCATAGTTTCTCCATTTTAGACTAACAGTTCACGCTGTGTGAGCCAGCTGTAGGGAAAATTGGAACGTCTGAGTGGAAAGGAGAATAAAGAATATGTCTGCTTGTAGTGTTGGCATTCTTTCAATGCAAGAAGGGCATAAGTGTGACCATACAATAGAAAGAGTACTGAAGGGTATCTTAGTTCTTTGTTTCATTATTCTCTCTTATTATAATGAATGTTCGTGTCGTGATTAATTTAATTCGGAGGACCACCTTGATTTTAGCAGAAATCAACGAAACTGATTTTGTGGACTGTACTCGATAGAGCTGTATTCATATCACTAGATAAATTTATTGCACACGCTACATTTCTTATGTGAATAATCATGAAGAAGACAACAATACATTTAATATTTTAAATAAACTAAAATAGTTTTTTTCATTGGAACAAACGCTGCATGCAGCGACACAACCAAGCACATCACATGTCTCTACATGTCTCCAACATGTCTGCAACTGAAACCGGAAGAAGACTATTTTCTTGCGCGCTGGCGAGTCACATGACCAGCTGGCCGCATAACCGGCGCCAAGTGAAATATGCATGCGCCCGCTAGAACAAATAACGATAATGGCGCAAACAATGAAAATTATTACTTGGAACTTCTGTCTCTTTGAAAGTCAAACCTCGCCACTGTATTGCACATTCCGTTTATAGTATGAAAGAATTATGGTGGGATTGTGTAATAATCTAGTACTTTTATGACAGATCTTGAACGAAGCTTTTGAAATTCTATTTTCTTTTTACGATCACGTGGGAAAAAGATAACGACATTAATGGTGTGTTCCAACCGAGGTCAACATTTTAGTATAGTAAATTTTGTCTACCTCTTACAGTTTCTAAGTTGCACAAAGTTCGTTCAGAACGACGGGAACTTCATAGGATGTTGTTCAGGATGTACATGTTGTTTGTCACACAAATATCTTAAATATCTTACTATTTGATAGTTTTTTCAAAATCTTTAGAGTCACTTTTAAGAAAATAAAAAATACATATTAATTTTTCACGTGAGGTATAGTTTATAATGGGCGAACTTATTTTTTTAATCTTCCATGTCACATCTTTGGAAAATGACATATAAAATTTGGTACTTAACCAACTTTTCATTTTTGAATTGCGCTCATTAGACATAATGCACATTTACAACATCCTATCGTAAAAATAATTGTCATTATTGGATTCAGAAAATTTTATTGTCAATGAAATTCCAGTATCAAACATATGGGTGAAGTGCTATCCTTTCCCTGTTTAGGATAGTTAAGAAGTAAAGACACTAATTAAATATTTATGCACATAAAATAGTATTCCTTTTTCACATACATTTACACTTAAATATATTTTTATAACTCTCCTCATAGGATGATAATAATTACGTGTCCGTAAAATAAGATCTCCAAGGTGCTGGAACCGTGAGGAATGCTATTACGCGAGATCTGGCAACACTGGCGTGTAACTTGGCTTCACCCCTTCAAATCTCCATCACAAAGAACCCGTTGAAACCATTGGTCTGGACTGGGCAGCCGTTTGCAATGGAGCTTCTTGTTACTCCCGCCGCGAAGTGCGATTTGAGTGCAGTGATCCGTTTTTTGAGTGCCAAGGGCACTACCCCACTGAAATTCATCGTCAGTTATGCGAACTCTCTGGGCCACAGAGTATGGACGTCAAAAACGTGCGAAAGTGGGTCAGAGAGTTCAAAGACGGACGTACAGACGTCCATGACGAGCAGCGTTCTGGTCGGCCTTCGGTTTCAGCCGAAACAATTGCAAAAGTGGAGCAAGAAATGCTTAAAGATCGGCGCGTGACAGTTCGTGAGCTGTGTGAACTTATCCCTGAAGTCAGTAAGACTACGATTGACAAGATTCTGACCGAACATTTGCATTATCGCATACTGCACATGTAACGGCTGGTCTCCTGGCCCAGTTCGGATGGGACTACAGTCCAGACTTAGCACCTAGTGATTATCATCTGTTTCCTGAGTTGAAGTCAACCTGGGTGGTGGAACACATTTCCAGACCGACGATGATTTGAAAAACGAGGTTGAGTGCTACCTGGGCAACTTGGCGGGAGAGTGATATGACAAGGGTATACAAAAACTGCCACAGCGCATGCAAAAGTGCATCGATCGCAATGGTGATTACGTTGAAAAATAGCTGTAAGTTCCGCCTTTCCATCAATGTAACATTCATTGACCATAAACATTTATTCTATATTAAATAAAATTGGAGACCTTATTTTACGGACACTCCTCGTATTACAAGATCATACTAACCTACAACTGTAGCTGTAATAATCACTGATTCCAGTCTATCACAGTGTGCTGTACTTTGTTCCAAGTTCAAGGTCCAGGGATTAGTGTTGACCTTGTCCTCTGCAGTCACATCCGTTCCGTGCTCTAGTGTCGCCTACAAATTTTATAAAGTAGAAACTTAAAAAAATGTATGCAGCATTTACTTAACCCTGAAGTACACATAATGGTGTATGCAACAAAATAATTAAACAATCTCTGCTTGCCATTACAAACTTCTCTCATAAACTTGCACATAATATTGGTTTTGTAAATAAATTGAGATTAGTTATGAGGTATCTGTAATATTAGTTTCGTTTTAGTATATATCTCTGATAGGTGGTTCATTTTGTAAAATATGTAATAGCCACAACGATTAATAGGCTCTCATAATTATTTTTCAAATATTTAGATACACTTTGCGGAAACTCTGTGCATTCTATGCAATGAAATTTCGTATACGTACAGCTTTCTCCACTCTTTTTAGTAGATTATTATAATTACATGTTATCGACATAATTCCAAAAGTTAGTGAATTTTTATTTCTTTTCTCTTTAAAACATGGATAAAACAGTCACTGACTGAATTATAGTTGTAATAAATCGAAGTTAATTGATGGAAATTAATCATTTCTTCACACTAGCCATATATAGGCTAAAAAATTTTATAGATAGTGTCAACAATAAAAATGCAATGCCATGGCCGGGATTTGAACTACGGATCTCCTAGTTTTCATCCAGTCGCTCTAAGCCATTGAGCTACCATGGCCAACGTGTCGTCATGACATTAAATTCTCCATTTGACTCCTATATTTTCCTGGTAGACCACTAGGGGCTCTCGCATTTGAGATACACCGTTTGTGGCGACTTTTGGAGAACCGTCGTTCAAATCCCGGCCGTGGAATTTAATTTTTCATGTTGACTCTATAAAAAAAACTTAGCCTATGTACGGCTAGTGTGAAGAAATTATTAAATTCCGTCAATTAACTAAAATAATAAGAGTTAAATGATGAAGCTTGGGACTCAGGTACTTACAATAGTAAGTCGCCATGAACGGTGTATCTCAGATGCTAGAGCCCCTGGTGGTATACCGGGGAAATATAGGAGTCAAATGGAGAATTTAATGTCATGACGGCACGTTGGCCATGGTAGCTCAATGGGTTAGAGCGACTGGAGGGAATCCAGGAGATCCGTGGTTCAAATCGCTGCCGTGGCATTGAGAGTTTTTCATTTTGACTATCAATAAATCGAATTGTTGAACATTGCCTGAACATATTAAAAAATATACTAAGAATTCAAAAATTATAAAACAAATAATACCTTGGGTTTATACAAAGGCAATTTTTTGGCAATTTTTATACCGTAAATGTTATACTGTTATTTTATTTTTTATTTTACTTAGTAGCGTTTTAATTACCAAAAATTATAAACAAAATCGTTACTGATTTACCAAGCTATAAGATAAATAGAACTTATGCAGGTATAAAAAACATAAAAATATTAAGAATAAAAAATTACACAGCAATTCCTTAGGCCATCAACATTTTATTTTTTATAATCTTTCAAAACATTTCACTAAAAATAGAATATGATATTCTTTAATAATATTGTCACGAGGCGTTGTTGCGACAGGCGCAGCCGGCGCACGCAAAGAGACCGATAGTGCAGTGCGGATATGAAAGCTTGACGAAACGGAGAAAGAAAGAGACAGATAGATGTCTGGAAGATTCGCCTTTCCTCAGGTGCCGTCTTGATTGTTACAGAACATTACACTAATTTCTAAAACCATGAGTGGAGCTATAAAAGAAGCCGTGGCTAGTTTATCAGAACAGTTGTAATTGGACTTGTGTAGCGAGTTGAAAGTGGAGAACTGTTAATTGTAGACCTTTGAAGTGCACCACGAGTGATTTTGTTCGTTTGTTTAGGTGTCGTGAAGCAATCAGAGACTACTATGTGTTAGACACGTCACTTTTACAACCTGTGAAGGGTGTACAAAAGTGTCTTTCTACGGAAATAAACAACATTTTGAATTTCTGCAAACTTGACTTTAAATTTTACAAACCCACAAAGCCACAATATTACAAAACTCGCTATGTAGTTTCACAATTGCTACATATTAAACTTAATAAGACTAGCTGGTCACCAATCTTAAGTATTGAAATTATTTAGTAGTATAGCAGACTTAATATATCTAATTACACAAACACACACTTATATAATTATTTAAAATAAAGAGTACTTCAAAAGTAATCTCAAAAAAATTAAGATAGGCGTATTATTCAGGCGATTATCGGTAATATTTGGATTTTTATTCAACAGAGTTAAAGCCATTCTTGGGGAAATCAATTAAAACGATTTTCCCACGTAAAGGGTAATTCGAGATGCAAAATTCTCCTCAAAATATAAAATATTCGTTGTGTGCTCTTTCAGAATACTGAAGCTAAATATCGAGTTAAGTATTTATTCATATTTTACCTTTGAGTTGTGTTTCTGTCTCCTTCTCTCACGCACAGATACACTCCTTTTCGTAAAAAATATTATTTTTATTCAGGGACCTCTAAATTGTGTATTTCTGTTAAGAAATTTATAAAAACTTGCGCGACAGCCCTATTAGAGGGCCAAGGCTACCAACCCGACTTCCGGCCTCACACCCACTTACGCAAGGAAGAGATGGGCGACCATCCAACCGATGCCTGCCTCGGTAGCACGGTGGTAGGGTGTCTGTCTCACGTTCAAGAGGTCCAGAGTTCGAATCTCGGTCAGGGTGAGTTGCCTGGATAAGGTTTTTCCAGGATTTTCCCTTGTCGTAAAAGAAGAATGTCAGGTAGCTCTAAGCTCCATGGACACTGGGCTCATTTGAGCATCATTTCACCCATTCCATTCATCGTCCGATATGACTTAACGTTTGAGGACCTAAATTAAAAAAGTATATACAGCTGATACGGGGAGGAGATGTGGTCAGCATCTTGGCATCCCCCAGCCAGAATGTTGGTTTCCGTGACCAAGGCCGCTTACCTAGCGTAAGCTCCTCACTTTCCTCACGATGCTGAGTGGGCACCGGTCCTATACCCGGGACTTAAAATCTGCACCCCATGGGTGGAATCGAACCCGGCCGCTTTCCATGGGCAGGAGCCAAGACATGCTGCCTTAGCCCGCTACGTCTCGGCGCAGGACGGTTAAGAAATTAAGGGTGTTCTAAAAATACAAAATAACCAGCAATCTAAAAAATTTCTGCCATAAACCATATTCGTCTATTAAATATAAATCATGATTGACTTCTATCTAGATCAACGTTGCAGAGGTTTGTTGAATTCTTTGTCATTTTTCGGATAGTTTATAGTCATGTCATGATTTCTGCATCATTCAAACTTTTGAAATCATCACGTCTTATAAAATTACCTGTTCATTCCCTTGACTAGCCGGATTACTTCGTCTAGCTATAGAGAAAGTTGAGTAGCTTGGATTTGGATTACTAGGCTAAGAATCCTTGCAGATATAAAAACACAAGTATCAACTTACATCGTGTTCTTGTGGTCAGTTTGAGTTGTTTGTCTGGAAATATTGAGCTTTGGAGCTTTCTCCTTGATTTTAACAGCTAGGCAATGAATCCTTGCACATACAAGGGTCAACTTTCATGTAGGTTTAGTGGTTAGCTTATTTCCTAGCTTCGTGGAGCCTTCTCTTTGATTGTATATCTTTGCTCAGATGTTTCCTGAGAAGTCGTTCTTGTTCATTAAAAGGAATGTTTATGAACGTACCTGTGCAGTCCAATGGCCAGTCTGATTTCTTCGGCTCGTGACGGTAAGCTTCAAGGAACTTTCTCTTGGATCTGGGCAGCTGGCCGTCTGTCCTTGTTGAGATAACTTCAGCATTATTACTAATATTAAAACCAACTTCAGCATACTGAAACAGAAGACAACTATTCTTATTAATGGGTAACAACAAATCTGATTTATTGAAGTATTGTGACTGTTTCACGTAAGATTTATGCATGAAAAGAACCTATAGTAACAATGTGTTACTAGTAAAATGAATGCCCAAAGAGCAACAGGAATTATTTGAATTTTAATTGTTCACAGATATATTCTGCCACTTTTGTCTTTTATAACGTATTTTTATATCATCTTTAAACAGAATTTAATTCTTTTTTGTTAGTGTGAAGAAGTTTTGTCCCATAAATCGTAGAATAACAAGAAATAGAAACAGTTTTATTTAGGTGTCAAAATTACTTCAAAAATGATTGTTGGTTTGATCAATGAATAGAAAGTAGACATTACAATAAAGTATTTGAAAAAATATATGTATAAATGAATTGACGTTTGTTAGTTTCACTAAACCTCGAGAGCAGCACAAGCGATTTGCCTAATTTTGGTTTTGAAACATTTGTTTACGTCCAAGGAAGGTTTAAAAGGTGAGAAAGAACACCTGAAGTGATAATGCACCGGGTTATTAACCATATATAAAAGTACACACGCAAACTTTTACGGAACATGTACACCTTCTTCTATTTTAGACAAATAAAAAACATTACAAATAGAAAGATAATCCATTCCTTACCAAAGTCTTGAAAGCTATTTCACTTATATTTTATTAAATAGCGTTTGTCGTTTGTTATCAAGACCGGATAAACTACTTACAGATTTCTGCAACTTCAAGACTCGAAAGAGTCTGGACGTAACGCAACAGTACACTAGCCATAATTGGCTGAGTGAACGAGCAATATTGTCGGCAAAAAATGCAGATATCGATGATCTCAAATCGACCATATAGAATTTTCATCCGGGGGAGTTCTTTTCGTACAAATTAGCTGTCAGAGTTATAACCCAGGATGACGTAGTCAACTATCCCACAGAGCTTTTAAATTCATTAATACTGCCTGGACTCCCACCTCAATATTTAAAATTAGCAGTAGGATCAGCTGTGATCATGCTGCTTAAAATTAACCAACCACGACTGTGCAATGGAACAAGACTAACTTTGTAAAAGCTAATGAATAACGTCATCAAGGCAACAACCATCGAGGGGAAAGTACAAAGGAGAGGATACCTTGATTCCCAGTATTTCGATGATTCCAACGGATTTATCTTTTGATTTTAAGCGTCTACAACTTCCGATGCGTTTTGTCTTTGACCATAAATAAATCGCAAGGACAGAGTTTGGAAGTTTACGGAATTAACTTTGAGTTTCTGTTTCTCTCATGTTCGCGCGTCCAAAACCCATCGTCTTTAGATATTTACGCAGCACGAAAATACAAAAAAAATATTGTTTATTAGAAAGATTTAAGTTATTTAACTTATTTGTAATGTGTTGTATTTAAACTTCACCCCTAATTGCAGAATAAATAACTATCTAATCCGGATTTCTTTATATACATAAATAAGTTCACACAACTTTTAAACTCGCCGAGTCAGCCAGTCATTGAATAAATATTCCGTAATCACCAACACAGACGAAAAATAAATGAACTTTCCAAAACAGGTTCTTTCGTTGCTAACTGTGATTTTTCTCAGTTCGTAGTAAATTAAGTTGCAAATCAGTTGACCTCAGTATTTTGAGTGTTATAAATTAAAATGACGAATTAGACACTCGAAATAATAAGTCTATTTTATAAGTATTATGCCCGATTTCACCAACAGATGTTAAAATCGACGTTAACAAATATTAACATTTGTCACAACGCTAAAACTAATGTTAAATTTCTTGCATTTCACCAACCTGTTTTCTTAAAATGTTAACAAACCTGTGTTAACGACAAGAAACTTGAAATATCACAGCTATAGAAGACTATGGATGATTTTCTGAACGTACTCCGATGCGCTTTTGTTTTCATTTTCGTCTGCACAAATGGCGGACGAACAAAATCATAAATAAAGCCGTGAGACAAATATCTCATCGATGGAGAAAGAATTGTTAATTGAATTGGTGACGAAGTGTAAGGATATCGTGGAAAATAAGAGGACAGATGCAGTGAATGTAAAAGAGAAAGATGTCGCGGGGAAAATATTGGAAACGAATATAATTCAAATGCATGTGTCACTACTACAAGCACCAAACAACTTGCCAGTATTACGTAAATTTAAAACGAGGTGCGAAGAGCAAGTGTCTTAAACGTTTCAGGACGGGAGGTGAACAATGTATTATCCACATAATTAAGTGAATTATAAAATCGCAAAGTTTTTAATACTTGAAGCAAAGGCGAGATTGGCATATTCCTTTCGATGTATATTCTATTTCATTATGTAAATTTAAAACGAGGTGCGAAGAAACAGAAGTGACTTGAACGTTTCAAGACGGGAGATGTACAATGTATTATCCACATAATTCAGTGAAATATAAAATCGCAAGTTTATTGATACTTGAAGCAAAGGCGAGATCGCCATATTCCTTTAGATGCATGTTCTAACCTCTCTTGTATTTCCGCAGTAACCTTCATAGCAACATGTTTCGACAGTCTGTACCTCCGAAAAACAATTTTCTTCAGATAGTTCCTCAAAATCATTTCTCCTTGTAGGCCGTACTCGAATGCCATTTAGACGGTCTTAAATATAGCAAATCGACATCTATCGCTGAGTTCATACTCGCCATCTTGACTATTTGCAATTGTTAAGGACTTAACATTACAAATTCGGCTTGTTAGTTTAACATGAGATTTAACACTAGTGTTACGCTTAAACTTGTTGGTGGAATGCAATTTTTGTTTTAACTATTGCTAAACTCATGTTATGTCTTAACATTTGTTGGTGAAATCGGGCATTAGTGTTAATATAAGAGTGTTTTGTATACATTTAATTAAAACACTGTTGTCCCTCAAATTAAAAAAAAGTTATAGCTCCTAATTCTATCAAGATGAACTCTGAATCTCTCATTAAACTATTGAGGATGGAATCGAGTCTGATTGAAGAACAAACATTGCTTTAAGTTCGTTAAGTCCACCTTGGGTAAAACATACATATGTCTCTTAGTAACAAAGCCTAGAACTTATAGATATACAATAATTTGTATTATATTATTACCTGTAACGTTTATTTTTCTTGTAACAAATGTCTTTCTTGTTAGAACGTGGATGTATTAAGACTCCTCAACATTCTAACTACCAACTGATGCTCTTTTAGGATGTAATTATTGTGGACATATCTGTTCATCCTGTGTCCATTTCCTCTCCGGATATCCATAAGAGGGAGTTAAAGATATCAACTCCTAACTAGCAACTGTCGCACGTATATGTTAATACTGCAGTTTCTTATTCTATACCATTCTAATTTTCTATTAATTTGCTATATTCTAAAACCTTCAATAATTCAACATGTTTCCTCTGATTCAAGTAAGCGATGAAAGGACTGAGGTACTTATTTTACACTTTGCTTACTAAATTTTCATGCGGCAGCTTTATTTGTGCCGTGAACTCATTCATTTAGTGTATTCCAACATACGAGATATATTTTTTAAGTCAGTGTCGTTTTGGAATTAAAAAAGGCATGCATACATACCGCAATCATTTTATTTTTACATGAAAGCCTGTACTTTAATCTACTTTTCTACATAATTTCCGTGAATATTGAGGCAGTTGTCATAACGTGGCACCAGTTTTTGAATACCCTCCTCATAAAATTCTGCCGCCTGACGTGTTCACTGTATCACAACTGTTTTGACTTCGTTATCGTCTTGAAGACGCTGACCGCCCAGATGTTTCTTCAAGTGCAGGAACAAATGGTAGTCGTGGGGCGCCAGATCAGGGCTGTATGGAGGATGATCTAGAGTTTCCCATTAAACAGATTTGATGATATCTTTGGTCCTATTAGCCACATGTGGACGGGCATTGTCATGCAGCAAAACTATACCCTTACTTAACTTGCCACGTCTTTTGTTCTGGATTGCACGGCGCAGATTGTTCAATGTCTCACAATAAGACGCTGCATTGATTGTCTCATTACGAAGCAGAAAATCCACCAGCAATACTCCTTTTCAGTCCCAAAAAACTGTGCACATGATTTTCTGGCAGAAATTGTTTACTTAACTTCACTTTTGTGGGTGATGATGATTGTCGCAATTCCATGGATTGTTGTTTCGATTCTGGTGTGACGTAGGCCACCCATTTTTCGTCACCAGTAACAATTTGGTCTAAAAAATCTTCACCTTCATTGAGGTACCGCTCAAGGAAACTCAATGCACTGCCTAAACGTTGGGTTTTGTGCAAATCCGTCAACATTTTCGGAACCCAACGTGAGCACAATTTCCGGTACTTCAAGTTCTCGGTCACAATGCGGTACAAAACACTGCGAGAATATTGAGCAAAATAGTCGCACAATGATGAAATTGTAAAGCGTCTGTTTTCTCTCACCTTTTCGTCCACTTTCTGCACCAAATCTTCAGTAACGACCGAAGGACGACCACTCCGTTCTTCATCATGCACATTTGTGCGGCCATCTTTAAATGCCCTCACCCATTTCCTTACCATTCCATTACTCATAATGTTTTGTCAGTAAACTTCACAGATCTCACGATGAATATCGATCGGTTTTACGCCTTTAGCACTAAGAAATCGTATAACAGCCCGTAGTTCACAATCGGCGGGACTCACGACTGTCGGAGGCATCTTAAACACTCAGTAACCAACGTATACAATGAAGAATCAGACTGTAATGACGTCAGTGCGTAGACAAGAGGGGTAGGTAACCAGCGCGCATGCGCGGAACGCCGACCGTAGCGCTGCGGCGGTGGAATTGCAAAACGGTACTGACTTAAAAAACATGCCTCTTATATACTTTCTTATAAAATATTATCAAAGTGTTTAATGTGAGACATCTGTTTTATTAATTACGAGTATGTGGCATCCTTTTATTTGTGTAAGAGTACTCACTCAGACTTTAGATTTTCAAAAATTCCTCCGAAACATGTTGTTCGGTCATAACCTGACCATTTTCATTGGGCCATACTGCAACAACTACATTTTTTGGAGAAATTTTTGAACATCTAAAGTCTGACTGAGTACTCTTATACAAATTAAAGCTTACCAGCTACTCGTAATTAATAAAATATATACTTTCTGCTCATTCAATTATTCGTTATAGGTTACATCAGCTGACGAGCCGACGTTGCCTTTTAAATTCAAGCGAAATGCAATTCATTTCATTTCCCTACACCATTTTTGTGTTAGTGTACAAAGATCTAGAGCATTTTTAATTTTTATAATTTTAATTTCGAACAGCCATAGCATTCTAATAATGGAAAAGTTCCTTCACTTTCCAGAGGGAGAGAAAAAAGAACTTTGATGAAACGTATACGCGACTCCTTTAATCTTACGTCGATAATGTTCCAAGTTCTGGAAATGCTGCAAAACAGACCTCTCTTTGACGCCACAATGCTCAGGTAGTATTTTGGATATAATAATCATAGTAGGTTAAAGTTTTCCACTGTACTTTTGCTTGTGGGTCTCTTAGGGGTCAGCCTCTGTAGCATGTCTACCTCACGTTTCACAGGACCCGAATTCGAATCTCATTCAGGGTGACTTCTCTGGATAAGCTATTTCCGGATATTCTCACTGGACTCACTTGAGCATCATTTCACCCATTTCACTCATTGTCCGAAATGATTTAACGTTAGAGGACATACATTAGGAAAAAAGAAAACTCCTTCCCTTGGGGCCCGCAATTTACTTAATAACATAAATTTTACATTTTTTTCAGATAATTTAGAAGCCCTTAACAAATACAACAAAACAGATATGAAGCTATGAACATAATATTCCAAACCATGAGATTAACAGCTTTAGACTACCACAATCTACCAACAAGGAACAAAATAATTTCCTCAATAAACCATAGGCTGACTGGCTTCTAATGTTGGTACAGTTTTCTCTCAGTATTCAATTATTTAGCATAGCTTGCTGACAAACCTGATTAAAACGTAAATAAACCCTTTTATATGATGGCTAGTTGAATATCCTGATAATGATAATGCATGTATGTCATGCCTCTGTAAGCAGATTACTTTCTCTTTTGTATTCTTCATCTTAGTGCTAAAATATTCATTATTTTTAATTTATTTAGCATTTATTTTCTGTGAAGTACAGTTATTTTAACTCCATAGTGTTCTAAACAACAAGTCAAAACGCCTTCTCAAGTGTATCATTTTATAGTAACAAATTGTTATGAATAGGATTTTTCGATGACGTAAGAATTATGCAAAATGTTGAGAGGTTTTCAGCATTATCCTATACACACAGACTCGGGCGCACGTACGCAAACACAGTCTCTCACCCTCTCTCTCAGGAGTTTCTGCATATATAATTAATCTTCACGCTAGCACTTATACTATCGATGAATAAAAATTTCAGCAAATAAACCTTTTTACTGAAAACATTCTAAAGATTACCCCATTTCACAAGGTTTTCTTTTTCCATTTAACTGCCTTTAACTACAGTGATCATATCGGCGGTCGTTCTCCTTTGGAACATATCAAAGGTGTTAACTCGTAATCCTTGTGTTGTATCATTAGATCACGCACACATTTACACTCTCATTCACTCTCCAGACTCTGGGGAAGATGGGGAATCATTTTGGTTGTAGTAAAATCTGCACTCCCCAGCCGGGAATCGAACCCAGGACTCCGAGCACGGTAGAAATAAAACAGTTATCTTGGAATTAACTAAATTTATATAAATACAACGTTTTGCAGAGTAAACTAAAACATTGAAAACAACATTACGAAGAGGGAAATCCCATGTTTCTATTGCAAAAAGAACTCTAATTACTAGAGATGCAAAGAATAGCATCCAATGATCCCCTCCCCTTTATTTTACCCTCTCCTCTTTTTATGTATGAGGAATGAAAAGTGTCAAAGAGGTATGCTTACCAAGAAATGTGACACGCTAATAAGATAAATAGTAAACAGCTGCAATGCCAATTCCAGGGTTAAGATATCTGAATTGTTGTGCCTACTTTCTAAAGTAAACAGGATCATACTGCCTTTACTGATGATACTGGTAATATTCATGAATTAGATTTGTTAAACGTAAAAGAATATGTAGATAACATCACACATGTGATGTAACCTACGGTGTTAACACCGCCTGCCCACTCCATTTAGTTAATATTGGTTTTCGCACAACAAATTGTTTATATTTCAGAATGAAAACATGGTTTACTGCTTAAAATAAAATAAAAGTGTAATAAATGGGAATAAACTGTAATAAATAATGCATTCATTATTACATAAGGCTCCGGCTCCTCAAAAAATATACTAATGCTTCTCGGGTATGTAATGAAGACGATATAGATGTAAACACCTTTGAAAAACAATATTACTGAACCTTCAAATTTCAGTTTTTCACTGCGCAATCTGAGGACAAGTAATTTTAAGTACGTAGTGTTAGAAATGTACACAATGACTCCAGGAGCTACTCATCTTCACTTTAAACAAACTCTGGTGGCCAAATTAATCTTGTCTGATATACAAAAGTAAAAAGCAATACGATACTTTGTATGTTTTTTCATTGTTTTTAAATACACTCGTTTTGAAAGGTTTGAATACATATGTGGTGTTAGCCAATTTGCGCTACTGTAGCAAATAGAATGCAAGCAAAAATGTGGTGAGCTCCTGAAATGTAGAACTATATTATTTTTCTCTTTTAATGTATGGGAAGTTACAAGGGCGGATCAGATATAAACAGCAATTACTTTTTAAAGTACTTTTTAATTCTTTTTTTAAATAAAAATGCTCACATAAAGATTACTTTTATACATAGTGTCCTGTCCTCAATACCCTCCCGTAGGGGGAGGGATGCGTCCCTTTCAGCTGCCAAGGTGCAGGCGCTGAAGACCCCTAGCACTCGTGGTACCTCTGACGTTACTAGAGGAACCTCGGGCCGAACATTCGAGCCCCTCCCTCTGGGAGTTGTTCGGATTGGGTTGGACTCGAGGGGGCAGTGTGTTCCCGCCACCCACGGGAAATTGGGTACCTCGGGCCAGGCCTCGGCCGCCCGGAGGGGGTAGAGGGTTGCCTCATAAGTCCCGGGTGCTAGTGTGCTGAGCTAGTAGGTGGTGTGCTAGATCACCGGCGGCCTTACCAAGGTTTTTTGGTAGCTGGTTCATTAAGGACCGGCGCGAAAGTGGCGTATCCACTACCGCCCCGTCTGCCGTGTGCAGGCGGGGGGCAGTTTATAAAATAGGTACTGTCCTACGGTAAATATACCCGAGAGGCCCGGGTTCTGGTCTCCATTGGATGGGCAAGTTTTTGATGCCATCCTTATAGACAGAAGGAGGCATGCTGAGCCAGTTGCGCACGAACTCTTCTGCACTTGCATCATGAAAGCGCTGTCCGCCTAGGTGGTCCAAATAAATGGTAGTCGCAGGGTGATAAGTCTGTACTGTAAGAAGAGTATTCCAGAGGTGTCCAATTCATTTTCTCCAGCTTTTATCGCATTAAATTGGCAGTTTTTGGCCTCACATTGCCATGAAAAGGAATCGCGTTTCGGATCGGTTGCCGACGTCACTTGTTGCTATATGCAGCTTTTGTTAAAGCAAAATGCGACAGTAATAGGCAGCATTGATTGCCCTTCGTTCGTGAAGAAAATTTTGGCGTTATTTTCTCCCACTTAATCACAGCCACACGTTGGGTGACATATTTGTAACCATCCATCTTAATCAGAGTGACAGAGATAAAATTTTATATAATTGTATAATCTGGCGTCCACTCGTCACTATTACGAATACCGAATAACTCTTTTTGAAGGTTATTAACTTGCCTTTACAATTATATTCACCGCGACATTTTTCCCGCGTCATGAAACAAGACTGAAAAACATATATCTATCTCAAGATTATTGATTTTCCGTAACTATCGTTACTCATCTATTAATTTTGTGATTGGCCGATGTACTGCTACGTCACCGCATTACGTAATACAATTATTACTAAGGCCAATCACAAAATTACACATATATTTGTTTTTAATATTGTCATAACATGGCCTACTAAGTCATATCAGAAAACAATATTCATATAAAACGTTCTAACTAAAACATATTGTTACAAAATTCACCATCAAAACGCCCGCGAAGTCCTAGAAAACGGCTGCAAGCACCCTTTCATCAGATGGGCGTGTTCAGACCTTGACCAAACCTGCTTCGTCTCCTCGCTGCCACTCCATGCTTTTGCTTTGACTCTGGGATGAAATGATGCACCCATGTTTCATCACAAATCACAATGCGATTCAAGAAATCTTCTGCCTCCTCCTCGTAGCGATGCAGGTGTCTCTGACAAACTTCCTGGCGTAACGTTTTTTGTTCCTGGTTGAAGGACGAGGTACCTACCTACCTGGCAGACAATATTCTGTAATGGAGTTCTTCTCGGATTATTGTTTGAACACTTCAGAGCCTTATTCCTAGGCCAAAAACATCGGATATTTTTATGCGTCAGCCTTCTTCAATAATGTTACAAATGGCAACAATGTTGTCTGCAGTAATGCTTGTCCACGGTGTCCTCCTATGAAGTTCATTTTCTACAGCTTCTCTTCCCCCCACAAAATTTTAGCCAACTCATATACTCCAGGCTTCGAAAGTGTTTCTTCCCCAAACTTTGCACGGAGCTGTCTCATATTTTCCGAAGGTTTAGTTCCCTTTTTGCAAGGTATCTGATGATTATGATGATGATGATGATGATGATGATGATGATGATGATGATGATGATGATGATGATGATGATGATGATGATGATGATGATGATGATGATGATGATGATGATGATGATGATGATGATGATGATGATGATGATGATGATGATGATGATGATGCGTTGCGCAACAGACGTGTGTACCTCTAGCTCATTCATGGCGTATTGACACTACCCCGTTCTCCACGGTGCGCGCGCACAATACCCCTTCTGGAGATATCCCCACCAACATACTGACAAAGTCTCTCCTCAAAGTTATTACTAACAGCAGCGTTATACTAAAATTACCTTTATATTTGATCTGATTATATCAGAGATGATGTGCAAATATGCTGGAGGTTTACAGAGCTTGAACTTTCCGGACATTCTTTTTCTCAGGAAGCCCCCACTAAAAAGAAAAAATTACCAAACCCAAAATTCGAACTTGGGACATACTTCCCGCAAACCAAAGCGGTTGTCATTATAAGTGTTTTTCGTAAAACTAGTCATTTTAAACGTTGGGTTTCAATGCCTTTTATTATTGAACACACTTCAATCATTATCACAATAATACTTTAAACTCTTTGGAATACAGAAAAATTACTCGCTTCAACAGGATTTCAGTACCTCTAGAATGAGAATGAATGCCAATCACTCCACGTCAGAGGAAGTCATTTGGAATCTTTTTAACTGCAGAATGACACATCATTGTCTAAAGAATGAATTCTTTCTTTTTGTAATCTTACGTCCTACAACGTTAAGTCTTATCGGACGGTGAATGAGATGGGTGAAATGGTGCTCAAATGTGTCCAGGGTCCATGGAGTTTAGAGTTAACTGACTTCGTCTTTAAGGACAAGGGAAAACCCCAAAAAACCTTATCCAGGAAACTCACCCTAACCGAAATTCGAACTCGGAACCTCTTGAACATAAGGCAGACACGCTACTATCTACGCTACCGAGGCGGTCAAAGAATGAATTCCAATTCTGATAAATATTTTATCAGTATTAACAGGAAGTCTTTAGAAAAGTGAACCTTTGTACGAGAACACCTGTACAAACATACAGCTGGTCGAAAATGTAAGGTGATTGTCACACAGCACGTTGGGCCGATTCTATTGACCTGATAATAACGGAGTAGGGAATTAATATTCATTCAAACCACAGAAAATGTCGTGCAAATTTAGAAAGATATCATTGGGCAACAATGAAAATGTTTCGGGCTTAAAAATAGTGATTTAACATGTATTTTCTTCTGCTGAATTCAAAAATCTCCATAAAAATGTCAGAGTAGCTCTTCATTTTTTAGAGTAAAGATTTTAAATTTGGGGGAATTTTTTGGGAGTTGGCACACCTGCAAAATAACAAAACACAATCAGAGAGGAATTCTGGATATTAAGTGCAGCAAAAGTTAAGGAAGGCATTTTTGTCGGACCACAAATAAGAGAACTTATAAAGAGTCCTGCATTTGACCAAATTTTGGAGAGGAAAGAAAAGGAAGCTTGGGAAACCTTCAAGGGTGATGCTCATGGACTTTTTGGCAACAAAAGAGATGACAACTACAAGCATTTGGTGACAGTGCTCCTGCAAAAATACCGTAACCTTGGATGCAACATGTACCTTAAGATCCATTTTCTCCACTCCTACCTAGACTTTTTCCCTCCTAGTTGTGGAGCTGTTAGTGATGATCAGGATATTTTTGTTATGGAACAAAGATATCGGGCCGTTGGAATGAAGTAATACTTGCGGATTACTGTTGGGTTTTGTATAGGGATTCTGCGGAACTCCATCACAAGAGGAAAGCTAAAAGACGACGAAGCCAATAGGCCACCACATGATTCTCTTCTGACACGACTATCTGCGAAGTATTTTTCCAGCAATTTAGAACTCTTAGCATGTAATTACCAGTTTAAAAAATCAAATGAACTTTCATTGTTGTTAGCATGTATGTAATTAAAATGTATCCTTTTCTCTCAATCCGTTAATATGTAATACTTCCTCCTTGTGTATATCAAAGAAACTAGAGCTAATACATTTTTTTCATTGCCATATTTGTTTTTCTCAGCCCAAAATTAGTAGGAATTGCCGCATGAAGTGCTCGAAACATTCAAAATGTATTTTTTGGTTTCCCAGTGTATTTAGCAACAGAACTGGAGTTTAGAATATTGAGTTCATGATCTACCGATGATTGTCTTTGTTTTAGGACGATAGCATATGTCAAGCATTCCTTTGAATTCTAAGTAAACTGCAGTTTAGAAGTAGCATATAGGCTTCTCGAGTTGCCTTCTGTTTGTTGTGTTTATATACCTCCTTATGACATAATTATAAGTTTACTTAGCTTATGGCTTTGAATTTAGTTGACAAGTTCTAAATATCGACACTTTAATGTCCTCCAACCTAGGCCATGTCGGATGTTGACTGAAATTGGTGAAATGATTCTCAAATGAAAACCCAGGATCCATAGTTCTTTGGAGTTATCCGACATTCATCTTTCAGAATGTCCTGGAAAACCGTTATCCAGATAACTCCCTTGATACAGAACATTGATAGAGAACATTATCGTGTCCCATCTAAAATCGATACTAAGCATTCAATACTATGTGTGTTTTCTGGTCCCATAAATTTACTTTCAAGTACCTTAAATGTTTGGTGTTTTCAAAATTAAATTTAAATGGTTGTTTGGGATGAGATACTTTCTTTCAAGTTTGCAAGTCGTATTTTGGAGTGAGATGCAGTGCTTCTGCATCTCATTCATGCACTGGAACTAGGTCCTGGAATCTGATCTTGTTATTATTTTGTAAATAATAAAATATGTAAGAAATATTGTGCCTCATTATATTTATTAAGAATCAAAATGAAGAATTAAAATTAAAATATTTAACCTTTGAGAGTTAAGTGAACAAAGTAGGCTAAAATTGTTTCAAACAGCTGGGATAAGTAAATCTTCTCTGTCTGTTTTAGTTTTTTTGTTCTTAAGTGATGTTAGGAATATTTTCCTTGCTTTATAGTCACCACGAATAAAAGATGAAACGTTGAGCTTACTTTTGGTACTGTTTTATGAGCCAGTGCATCGATTCCTGTTAAAATGTTCTGCATCTAGGATTAAATACGTTTAAAAAGGACGGACAGCTGGTGCTAAAAGCATATTTTACTCATCCTAAAAAATTCAAGGTAAGTGGTATTACGTTCTTTTCTCGTTACATATCTCACCAAACTAGAAATAAAATCCATGGCTGAAGAAGCAATGTAAGCACTACTGTACTCAGGTTAGTTTTTATTTATTTACTTTATGTTGCTTTAACATACTAGGTGGAAGTCATTTATCACAATAATATTCATAATTTACAGGAATATAGACAACATAACACTAGTATAGTTCTATGAAGTTCATAAATTGAATGTTACTCGTATTTCATGTTTATATTTATTACATTTAACAATTCAAGTAGTATTTTTCTGTGTGGTGGCTTCTTGAGGAACCTTGAATGTCTGCAGGGAACAAAAGAATGCAAATAAAACACAGAAAATGTGACACTTCACTGAAAATATCCTGAAGATCATATATTTCTTTGGCTCATATATTATCCTTCTTTAAATGAAAATATTTATAACTGTATTTAGGATTTTATGAACATCAACATATTTACTGAACATAAGGCTGAGGAAATTTCCTTCAATATCTAAAAATACATCACAAAAATTGGGGTTCGTTGATCAAGTGAAAGTAAACATACTTATTAAGTAAGTGTTCCTCAGAATATACAAGATTATTTGTTTATTTATGTTCGCCAATTAGTGACTTGCGGTGAAACAGAACTGAAGGGTGTTTCGCCTCAAAATGAAGAATGGGACAAAATTAGCAGCAACACATATGTCATTAAAATCTAGCTAATTACGTTACCTCTATTATTTCAAAAATTGTGAACCACTTTTATTGGAAATAAGCCAATGTACATTTCAAAACTATCTTAAATAATATTATAATTTCCTTTTCCATTATAACTTTTTTCTATCCAAAAATATTCTATAGTCATATTTCACAGGAATCCAAAACAGATTTTAAAACAGTGTGTATTGTGCATACCTCAAACGCAAAATAAGAAATAACTATTACACTTGGTACGATAGCATCCCACAAGAATGCATACCAAGGTTTACGAGAAAAGTCCCTCACATCGAACTACGCACGTATATAAGGTATTTTCTCAAAATTTTCTTGAATATTTTGATTACTATATACTTAAAATATTGGCTCTTCTTTTTAATATGCGACGCGACGTTTTTTTTCTAAGTCCTTCACACTTTTTCATGTTTTTCTATACAACCATGACTTTTAATATAATTTCTTTACTTTTAGTGCGATTTCGTGTTGAAGAGCATACTTTTAACATTATTGTTTGTTTATTTACTTAGTGCATAATGTAGCCATACTGAATAATTCAGTTCAGCCAAACTATGCTTGTTTCTCCACTGAACGCAATGCTGCCAACAGTCTTACTTGTCCCGAAGGTACACTATCTAGCAGACTAACACAAAGTCTGCACCACATAGCTAACTAAACACTAACATGGTTTGAGCAGGCTAACTTATCGCCCAGTCAAATTTTGTTACTCATGCACTGCTTTACACATAAACAATCCTATGACACGACAATAATGGAGTGCTCCGTAGGAAATACATGTATGAGCTCATGGACTGTATCGGACTGGTTCGGCTACTGCCTCGAAGTGCGCATTTCAAATGACACCAAGTATACTGCAAGGGGGAAAATTGGGGTCCCGGCCACGGCGTTCAAATCAACGAATGCAAAATAGGATGACGCAAGTTTCGTCGTGGGTGCTGCATCCGCACCTCATTCGTTTCCACGTGGATCATTCCCAAGTTCCAGTTGCCCTCTACGACGCGCCCACGATGAAACTGGCCGCGCCGTGGCTCAGTAGTTAGACCGCTTGGCTCTCACCAAGGTGGCCCGGGTTCGATCCCAGGCGACCGCAAAGTGAGTTTTTGGTGGACAACACGGCGTTGGGGCGGGTTTTTTCTCCGGGATCTCCGGTTTCCCCCGTCATCTCATTCCACCGGTGCTCCATCTTCATTTCATGTATCATCAGTGTCATCGCCTGCGGTGCCGTATGTAGTAAAAGCGGGTGTTAAACACTACACATTTCATTTCACGATGAAACTTGCGTCATCCTATTTTACATTCAACGATTTGAACGACGTGACCGGGACCGCCAATTTTCCCCCTTGCAGTATACTTGGTGTCATTTGGCATCATGCGCACTTCACGGCAGTAGCTAAACCAGTCCGATACAGTCCGTGAGCTCATACATGTATTTCCTAAGGAGCACTCCATTATCGTTGTGCCGTAGGATCGTTTATGTGCAAAGCAGTGTAAGAGTAACAAAATTTGACTGGGCGATAACTTAGCCTGCTCAAACCATGTTCCTTTGCACACAGACTGCGTCATCTATGTCTGGGGTATTTTTGCAAAGGTTGGTGACAAGTTTTACCTATCTTTCTCATGTTAATTGCAACGCGAGAACCGCCTGGTCGTCTGCTTGCGCATGCGTATACGTGCACCTTTGGACTTAGAAAATATTCTCACGTGGCACAAAAAGTTTCTCCAAAATATTTGAATAAATGTCAAAATTAATGTACTGAGCTATCTACGAATAAATTTTGAGTTTCCTTTCTCTCGGAATGAATGTTGTATAATTCCAGTAACTAATATCCATCAGCGATAGACAAAATGTACTGCATAGAAAGAAGATATTTTTCTAAAATCCACAGTTTGCAACATTTGAGATACATAACAGATTTTTGTTAGATACACTACCGATATTTAAACATCTGACTTCGCTTCATTCGCTGTAGTCACCTGTAATGAAATTATATCTATGAATCTTATATAAATTGACAAACATTAGATACCACAGAAAGCTTTTGGAAGAAAAGTTCCTAATAAACCCTGGTTTTAAAACAGCTTGAAAGTTTATACTGCAACGCTAGAGATGTGATATTTAATACGTATTTTCTTTCTTTCAGAAAGATTGATTGCTATGGAGAACACAAACTTCTATGAAACTTTAGTCATCTTGATCAGTTACTTGACGGTGCTTTGGGCAGACAATTGTAGCATCGAGCCACAATCTAAGATACTGAGATTCTCCCTATTAAGCAGACGGAATTTGACGGGGCATTGGATCGCTGAGGTAATCACTCCTTCTTCATTCCGCTAATTAGGATTACACCATACATACTAGGAGAACCAAAGGCTCTGGCCGCGTTATTGATAAGTTAAAAATTATACTTTTCTCCCTTCTTTTGGCTTCCACCCTCTCTCTTTTACCCACCATCTCACTGCTTATTTGAAACATTGCGTTGTTTTCAATGTTTGCAGAAGGCAGCATATGATATAACATCCGGGAACTGCGCAAACTTGAAGCACATTAACTTTTTTAATCCTTTTTTATATTTTTTTATTTTATTTTTATTTTTTTACATATTTTCTTTCAAGTCATAGAAACTACAATCAACTGTTGTTTGCAATATAAGTCAAGCTAATACAGTTTAAGTACAGTGTTAAGATTACAATTAAAACACTCAGAAATATGATAAAATGGATTAAGAAGGTGCCAATTTTTCAACTTTTGTTTGAAGTATTTGAGGCTACAGTATTGAGCTTCTATAGCCAATCTATTTTTTGTTACATTTGCGTCCATCTGAGAAGATAGTCATTGCAAAGGATTGCCTAACTATCTGAAGGAACACTGTTCTAAGAAACTTGTGGCGAGCAAAATGATCTTGGTAAAGATTGTCTGCGCTCCGTGAAAGCAGCCAGTCTAGATGTTGGGATGGAAGTTGACTTCTGAACCAGTGTAATGGAGCTCAAATCGGATGATATAAGGCTCCATAGAATATCACTGAGCCCCGCCGTGATTAGCTTCCAGCGTTCCCTTCGCAGAAAATCAAACCATTCCCTCTGTAATGCAACAATTTCCAGGATTTTTCTGAATTATCCAGTGTAATGTTCCCATTACCAACCAGATCGCACACCTGTAGAGCGCCGTGTCCTTAAAACTGAATTCCAGTCGCTGTAGCCTTCGAAGACATGGTGGAAACTCCGGCGGGCACCATTTTCCAATAAAGTCTCTGAGCACCATCCAGATATGATGCACTTGTTTGCAAGAGGCAATCCTATGTTCCAAGGTGTCTATTTGTGAACAAATTTGGCATATGTTACATGTTGTACGGCCATGTCACCGTAATTTCTCCGCTGTTGTTATGGTCTCGTTTAATGCTTCATATGCTGTCTCTTGCCAATCAGTAGGAACAAACTTATTGAAGAGATTCTTCCATATAAGTTTCCATTCTCTATTCTCTTTCTCTTCAATCCTGGGTGTACACTGCGAGTATTGAGCAGCTGATATTATTTTCTAGTTGATTCAAAAACTGCGAGGTCAGCACTCGTATCCAGCAGATGTCTGAGATGGTTAACAATGGGTTTGAATCCCGGATATATCCTCTGAGCGTGCTGTATCTGATCTTGCCAGAAACTCCCATCTATCGATGAACCATTTCCACCCAGTGATCTGACAGCACTTTTCCCTAATAAGGCCATGCATTTCTTGGCGATGTCCACCAGTCCACACCCACCTTTGGATTGCGGCAATCGCAACTGTGCTCTGCTGGTTGTTTGCGATGGAGAGATTTCTTTTGAAAATATTCGTGTACCTGTAAGAGACAGAAAAGTATAAAATTTGACTTCATTTTCCTTATTTAGCGATGCGGTAAAGTTGAACCTTTAGGTTCTGGTGTTCAAAGATAAAAAAGACAGTCAGATTCTCTATCTTTCTCTTGCAGACATACCTTTTCCTATAAATATTTAGCATTCAGAGTATTCCAAAACAAGTACTTTCAGTGATATCTTGGACTACAATTACGCCCTCTACATGACGTGGGCTGATGGATTAGAGCAGGGGTGCTTATTTACTCTATACAGGTTACTTTCCACACATCAGTGGCCAAGATGAAAGAGACATGCCTGATAGAGAAGGATAAATGCGTACACCGTTCATTTTCTGTATAGCTCGCACGTTAAGTTTTGACGAACGAAAATGTTACATAAGTTTGGTGCAAGTCACTACTCACCTTTTGCGAGAACGCTATTATCGAGAGAAGTGAAATGTGTATTGTTTAACGCCCGCTTTTACTATATATGGACCGCAGGCGGTGACACTGGTGATACGAGTTGTGTCCATAAAACAATGTCTCAAAGGCGCTGGAGCCGTGAGGAACGCTATTACGCGAGATCCGGCAACACTGGCGCGTAGCTTGGTTTCACTACTTCAAATCCCCACCACAACGAACCCGTTCCAACCATTAGTCTTGGCTGAGCAGCCGTTTGCGATGGAGCTTCCTATCACTTCCGCCGCCAAGTGCGATCTACGTGCAGTGATCAGTTTTTTGTTTGTTTGTTTGTTTCTTTCTTTTGAGCCCACTGAAATTTTCCGTCAGTTATGCGAAGTCTATGGGCCACAGTGTATGGACGTCAAAAACGTGCGAAAGTGGGCAGGGAGTTCAAAGACGGACGTACGGACGTCCATGAGGAACAGCGCTCTGGTCGACCTTCGGTTTCAGCCAAAACAATTGCAACAGTGGAGCACGAAATGCTTAAAGATTGACGTGTGGCAGTTCACGAGCTGTGAGAACTTATACCTGAAGTCAGTAAGACTACGATTGACAAGATTTTGATCGAGCATTTGCATTACCGCAAGGTGTGTGCGAGGTGGGTCCCCAAAATGCTCACCGAAGACCATAAACGGCAACATGTTGAAGCGGCCCACCGATTCCTGGGACGCTATGTAGAACAGGGCGAGGAATTCTGGGATTCAATTGTCACTGACGATGAAACCTGGATGCACTATAGTCCGGCCGCTGTATCTCCGGCTCTGACGTTTAGTGGCTGCAGGAGGTGGAAGGGTAAGGTTAATAGTACCAACATATAATAATGAGTAATTGAAAACATATCGTCAGACTTATCTTTATAATGAGAGTATAGGACTATATTAGCTTCAAAACATTGAAACCCAACTTGTAATTCCATTATCATGCAAGATATTCTTTACAACATCACTCTATTCGTTCACACCTTTCACGCACACCAACTGCTTCTGTTGGTGGTACTGGGAGTCTGTGCATCCGGTGTCGTGGTCAGGAAGTTAATACTGTCTGCTAGCGCCATTCAGCGTTGTCGCTGCTAGGCGTGGCTTGCAAATCCAGCACCGTGTTGCCGCTGCAATTTTGTGCGGACCACGTGGCTTTTAGTTGCTTTTGGATACCGCGCTGGTGGTTTGTTTAATTTTTTGTGTGCGTGAATTCCGATTGGTAGCATCTGTAAGTCTTATTATTATCATTGCTGGTATAGTAATATGGGTACTGGTTCGTCAGAATTCAAGAAAAGAATCGGCTCTTATAAGAGCCAAAGCCGTGAATTTATATTCAGGCTACGTGAGTACTTCGAGAAGGAGCGGGACAATGGTGGACCTCTACTACCTGTTAACAAGGTGCTGGACAGAGCTTGTGATGCCTTGAAGGTGGGAAGAATGTGACCAAGGAAAAGTGCCAGCTGATTTAAGTTCGCCGTCTGCAGTTCTGCGTCCACCGGGAAAGTAAGGGCAACGAGGCAGCCTTAAAGCTTCACTTGATGCTTTTCAAAAGGATGCTAAGGCGACATATTATATGAGAATGAAATTTCCCACTCGTGCGAAGTAGCTTTTTGTTATTTCTTTTCCAGTAAATGGTATATTGTCTCCATATGCAACTATTCTGGGATCATGTATATACACATTGTCCACGTACATTTACGAAGATACGATCTGCAAATGCGTGAAATATTTAAAATACACATGTTCTTCTGCTTGAAATTCCCGCTAAAGAACTGGCAACAACGCGCTTCCCCCTCTCGAGAACTGTCAGAGCCGGAGATAGAGCGGCCGGACTGTACACAACACCAGAAACGAAAGAACGTTCTCGTCAGTGGCGGCATTCGAATTCGCCGAAGCCGCGAAAGTTCAAACAGACATTTTCTGCCGGCAAAGTGATGGCCAGTGTGTTCTGGGACAGAAAAGGTGTATTATTGTGCGAGTTTATGCCTACCGACACAACAATAAACGCCGCTAGCTACTGTGAGACTTTAAAAAATTGCTACGTGCCATTCAAAATAAGAAGGGAATGCTGACAAAGGGGCTTACTTTTCATCACAACAACGCTCGTCCCCATACTGCACATGCAACGGCTGAACTCCTGGCCCAGTTCGGATGGGATATCCTCACACATCCCCCTACGGTCCAGACTTAGCACCTAGTGATTATCATCTGTTTCCTGAGTTGAAGTCACACCTGGGTGGAACACATTTCCAGACCGACGATGATTTGAAAAACGAGGTTGAGCGCCACCTGGGCAACTTGGCGGGAGAGTGCTATGACAAGGGTATACAAAAACTGCCACAGCGCATGCAAAAGTGCATCGATCGCAATGGTGATTACGTTGAAAAATAGCTGTAAGTTCCTCCTTTCTATCAATGTAACATTCATTGACCATAAACATGTTTTCTATATTAAATAAAATTGGAGTCCTTATTTTACGGACACGCTTCGTACACGAGATGAAGATGGAGCACCGATGAAATAAGGTGGTGGGGGAAACCGGAGATCCCAGAGAAACCCCGCCCCAGTGCCATATTATCCAGCACAAATCTCACTTTGCGGTTGTCTGGTATCAAATACGGGCCGCCTTTGTGAGAGCCAAGCGGTTTAACCAATCAGCCACGGCGCGGCCAAAATCGAGAGATAGGTAGAGCTTTGGTTTCTTCCTTCATATACTCAAATATATTAGCAATAATATCGTGAATTTTGACTATTTAGAGTTTTTCCTTTTAATTTTGACACTGTAGAAGACATTGTCACATTAGTAAATAACACGTAACTAAATGGCACTCAGTAAAACACTTGCATCCATATATCCGTACCATGCTAAATTTTACAGTTGATTGTACCTATATACACGAACCAGCAGTGGAAAGAAGAGTCTGTTATCGTAACATAAAACTATTTGCTGACTGTTTAATAAGGGGAGGCCAGTTCACAGGATTTCCGCTGAAGGTCATTTGTCAAGAACTAACGCACAACCTATAAAGTCTGTTTAGTTAACGCGTGTGCAGTTCCCAGTCAAAGGGACCTCAAAGGACCTGACCTCCCCGCCCACTAATGACCGTCATAAATCTATCTCCACACTTCAGAAATGGAACACTGTCGTTGGGGACCAATAGCAACCCCGATTTTCTGAAAATGACAGTTGCATGTCTACTCCACGTGGAGTCTCAGTTGCCAAATTTCCAACTTCCAACTTCTGTTTCATTAGGTGCGGACATTCGTTGTGTGTCACGATGTGGAGACCGTGAGAGAGAAATGCAAATGAAGTAGTAGATAACGTTCAGTGAAGTGAAAATAATCAAAGCGAAGACAATAGTGTGAATGAATTGGAAGGTGTTGCTGGGCCGAGTTATGTTAGGGGAGAAGCCTCAAAAAACAAAGTTATAACGGGAACTCTTTCTAAGCAAAGTCAAGCGCTTGTTTTGAACGCATATAAATATGTGGTGAAAAACAATCTTGATAAGGGGTCATGTAGTGAAACTGCAAAAATTCTTGGTATTCACAGAAATACGGTTAGAAAAATTGTGACGAAAGGAATACCAAAGACGCCGAACAAGTGTGGAAACAAAAGAAAACGTTTCTCTAAGGTGGATTATTTCACATGCGATTTAATTCGCCGAGAAATTTATAATTTCTATGCAAAAGGGAGAGCGCCCACCTTAGATGAATTGGTTGCACATTTGCAAGAAATTTGTGATTATCCTTATGGACGCTGTACTTTGCAAAACTAAGGAAGTTTCACAGTAATGGACACAAGATAATTTATTTAGACGAAACCTGGTACGATACCCATGACGTGTCGAGAAAAGGATGGGACGACGGTTCGTGTGCTTGCACCTTACCTGCTCTTGTGTCGAGGGGTAAAAGGATTATGGTGCTTCATGCTGGGAGTACCGAGGGATGGGTAAAAGACTGCCTCTTCTTATCGGCGAAAAACATTGGTGATGCAATGGCCGACAGTCACGATGACATGAATGTAGCACTGTTTGAAAAGTGGTTTGATGGTAGGCTTATGACAAACCTACCAAGAAATGAAAAATGTATAATTGTTTTGGACAATGCTAGCTATCATTCGCGTTTAAAATATAGAACACCTACAATGTCGATGAACTTAAAAGATATAGTCGAATACATGAGGGTTCATAATATTGAAATACCTGAACCTCTGCCTATTAAAGCTGTACTCCTGGCAGAAATTAAAACGGCAAATGTGGGCAAGGATTACGTGATTGACGACATCGCTCGTAGATATGGGGACGAAGTTTTAAGGTTGCCGCCGTATCACTGCTGTTTCAACCCCATAGAAGTTGTGTGGTCGAAACTGAAGAGAGAAGTGCGCAAGAGAAATGCAACATCTTCACTCAGCGAAAGCGTTTGCAACTTGTTGAGAAGCTGTGTAGAAGGGATCGATGCAGAACTGTGGAAAAATTGTGTGCAGCATGTAAAGAAAGTAGAGGAAAAATACATTAGTTGGGATCAGCAATCTAACGATAGCAGGTTCATCATTACCGCTGACTCTGAGAGTAATGGAGAATCGGAATGAGGCACTTATATCTATGTGAGTTAATAGCACTGATTATAATAATTACGAAAAGGCCTACATGCTAAGTAGAAAATTTAACGATAGTGGTGGTGGTGGTGGTGGTGGTGGTGGTGGTGGTGGTGGTGGTGGTGGTGGTGTGGTGGTGGTGGTGGTGGTGGTGGTGGTGGTGGTGGTGGTGGTGGTGGTGGTGGTGGTGGTGGTGGTGGTGGTGGTGGTGGTGGTGGTGGTGGTGGTGGTGGTGGTGGTGGTGGTGGTGGTGGTGGTGGTGGTGGTGGTGGTGGTGGTGGTGGTGGTGGTGGTGGTGGTGGTGGTGGTGGTGGTGGTGGTGGTGGTGGTGGTGGTGGTGGTGGTGGTGGTGGTGGTGGTGGTGGTGGTGGTGGTGGTGGTGGTGGTAACAATGGCAATAATAGGAATATAATATTTTCCAAGTGCCTTATTTTGATTCTCGTAGAAACCCAGTTTTTTCACAATGTGAAGTGCACGTGTTGTTTAGACAGAGAAAGAGACTCTAGAAAAAGAAGGTGATGTTAAAATGTTGCAACCTTGTAGAGAGGACCGTCAGGAGGAGGGTCCATGTTGTAAAACGATTATGAGGGTTTGTCAAAGAAAGCGGCCGCCGTGCACTTGCGTTGAGTAGACAGACTTTACATAAGAATGACGTCGCAGTATCGTCACTGAAACTCTTGTCACCACACATAAGTGGGTCATTCTGTTGCAGAGGGTAGGAGGCGATTTCTACCTCTCCTCTCTTGCTTCCACTTGAGCATCGCTGGGGTAGAGTTTGACACATATGACTCTTGATCACGGAATGTTCTTGGGTTCGATCTTACCCATTGGCGTGCGGCTTTCAGCCCGGGTTTTCTGCCAGCGTTAACTTCACTGCATTCCTATCAAGGATAGGGTTACCATAAAGGATCTTTAGGTCAAGATATGAGGGAGTTGAGCACTCTCCACTGCTTCCACATATCACCATCACCACCATACTCTGTATTTTCATTCATACACACAGAAATATATAAACTTCGCAGATATCAAAGTTTTGTAAGCAACAGACTGTGCTGTGCTTCAAACTTTCGCTGTGAACATTTTTCAAAAAATAAAACAGATGGCTCAAAAATAAGCAGGATATTTCTATTATATTCAAGACGATCCAGTTTATTATAGTAATAACATTTACAGCTTTATTCATTCTTATTCTGATGATGGGAGAGATGCACGCTCCCGAAACTCGATGTGTAATCGTCTGTAAATATAACTTGAAGCCCGACAACATCGTCATTATATTTGCCGCCAGGAAAGATATATCTAATTTTTCTTTGACTTAAGATATTCTGTACACCAATTTTCACAATCGATTCGCACATTCTTGAGTAAACACACCCACTCTTATGTATGCTGTGTTTAGCCTGATGATGACCCTTATGCCCGATTTCACCAACAGATGTTAAAATCAACGTTAACAAATGTAACGTAACAATTGTCACAGCGCTAAAACTAATGTTAAATTTCTTGCATTTCACCAACCTGTTTTCTGAAAATGTTAACAAACCTGTGTTAACGCCAAGAAACTTGTAAATATCACAGCTATAGAAGGCTATGGATGATCTTCTGAACGTACTCCGATGCGCTTTTGTTTTCATTTTCGTCTGCACAATGGCGGATGAACAAAATCATAAATAAAGCCGTGAGACAAATTTCTCATCGACGGAGAAAGAATTGTTAATTGAAATGGTGACGAAGTGTAAGGATATCGTGGAAAATAAGAGGACGGATGCAGTGAATGTAAAAGAGAAAGATGTCACGGGGAAAATATTGGAAACGAATTTAATTCAAATGCATGTGTCACTACTACAAGCACCAAACAACTTGTCAGTATTACGTAAATTTAAAACGAGATGCGAAGGACAAGTGCTTTGAACGTTTCAAGACGGGAGGTGAACAATGTGTTATCCACATAATTCAGTTAATTATAAAATCGCAAGGTTATTGATACTTGAAGCAAAGGCGAGATCGGCATATTCCTTTCGATGCATGTTCTAACTCAGTATTACGTAAATTTAAAACGAGGTGCGAAGAAGGGCAAGTAGAACGTTTCAAGACGGGAGGTGAACAATGTATTATCCACATAATTCAGTGAATTATAAAATCGCAAGGTTATTGATACTTGAAGCAAAGGCGAGATCGGCATATTCCTTTCGATGCATGTTCTAACATCTCTTGTACTTCCGCAGTAACCTTCATAGCAACATGTTTCGACAGTCTATACCTCCGTAAAACAGTTTTCTTCGGATAGTTCCTCAAAATCATTTCTCCTCATAGGCCGTAGTCTATTACGAATTCCATTTAGACGGTCTTAAATATAGCAAATCGACATCAACAGCTGAGTTCATGCTCGCCATCTTGACTATTTACAATTGTTAAGGACTTAACATTAGAAATTCGGATTGTCAGTTTAACATGAGATTTAACACAAGTGTTACTCTAACACTTGTTGGTGAAATGCAATTTTTATTTTAACTATTGCTAAACTCGTGTTAAAACTTAACATTTGTTGGTGAAATCGGGCATTATGGATGTTGAGACCTGATATTCATCTAAATCCAAAGATAAAAGTTTCTGTTACTGCATTTACTGCATTCATTGCCCACTGCTTCAGGTCCAGCTGCAGCACGGAGACGCTGAGGCCATCTCTGGGAGGTCCTGGGAAGTAAGTGTAGAACAAAGCATCACCACAGCCTGCGCTGGTCAGTTGGTTAGCGTAACCGCTTCAGTGGCGGGTAAGTGTTAGCATTTTCAGATTTCTCTTTTGAGGTAAAACAATAACATAAATTATGAATATTAGAGACCGAGTGGGATAGCTCAGATGTTAGTGTTAATGACCCAGTAGGGTTCGAGAGATCGTGAGTTTGATTCCACCCAGCGTGGCTGAACCAATTTTCTTTTAGCTAAAGGTACCCAGCAGATGGTGTCCGTACCTCCAGTAGTAGTGTGATAATCAGGTTGGCGTTGGAATGAGAGGGCCCACAGCTTTTAACCTAGACTCAGAACCACACTGGGTCTTGGGAATTCTTCACATGACGTGGTGGCTTAGAGAGTGCCGACATAACATTGCCACTCCAGAATCGGGAATCAAACTGCGGGCCCTGAGCACGAGAATTGTGAACCATGATATGCTATGTACAGGAAAAACTCAAGTACTGACTACAGCAAGAATAACTGATGTTACATTATTTTATTCTGAATGAAAATTAATTACTATGTATTCGTGTGGAGTTATTGTGCATATATATTGGTAAGCATTTTCTGTGGAAGTAGTTTAGCATTTGGCATCTCTTCTCTGATCAATGACATCAGATTTAATACTTTTCATTCGTCCTTTTTATGAACAAATATGAATAATTACTTGTAACACAGTAACTTATTCAGTTATACAATATCCTATTTACCAACACATACAAGGGGTGTCCAGAAAGTAAGTTCTGTTTCAATATTTCTCCGCTGCAGCGCTGCGATCGCAGTTCCACACATGCGCGGTAGACGCTCTGTATCAAGGAGAAGAAACGTGCACCATTGTGAGATCGCTATCAGCCACGTACGCTTTGTTGTGCTTGTTTACAATGTCGGTGTTGATTGAAAGTCACGCCGCTTGTGAAATCAGATCTGTGATTCGTTGTCTGAATGCTAGGAAAGTGAAACCAATTGAAACTTATCGGCAAATTTGCGATTTCAAAAGGTGTTGTGTTTCTTCACGACAATGCACGACCACACACTGCAAATGCGTCGAAAAAAATCATACAGTGATTTGGCTGGGACGTATTTGACCACACCCCGTACAGCCCTGAATTCGCTCTTAGCGTCTTTCATCTGTTTTTGCATTTCAAATCTTTCCTTGGCGGTCAACACTTCAACAATAACGAAGAGCTGAAAGAAAATGTTTCCAACTGGTTGAAGAGCGGCAAACTTCTATGAAGAAGGTATATAAAAACTTGTGCCTCTCTATGACAAATGCCTGCAAAATTTCGGCAGTTATGTGGAAAAATAGTTTAAGAGTTGTAGAATTTTATGCAATAACTAATTTATCTGTATCTGTACATAATTTTATTACCAAACAGAACTTACTTTCTGGACGTACCTCGTACTTACAGCTGGCTGCTACCGCAGTTGCAATGGCATGCTTCTACTAACTTATTTCGTTTAGCTCACGTTGGGTTACGAAACGTTCTGTCACCTTAGATATTTCTGCAAAATATAAAGTGACAAATAGTTTGAGAGGACGATTCAAATTACACTGTAATGATAGCTTATTAATTGGATACATATTCACATATTTAGTCTTCCTTTAAAGCTTCAAATTCGTTGATTTGGTTGACTACTGTGTCAATCGAAGGAAACGAAGATTAATAATGAATATTAATTATTTGAACTAAATAAAATTCAGTAGCTTTTGTCTCCTCAGCCGAGTAGACGGAAGGGAATAAAACCACATTAACAACTCTCGAGGATTCTGAACATTCAAAAGATCACTTTAAATCTCTTCCAGCACCGATACAAATAACACTCCAATTTTTATGGAAGGACTAAAGCTAAATGTCGAAACTATTGTAAAAATACTTGTATTTTAATTGTTTTTATGTCCCTGTGATTTCTTAACCATATCGTGACGATTGTTATAGACTTTTGGGTTCACCACTTGAGTTTATGTAGACGAAACAGATGGTCTTAGTTGCATAGTCATTTTTATGTACCACCAACTTGAGGAACATGCTAACTGATGGCATTATATCGTTTAGTCTTCTTTCTGTAGCGTAATATATTTTGTTTAAAATGAACCTTAGTTACATAGACGCTTTGCTCTACTAAGCTTACATAGCTTATTTTAATATGACTTATTTTTTATAGTCGCCTTACTCTATCATGTTTAGAGGCACTCTCATTATAATATTCTCCATGAGGAAATTTTGATTGCAGCCTTAAATATACAATCGGCTATATAAGTGGCCATTCTTTCATGGCCATACATATGCAGAAGGGCTATACTGGCTGCTGATGTCATCCCATACGACAAAGACACGTTCTCTTCTAACATAGAAGCGGTATAACACGTTGATTGTTGAAAATGTTTCTATATTTCCTGGCAACTGAAGGAATCCACGAAAAAGGTCACGTCAGATTCACCAGTGCAAAGAGGGAGCAGTACATTGTGTATGTTACCACAGCTGTTCAATAAAGAATGGTCACAATTTCTTTTTGACAACGTACCTTTACTCATCCTCATAATTTTGATGGTCCATCTCAAAATAGTCTCCCCTGAGTGCGATGCACTTGTCCCAGTGTTTCTGCCAGTCTTCAAAGACATGCTGGAAACCATATTTGAGAGATCCTTCAAAATCGCCTCCGCAGCCTTCACCACTGCTTCTGATGATGGATAATGCCTCTCACGAAGGCGTTTCTTCAAGTTAGGGAATAAAAAAGTCACATAGGGCTAAATTCGGACTATAGGGAGGGTGAGGGATGTTGAGTTATGCAATATATTCAGCAACAACATTGCCAATATGTGGCCACGCATTATCGTGGTGCAGCATCCAGGCTGCTTCACGGAAATATCGCACCCAATGAAATGTTCAGTATTTCAGAAAGTGATCTTAAGGTAATTTGTTGATCCTTTCTCACAATGGCAGCAGCAGTGTTGATGTTTTCTTCCGTAAGAGCAGTAACTGGAGCACCGGGTCCACCTTGCTTTGAAATTGATTGTGTTCCCTCTTTAAACATTTTAAACCATCTTCGGGCTCTGCTGTAGGGAAGAACTGACTCTCCATAGGCCTCTCGTAACATTGTATGGGCCTCAACTGAAGATTTGTTCAGACGAAAGCAGAATTTCAAAGCCCCATATTGTTCCTCGCGTGTTACATCCAATGCAGTGGTAGGCGATACTGAACATGTCAAACTTGCCTGATTCTCACAGGCAGAACCAGGAGTACCAACAATGAAACTACTATGACATGTTTGTTTCGCATTAAGCTAACAGAATATAATAAGATTGTATTTTAGTGCGAAAAATTATGACTGTAAAAAACTTATGATCATTCTTTATTGAACAGCCCTCGTATGTAAAGTTTAAAGGAGATAATAAATTATTTATATTCATATGCAAATGAATACTGTTTTGGATATTTATCTCCAGGCAGTGACTTAATCTAGAAGTATTGTAAGTCTTCATATGCCCGTACGCAGAATTTGAACCCGTGACCTCATGAATGCGAACCAAAAATTTCATTTATTCTTCTGAGTAATATTTTTGGATACTTAATGGAATTCTTATTCTCTTCTTAGGTCCACCGGCGAGACCACCAGCAGATTACGAGTTTTTCCCAGGTGTGGGTTATTACAAACTGCACAAAGAAGGCCGTAAATGGACTGAAGCTATGGAAACCTGCGCAAAGGAGAACGCTCATCTGGCAATCCTGAACTCTCAGCTTGAGTCTGATATTCTGAAAGCAATGTTCAGTCGCCATCCCAAACTCAGCGGCGTGGATGATCAAAACTTGGCCTTCATTGGATTTCACGATTTATATCGTGAGGGAGAATTTATCACTGTTTTGGGTAAGATTTTAAGCATTATTCATATGTTTCACGAAGTAAGGTAAGTAAGGTAGGCGAGGGGGAATCGACCCAATATTTTGAAAATGTTTTAAAAAAAGCCCTGTTTGTCGAGTAAATATAAATGAATATAATTATAAATATAAATATAATTGAATATAAATATAACTGAATATAAATATAATTGAAACTATAATTCTCTGAAATAACGCGCTATATTCAACAAAACTCTAAGATAATTCGTGTATTTTAAAACTCTGTAGTTCATGGTTATGCCAGCTTATTAGACTTTTGAATTCCAAATAAAGCCATGATTATCGGAATTTTGTACACAAAAATTACAATAATAGGTAATCTTAAAATTCCTTAGATACAGAACCCAGGGATGTGGATTCTTAAGGGTATTTCTTAACTACAATATAACATATATTTAGATTACGAACATTTCTTAATAAAAAAAAAGTCCAGCAATTACTTTCTTATGAAAATTCATATAATAAACAGTTACGAAATGTTGTTAAAACACAGAAACCAATAGAGTACGTGCTTACGGACATTATTTAAGGTACACGTTCCAATTAGGTGCACCGTAAAAAGTCTAAGACATAGAATAAGTAATGTAGATCCGTAACATCATTCCTTAAACGTAGAACTTAGTAATGTCCTACTGATCGAGATGGCTCCCCTGTATGGTGCAGGACTCGCATCCCGGTTTCAATTCCCTCCTATCACACTTAGGTTTGTCGTTGTTTTCTCTGGCAGGTAGGCGAATGCTGCCATGATCTCTCATCTATGGCCATTTCCTTTACTTCATTTCCCTTTATTGCGTTTCCATCTCATCTTTTAGGCGTGTCTCTGGGTGTCCTGCGTATTGTAGCGCTGTAAAGTCTGACTAGTGAACGGGAGTGCAGCTGGCTGCTCAAAGGAAACTACCCTAGCGCCCACTAATGACCGTCATAAATCTATCTCCACACTTCAGAAATGGAACACTGTCGTTGAAGACCAATAGCAACCCTGATTTTCTCGAAGTGGCAGTCGCATGTCTACTCCACGTGGAGTAGTTGCCAAAGTTCCAACTTTCAGTTGATCTGTTTCATTAGGTGCAGAAATTCGTTGTGTGTCACGATGTGGAGACCGTAGGAGGGAAATTCAGTGATAAATGCAAATCAAGTAGATTACTTTCAATCAAGTGAACATAGTCAAAATGACGACAATAGTGTGAATAACTGGGCCGAGTTATATTACTGGAAAAGCCTCACAAAACAAAGTTATAACGGGAACTGTTTCTAAGCAAATTCGAGCGCTTGTTTTGAACACATATAAATATGTGCTGACAAATAATCTTGGTAAGGAGTCGTGCAATGAACCTGATGATAAATTCTGGGTATTCACAGAAATACAGTAAGAAATATTGTGACGAAAGGAATACCAAAGACGCCGATCAAGTGTGAAAACAAAAGGAAACGTTTCTTTAAAGTAGATAATTTCACATGCGTTTTAATTCGTCGAGAAATTTATAGATTCTATGCAAAAGGGAGAGCGCCCACCTTAGACGAATTGGTTGCACATTTGCAAGAAATTTGTGATTTTCCTTATGGGTACTGCACTTTGCGCGGCCTCCTAAGGAGCTGGGTTTCAAATACCGCACTTTGAATAAGATAAGGGTTATTATGGAATCCAGTAGCATTGTAGCTTGGCAAGTTTCGCAGTAATGGACATAAGATAATTTATTTCGACGAAACGTCGTACGATACCTATGACGTACTGAGAAAGGGGCAACCTTGCAGAAAGATCTGGGAGGAGGAGGGTCGGTGTTGTAAAACGATTATAAGGGTTCGTCAAAGGCAGCGGCCGACGTGTACACCAGTTAACTAAACAGACTTTACAAATGACTTGGATACCTGCTCCATGATACTAGAGCAGTGCCTGGTTGGGTAGGTTCAGTAATAGAACAGATCTTCAAGCCAGAAATTTTTAAGCATCTCAGTGGCCTGTCTACAGCTTCCAGTGATTCTTTCACTTCAGCTTCCTCTCTTGGAAGGGTGATGACAGCCGTAATAAATGTCCCATTAATTCGGCGTGTTTGTTGCAGTATGCTTTTTAAGACCATTTCTTAACCTGAGAATACAGTGATAATCATTCTAAAGTATATTTATTAAATATAGAAGCGATTAATAAACATTCTATGAACACTGCCTAACCTTTTTGGCCATTTACCTTATTATATCATCTTTGGGAAAATGGTGCCATATTAACACGTATTAAGTAAAAGTAAATTCTTAGAAGTGCTCCTACTTGGAGATATATCAGTAAATAAAATATATTAGAACTTCATTCTTCTTTCTGTTTTCAAGGAACATCGCTGAATAGCACGGGATTTTTGACTTGGACTGATCCCAGTCAACCAAACAACTCCAGAGCCGGACCTGATCCAGACTCGGACTGCGGAAGCATAGCTAGAAACGGCGGTATGAATGATGTGCCATGTAACTGGAGGTTGACTTTCTTCTGCGAACAAGAAATCTGGTGATCAACCCAAAAGATGTCTTTCACAAATCTTGTACACTTCTGTTTAAAATTAAATTGTTTTTTAAAATGTACTTATGTTTATTTCATTATTATGTCCTAACCAATTGACTCGAATGAAGAATATACAGGAAATAATGCTCACAATGGATACACTCTAATAAGAACGCTCACAACTGCACAAACCCATCTTTTAAACATATCCTTTGTAATAAAAATAGTGGTTTAAGTACTTTTCATGTTAAACATTTTCTTACTACACGAGAAGTCTTAAGAAAAGAATTCTGGTGATACAGAAGCAAAACTGCAATGTATTAAAACCAAAAATACTCTTACTTTAATACAGTGTTTTATTGTAATAATTTCGTTATCATATTGGTAGTTATGATAAGCGAAAAACATTGTTCTAGCACTACGAGTCTTCAAAGTACAGGAGTGAAACATCAAATAAGTAATCCAAGTAAAGTGAAACAGAACATCAATTCCTCAATTTCAGCTTCCTTCTTCTTTCAAGCATAATAACACCATGAACAAACGAATTAAACTTTCAACCTGAATTACTATATCACAGTCATTACTTACCTTGTGAGAAGCCTATTTCTATTGGTATTGTAACAAATGAGAATACTTGTTCCTCTTAAACACATTGTATTTATTATCTAGGCTCTCAGTAAAGCGCAAACGTTACACTGTTGCACACTTTCAGAACAAGATCCGTCACAAATCACACTTTAATGACACCCAGCACTGAACTCTCACTGTCAATTGTCTACTCATCTTAACTCCTCGGCTCGAATTATCTCAACTGTGCGCCGGACGCTAGTCAGCCCCGTATATAAACTCGAAATAAAAAAGGAACGTTCCTGAAAAGGAAACTACTTGAACTGACAAAGTGAATATTCAAGTGCCAGTAGGAGCCGCACAAGAGAACCGCTCACTAGCCACATCTCTACACGGTGTTCATTTTTATTCGTTATTTCCCGCCCTCCGATTGAGCAAGAATGACGTCATAGTTGACTGGTGAGTCTAATCGTGAAATCATAGTGCCCTCTACGCAGAAGAAGCGGTAATGTTTTGGGAACAGTAAGCAAATTACAGTGTTCTCAGTGTGGTAGCTCTGCTAACTAATACAGCCAGCTTCCCCTGGATATGAACACAGACCACCGCGTCTTCATGGTTGAATGCTACTTTCGTACCGGCATTAAAACTGGTGCGACATATAAATATAATTTAAACCGCTGCATAGAGGAGTTTATGCAACGCTATCCAGCATTCAGACAAGTCCCTCGGAGCGTAATGTTGTCAAAATTGTCCAGGTACGTCAAATTGAAATACTTTTGTTTGCAACATAAACAGCTAACGTTTCAATAAATATTTTGTTATTCTCACGCTTAATTAAAATGTCTATTAGTGTTGGTATCCTTATGTCTTTAAAAACCAATAAATGCATCAAACATTTTTTTTTTTTTCATTCAAGCAGCTGGCGGCTGACTGAGGGTCAGCACGACGTGTGTCATTCGTGTACCTGTCCTACACGGACTTAACCACTTAATGACAGGATATGTGGGGATTTGCAGGGTGGTGGTTTAAATTTAGGTGGATGTAAAGAAGGGAGGTAGCCGTAGCTCCTCATGGTAGCCAACTCGGGTGCAACGCTTGTGTGCACCGCTGGTGTGAGAAAATTTAGGAAGAGTTTAATTTAGAATGATTAAACAATTTTGGTAATAATTTTTACGTTGTAATAAGAACTTTATTGTTACCGGGTGTGCCCGTATGTCATGTGGGGAAGCCAGTAGAGCTTGAAGCGTCTTTCTGAGGATCGGTAGTTCCCTAGAGACCTAACCAGGGCGCTCTGATGTTGAGGCAAACTCGCGTAGAATTTTGTGGCCCGGCGCCTAATGACATCTTCCACATAGTGGAGAGATGAGGCTTCATGAAGATATCTCACGGGAAACCTCCAGCACACAGAATAGATGGCCCTAAGGCATCTATTTTGTACACGCTGGAGTTGACGCAGATTGGTTCCTGCGGCCATGCCCCAGATCTCACACACATAAAGCATGATTGGAAGAATTAAAGCCTGAAAAAAGCGCTACTTAAGGGGTGTCGGCATCCCCGACCGCATCTTGGGGTGTAACGAAGGCGAATCTCCGCATGCCCGATGAGATACCTCCTGGATGTGACCCCCAGAAGTTAGGCCGTTGTCCAACTTTACACCCAAATACTTGACAGAGTTTGTCCACTCTATCCTTCTGCCAGAATCATTAAAGGAGGGGAGGTTGGCGGGAAAGTGACGCTTGATGAAGAGTATGGCTTGGCTTTTCTCCGGGTTGATAGACAATCGCCAAAGCCTGCACCAGTCGTGAATGAGGCTTAGGTGTCGCTGTATTCGGTTGAAGGCTCAGCGTGCGTTTCTATCTGTGTTGTATAGCAGCACATCGTCTGCATACAGGGCTATGTTGACATGTAGCTCCGTGGGGAGATCCGCCGCATACACGCTAAAAAGTGTAGGGGATAAGACAGAGCCTTCGGGGACTCCGCCTCTGATGGGATCAAACATTTCCAAGATGCAGGATCAGTTACTCGCATAAAGAGAGACATTGGGCGCTATAAAGTGACTGGTCCCAATCTAGAAGTAATAAATAATGTGAAAGAAAGGCCTCAAGCATACCTTCTCGCAATACAGACAGTGTTTAAGGGGAATATAAGAAAATGGACACATAAGACCATGTACTAGAGATATTTTCTTGTTTAGACTTGGATAAAAGCTTTGTACATATTGTAACACTAATTTAGTTTTAATTCCTAGAATATGTTCTACTAATTTTCTGGTTTGTAATGAAGTTACATTGTGAAGAAACTGTGGGTATGTAATAGAAAAGAATCGAGATAAAATTAAAATATTTCTGTTTTATGTGACAGGTTTACAATATGCATATATGTCTACTACAACATAAAAACAGATGTTCATTATGAAATAAGTGTTCATTGACTTATCATTTCGTATATTATTTATTGCCTACTTTCATGCCTGCATAATTAGCTTTGCAGTGCACTGCATTGCAGTATATAGTTTCTTATAAACAGTTATCGTGTCTATGTACCAGGTGAAATTACGCACCTTTATATTACTCGGGCAGACCCTCCTCGCAAATAGTATATTTACCTGCCGGTAGAGGGAGGCCTCAAAGCTGCTGTCAACACATCTAAAACGATCGCAAGCCTCTAAGGGAATCGTATATAAACTCGCTCCATCAGCGATGCTATTGATGACGTCAAATTTTGCGCGGTAAAATTACAGATAAAAATGAACACCGTGTATGTGTGACAGACAACCGTGTCGGCCAACTCCGACGGCGCCCGTGATAATATTGTTCTTGGTTTTTCTGATTCTTGCACAAATTTATGTGTGCCACGTTGTTTTGACTAATTTATTTAAATCCCACGTGTATCTATAGTACCATTAGGCAATAGAAATATCGTAATTATTTTGAGCATAGTTTGTACTGTTTTAATAGTAGAATATAACCACGACAACATTACAAATTTCTTATCTGAGCACTTTAAGTAATAATCATCCTAATTTTTCTTTTACGGTTTACATTCATGAACTTTTTAAAGTTCTAATTCAAGTGTATCCCAAGTTTACTGTTTCGAAAAGAACAGTGTCGTTATTCGAGGATCTACGTTTAAATAAATGGCTTCCAAATAGAAGTACTAAGATGTGCTAAGGAGGTATTCCCTCAGGAACGACATATCAGTTTAGAGGTTTTGAGTGGTGTTAACGAGTGGTGATGGAATCTTTAAGGTTCTCATATCTTGGTTTTGGCTAAACTGATTATTACTGATGCACTACAAGGGAATAGAATTACTCGTTTTATTCTCTTATTAGAAGCTGAGTTTTACGTATCAACTTTGGTGCTTATGCAACATTTCGTCTTAGTTATCTCTTCAAACACGTACTGTCTTTTCATCGTTAAAATGCCTCAAAACAAGGAATACAAGACTCCATATAATTACTATAATTAAGCTGTAGACAAGATGAAACCACCGTCATATTTTTTTGAAATGGTAATAAAATCGTAAATAAAGTCGTGATACTTCGTATCTAATTTATAAAAAATGCACTCCCAGGGAAGAGAAAGAGAATAAAATTTCCAGATAAGATATTTCAGAATCCACCAGCCTGGAATATTTATTAGAAGCTTTTATAACTTGGCTATGATAGTGTTATAATGCAGTACACTTTACCTCGTATCCCTGTACTGTGTTCTTGAAGGTAAGCATTATATATATATATATATATATATATATATATATATATATATATATATATATATTCCAACAAACACATACACTAATCAAAGTTGTCTAATTAGCGACAATTCTGTTTTTAAATCTCTTTTTCTCACATTCGATTATCAGCAATAAAAATCGATTAGAAAATATTGGTTTTATTTGTTTGTATTTTAGCAGGCAGTGTTTTATATCGAAAGCAAGTACACAAAAATTAGGTGTGATAGAAAATCACAAGACGTAATAATTAAAACTAGTAGCCAGAGGCATAAATGACAACAAACACCTAATTACACCATTTGAATTTCGTAAAGATGTTTCATATTGCTGGAGCAGCCAAACATGACTCGACAAAACCTGATAACGATAGCCTTTTGAGTGCAGGATATTTTAGTCAGTTCTTCTGGATATATGTTAATATCAGGACATTTTTATCCCACGAACTAAAATAGTGCGCGGCATTTACATCTTAAAATAAAAAGAAATGATCCAACCCTTGCAGTTTGAATAAGCCTCGGTATAGCTGGAGTTAGGAGATGCCAAACTGAAACAAAGCAGTGCATGTAAATGGCAGTGGAATCTCTATGGTTCCAATGTGACACCTAGGAGGAACTAATGAAGGGAGAACCTGAAGGGCGACCAAATTTGGACGGCGATGTGCGCCAGCTGGGATGGAGTGAGCAAATCCTGACGCCTGCCACAGCCTGCCTCAGCCACTCGCAACCGAATAGGTGTCCGAAATATTCAGCAAAGTAAATAAAATAATTTAAGGATTGTATGACGAAATTTAATGAAAATTTTCAAAAAATCACTTTTTCTCTTTTTAGTCTATTAGTTAGTGTAAGCTTTCCTAAATCCAAAGAACACTTAGAGAGCATTCACAAGGCATTTTTAAATGCTCTAATCTAGTTTGAAAGTTACGTGAATGCCAATGTCAGATATGAATTCTATTATTTGTTTCAAATGGGATGGGTTCTGGAGCCCAGCTAATCAGATGGCGTATCTCACTCAGCGTTGCCAGATTGTTACCCCTCTCCTTTTATATTTCCCTCTCTCTCGCACACTCATACAACATGCAGGTCTCCTCGGCGCAGACGTAAGGGTAACCAAATTTTATTTTACAAACTTTTACAATGATACAGTTGCCAAAATCAAAATTGGAGAAAGCATTTCGCAAATTATGTATATTTAAAAATACTATAACTATAATTATAGTTTATGAATTACCTGTTTTTCTATTCCAATGGAACTGCCAGTGGCTCATCCATATCGCTGTCAATGTCACTTCCGTTAAGAGACAATTCGGCATTGTCACTCTCTTCGTCGTCTGAGTCTTGCAAATTTATGATTATAGGTTCCAAAATCCCGTCACGTGCTATTTCTTTCTTAAAATCGTCTTCTTGAAGGCTTTCTGCATGCCTTATGCAGTTTTCCCAGTCCTGCTGTGTTACCTTGTCAATTTCTTCGTGAACGAGTCGTTCAACGTCCGTCAGTTTAAAAGTATTATTTCTGTTTGCAATCCCCCTTTTTATCTGAGCCCACACCATCTCAATTGGATTGTATTGGCAATGATAAGGTGGGAAGCGTATTACTTCGTGTCCCTTTTCAATTGCAAGTTAATCCAACTGATACACATTTCAGTGTTTTTAAACGGAAGTACTCTTTGCAATAGCTCATTTTTAGTTTCCGAATTTATTTTGAAGAACGTGTACACCTTAAAAATAATAGTTCGAGCCTGACTTCGCAATGCCTGCCTTTTTGACTCGCCACTAAATTCACCGCAAGAAGTCATTGCAATATTTAACTCTTACTCTACTGTTGTGTAAACAATAACTGAATGATGTTGATTTGAACTTTACAAACTAAATAAACACTTCTCCCCCAGCATTCATTCATAAACATAATCATACAGCATTCCAGGAAATGAAGTGTTTGCTCTTTCTCGAATTTAACACCTTAACTTATTCACAGTGTTTCTTTTATCACGTCATGTCAGTAGTTTAAATTTCAGTTCTGAGTAATTAAAGGTATATGTACATACATACCAGCCACCTTGAACTCTCTAGAGTAAATAGAGATTACGAACCATTCATAAACAAAGATATAATGTGACCACACACGTTCTGCCAGGGCAGCAGGAAATTTGTTTCCTCTCGCTCGAATTGCTTTATTCAAAGTAATTCTTTTATCGCGTCTTGTCAAACAACTACGTTTCAGTTCTGAGTAATTACAAATATACGTACACGCATACATGGCAAACATGACATTCATACAGTCCTTACGTCGCGATTTATTGTTATAAAACAGGCAATAGTGGTTTATTTATTTGTATTAGAAAAACTATTTGAGCTAAAAAATATGGGATTTTCAGGGTTATGTTAGATACATTATTCTCTACCTTTCACATGGATCAATTTTGGCAAAATCTGAATTTTTGTCTTAGCGCGAATAGTATTTCATACAGATTGATTAGGTTGGTGCTCCTCACACATCACTTAGCGGGAATGCAATACGACAACACCGCAGGACTCCGATTGGTTGCTCGTCTAGTAGCGCTCAAGGACAAACACCTTCCCATTTGAAACACATAATAGTTATTTATCCTTGTTTTCTTGCTATTTAAAATTTCAGCATTTTTCATCATTTAAAATGCTCCTTGCGTCGCAGTTTTGGTGTTAGACTAATGAAACTTGCTACACACGTTCATAGATACTTAGTGAATAGAAATTGTCCTGGGTTTTAGTGTGAGATGCATTTAAGCTCATTTTCTTTACTTCTAAAACACAAAAATTTCAAATTGTGGACAAAAAAGTTATATTCATAGCTTTATAATTTTCAGGAGCCTAATGTTACTGAGACACAGAAAACCTAGTGGAAATTCAAAAATTGGATACATTGGGCACCTGTTAAAATATTAGACCAAAATTTTTATTTATTTTGCCGCAAGGCACTTTTTAGGTCACGTAACAAACATAGTTTCTAAACTGGCACAGTAGAATTTACAAAATTTGAACTGTATCATATTTTCACTAAGTTACATCTGTGATATAAATCTTAAAAAGCTAGCGTTATTAGCTCAGAATTTCAAATTTACAGTCATAGGTATCTTTAAGGAATAGCAAACTTAATGGTGAACATCCTGAAAGTCTGCATTTGCTTTCTTTCACCTAGGTTCTTAAGAAAACGTGTTTATTGGCATTGTCTTTAAAATAAAATTGTAAGACATTTTCATGTACTCAAATAATTGACGATCTTTGCCCTTTTGCACACGTTAATAGCGCTCTATCATAAACTACTTTTATTCATATTTGTAGTCTTTGGAGTTCTATTACTGCTTTAAATAACATCCTCGTGGTGATAATCTTGATAGCAGTAAACCTCATGTGTTCAGTCTGTACATAAATTTCAGACAGCATGAATGCAAGGAAATTGTGTATCGTCCGATGTGTAAAGTAATTAATTTATACTTAAAGTTGAGGTAGAAATTAAGCCAATAATACTAATGCTGAATTACCGTATTATTTTTGCTATCAGATTACCTTAGTCGTTTTGAGTTATAAAAAGGATTCCATCTCGTTATTTCTGTTCCCTTAGTCTTTAATATAGTTAAACTACATCTTCAAAGCTACCAGTATTTATGCTTACTCCTAAAAGGTAGTTTTAATAAATAGCTGTTTATTGAGCCATCAATATAAGGTGAAATTATAAGGCTTATGCCACAATTGTCTCATTATCTCAGAAAGAATATAAGCTATCAACTTGATTTTTACTTAACATGCCTTTATAAACTCCCTATAACAAAGTTATAATTTACATTCTTTATTAAGATAAGTTTTAATGTTTGTTCAAAATTTCGCTTTTTGATTCATATCGTGACTTTGTGGGTTCGTAGAATTAAAAGGCCGAGCTGCAGAAATTAAAAATCTCCTTTATTTTCGTAGAAATACTCTTGTAGTTTACAGCAGCATTACGTTACATACACCATCAGTCTACCAAGGTCAATCACAATAACAAACAGTGACAGCAGATTACATCCTTAGCTCTCGTTACAACAGCACAGCTGGCTGTCTCTCATTTCACAACACTGTTTCACAACTAGCTCTTTGCGAGCCGTCACGTCCTTAAATACCTCTTTCGCAAATTCGAGATATTTCTGGACCAAAAAGGAATCGAATGTTCTATCACCTTCCAGAAGCGTAACCCTATCGGTGCCGGCAGGTCTTTTATCTCGTGCTATCATTATTTCTTTCGGCGTACTCCTTATCTCCAAGCTTTTTGTGTACACGAGCCGCGCTATCGCGATCGGGTTCACGACACTATTTTTAAATTTAATTCTTAGTAAAATTAGTTAAACGAAGACACTGTTATAAGTTTGGTACTACATATCAGGAATATCAGTTTAAGCATGTATTGGAAGTTTACCCAGATTCTTTAGTTTCAAAGATAAGAAGTCATTTATTTAAAAAATTGAGTTATGAGATATTAAGCCTAATTTTTGTTAATTTTGTTTAAATAGAAAGTTTAAATTTATAAAGTGGTGTAAACGGTAACCAATATTCATAATTCATGCATCAAAATGTCCAGGACAAATCACAAAATATTTGATTTCTATCAAAACTAGACCTAAAATATATCACTCTCTAATTTGAATACTTGAAGTCAAATAGATGTAATTAATTTTTCTGACTAGGAGAATGAGGGAGAAGAACTTGCTTACAACTGCTACTATAATACTTCTTATTGGTGGATCGTCATGTTATATACTGATGGAAAATGGAAGAGAGTACGAGTTTCACAGGTAAGTTGTATTTACTGATATACTTTCATCCATAAATACCCACCTTATAGTTCTTAATAATGGGAAATCAGCAAAAACGTCTTCAGTTCATCTAAGTGGTATATATTGTTGACTCAACAATAGAGAAAATAGAAAGGTGTAGGAGTGGCAGCTCTTTGGTATTTCTAGAAAGAAAAGCAAAAAGTAATTTGAACCAACAATAACACGAGAGTTAAGCTTTGCCCATTACTTCCTCTACCGCCTGAATCTGACTGCAAGAAATTTATCTCAATGTTCCAGACAGTACAGTATACTGTACTTATCCAGCATATGATATTTTATTCCTATTAGATAAATCACCGCATTAAAAATGTCATTACAAAATTCACTCCGATTTTTTTTAATTTACTTTCTCCAACGTTAAGTCACATCGGACGATGAATGGAATGGGTGAAATGATGCTCAAATGAGCCCAGGGTCCATAGGACTTAGAGTTACCCGACATTCTTCGTTCAGGATAAGGGAAAACCCGGGAAAAAGCCTTATTCAGGTAACTCACCTGACCGAGATTCAAACTCGGGACCTCTTGGACGTGAGGCAGACACTCTACCACTACGCTACCGAGGCGGGCAATTCACTCTGATGATAGCAATAGTGTGTCTGTATTATGATAATTGTATTTAGATGCGTAATTCTTTGCCTATTCTAATTCTGTATTAAAATTACTGTATGAATAGCTTTTCTAACCAAAGAATGTGCAAAATGTTACTTAAATAAGCGAATTTTCAGCCTGACTACTTTTAAAGTTTTGAAAAATAAAACAAGCGTGCTATTATTGAAAATCACTCTTTATTTCAGTAAATTTTTCACATTTGAATTAAAAACTCTACACCTTTCAAAAGATAATCATTATGAACAAATTGGAACATCTTTCTTCAGTTTGGATAAGAATCAGTAATTACTGGGGACTAGATCTGGGTGGAAGTTATATTCCTGTACTGTACTCTTCAAAATTCCCCGCTATATGACAGATTGTGAAGCTCATGTGACAACCTTCCCCGCCTCTTTTCCTTAATGGAGTTGTTATATTTTTGGAAAAGTGAACAACAATATTGTGTGTTCACAATGTTATTCCTTTCCTTGAAATCCAGAAAAGGAATTCCTCTAGAACCCCAGAAGATTGTCGCCAAGATCTTCTTTGTGGATTGAATAACTTTCACCTTTCTTGGTGGACAGAGAGTCAAAATACAAAGCCGTAGTTTCGAGTGAAACTATGAATTCCAGCACTTCTGATTACTACGATTGCGTAGCTCCAGGTGCTACAAATGACACTCTGCTCCTTCTGAACCAGAGAGAGAAGTCTATCTCGCACTGAAATTGTCCATACACAAATCATCATGAATGATCCGGAAAATGATTTTCTTGAGTTTTGGCACTTCACTTTGAAGCTGAATAATTTGCTGCAAAAGGCGCTAAGGATGGAAGATGGTTAATTATTCTCACCCTCTCTGTTGATCTTGAGGAAGTATGCCTCGGCGCTCTGGAGCAATGAGTCGTCTCACTCACTTTCTCGCACTCCCCATCTCCCCCTCTCTCCCTCTCTCCCCCTCCCCCCTCGCTCTACGCCTATCTCCCTCTCTCCCCCTCCCTCTCGCCCCTCCCTCTCCCTCCCTTCCCCTCCATCTCCCTCCCCCTCCCTCCCCCTCCCTCCCTCTCCCTCTCTCTCTGGCCGTAGTATGAAGGTGAGAATAATTTGTAGAAAACAACAAATTTTCTCTTCTTCAAAATATTGGAATTTATTCTACTAAAACATTATTATATCCTATCACAATGTTAGGATCTGTAGATTATATCCTTTTTATAAAATACTCAATAATGAATCCTTGCAAATTAAGATTCTACGAACTTGCAGATCGGCACTATAGATAACACTACTTTTACATTTCAATGATCTGACGAAGAGTGAAGCCAAAACTATTTCTTTCTTACACACACGTTATTTGTGCATCTCAAATGCACACTCAAAATAATTCTGCACAACGTCGGAGAGACACAAAAGTACATCTTTCTCCTACCACGTTCTTAAGCAGAAGAAAGGTGTTTAAAACTTTTAACAACTTCCTCTCATTTGAGGTTGTCATGGTTACACATAACCTTCCTTACATTTTATCCATTTCATTAAACATTACAATTTCTCCAACTATTCCTCTCAAAAAACATAAAACATCTAAAATAACTGCTTCAACCTTCAACAATACATGAGTGTTGTTACCAATAGTCACCACCTCAACAGGTCACGTGGATCATCAGAGATACTTTTTATGAGCAGACAACCCTGTTTAGGCCATTCCTTGACTATGGAATATGATGGGAAGTATTACCATAACACCTTCCGAGAGGCATTTGATATCAGCTGGTGCTAGTTCTTCTTTTGTGAGGATCTTTATTACTGCCTTATACATTTTACTAGAACAGCACGCAACATCTTACAGGAGAGTCATCACTTGTCTGAAGGCAAAATTAATATGTATGGATCTTGTCCAATGGTGCTAGCTCCCCTCAAGGAATTTTTACATCGCGCTTATTTTCATAGTGACGCCAGAAGCTTAATCATCTTCGAAGTAGTTACAAACAGAAAACATTTGTTTTTCAAATAACATTAACCAAAATATTCAAGAAACGAAAAATCACCATACACAATGAATTTGTGGAAATTCCTTTTTCGCCACTTTGGATGGAGAATAGGAAAACTACGCATAGTGCTAGCCTTATTTCTGCTAGTCTTCCAGACGTCTCTCCAGTCGGAAGCACTACCCTCTTTCTCTCGGACAAATCATGTGCCGGTAGCGCTAAAGGACATACTCACTATCCACAAACACATGATGCTGGACTTCGTCACAATATTCCAAGCATGAAACATATGGGCTTAAGATGAGACGATACGCCCTATTTCACCTATGTTAAAATATACAACTTGATGATTCGTTTATTTTCTGAAACTATTAACAGCAGTTGCATGACAATTTGATAGCATATTATGTTGTCCTTAACGAAGCTACTGGTCTACAATGAAGCTTGTATTTATATTTTCTAGCAATTTATATAATTTTTTTCTGTTTCATTATTTTTCTTGATTTTTTAGCATTAAAAACATCATTATATGGAGCTCATTAATTAAATTATTGTGTTTGTAGATCTACATCATTTCTGAAGCTACCTTTATAATCTGTAGAAGTTATATTGTGACTTTGTGGTTTCGCAAAATTAAAAGTCCAATTGCACAAACTCAAAATGTTCTTTATTTCCACCAAATTACAGTTGGAACACTTGCCGATTACATAGAATTACGTGGCGCACACAATTACAACCCACCAGTTCGTCTGTCACAGGTCCACTCCGTACTCACTATTACGTAACACTGCACTCTAGAACTGACTAAAAGCTCCTCTGATACACGTACGCAGTCTTCCAGTCCGTTCGCTAGCACTGCGCTCCTCACGGCTGCTCGCCAAGAACTTAACTGGCTCACCCACTGCAGTCCTTATATAGCAAGATCGCTATTTCTGGAAGCCTCGCGGCTCGGAACATCATCCCGACTGTTCCAGACATCAGGGGGAGGGGAAAGAGACGGCTATTGATGCTTTTCCAACCATCCCCTCAGTGAACGCTACAAGATAAATGGGCAGGCGTGGCCTAAATGTCTCCTGTTCCCCACTCAGCTGTCAGTTGGTCGTGCCTTCCGATAATTGCGTGACAACATGTACATATCTCCAACAGTTTCTGAGAAAATGGGACAAATGTTCAAGAAAAACTTAATTTTGATAAAACAGCCTTAAGTTTCCAAAAAGAATTAAAGCTTACAATTTACTCTGGAGGTTGATTAAAACATGTTTATTATTTTCGTTTAGTAAAACAGCTTCTTTGGTAGTAGCTCCTATGAACTTTCCTGCAACTTTTTGCAGGCTATTTCCTAAAAGTGTTGTATATTTGAAACACCTTGTAGGGGGATTTGGTAAGTTCATAAACCCACACGATATTTTACCAGCTCCAAGTCTCTTGGGAATGCATCTTAGAAAACAAACAAGTTTCACATTGTTTTCATAGAGGTCACTGTTAGCACACTGTTGTGAAGAGCAAACAGATGTTTGAGAACTACACTTCAGGCATACAATTTTCAATTTATTCCCCAAATCAGTTCTTGCACTCGATTCTTCTTCTAACCTAACCTCACCACTACATATTCTGCATGACAATTTCTTCTAGCACTCGTCTTAAATGCCTAAATCTATCTATAAGATTGAGTACAGTCTTCAATACAGTTTATATTTACATTAATATTTACATTTGTTTGTAACTTCCTTTTCGAAGCACTTGGAGGAGTTGCACATGGTCGACTGCCACATGGTTGGGTATCATTTTCATTGACTTCTACAGACAAGGGTACTGTTCCATGGAATATATTGCATTTGTTCTTACGTTTCTGAAAAAAGCCTTTAAGCTTTGTCACTTTCTTACACAACTACACTTTCACTTAAATACTACAGGGACAGTTGCTTACAAACAAAACTCGAGCCACAGCCACAGAATAACAAAACTAAGGAATAGGGATGATAGAATAAAGACGACGATATCCGTGCCAACATACGCAGCAAAAATTACTCTAAAAGCAAGCTCTTTCGCAGCCTCCTAGCTGAAACAGTTCTAGACTTATTCAAAATTTTGTAAAGAGATGCACAGTAAGCTAATAAAATGACATCTATCAGTATATCCTTAAACTTCGTTTAAGCAGACTTTTAATTATAGTACATGACTATATTCTCTACCAAAATGTGCAGAAAGGTGTGAACTATTTAACTATGCAAAAAACAAAACAATGAATTCTTTCCAATGTTTGCATACCGTCTCACTTTAATAGCTTTAGAGCATCACACATAAAATAATTTAATAAAAATTAGTAAAATGTAATAAAATAAATTATTTAAACGTTTAGGGAGGCAGAGAAATAATTTAAAATGTACTCTTTATAAATTCAATGAAAGATAGCAGAAGAATGCAGGCGTATTATAAGAAACCTATCCAGACCAGTCCACACTGACACCGCAACTGGTCCAAACATGTGGCCCAGGCATTTAGGGACGTACTGTACATTCGCTTCCAAATTCTGATTTTTGTAACTTCATAATTTAGTTGATGCTAAAATATCACTAATTTGTTCTGCAGATAATGTTAATTTGTTAAAATTCTAATTACAACTAGTCCAACAATACTTTTCTTGCAGAACTCTACGAACGTGGAGAAATGCTCGGCACGTCTGCGAAAAGGAACATGGAATGCTCTTTATTCCTGACGAGCCCATGGAGATGTCCTACGTCGCCGACCTTTTCGGAGATACACCTGATCCTCTAGTTGTGCCTTTCATTGGCTACAATGATATTGACATAACTGGTGGAGAGTACGGGTACCAGATACCTGGTACTGCTTTCGATTATAAAGGTAAAATATATTCATCTTAAAATAGGCAATAATAAATTTTTGATAACCTGTCGAGAAAAAAAAAAATCTCTTCAAACTTTCCATACGAAAATCTTCTACTCTTTTACAATGTTTATTACTCTGTGTACTTAATTTAATATACATAAACGTTATCATATGTCTAATATTCTTGCAGGTACAACGACAATAAGGGAATACAGTACACTTTAAGCGATAGGCAACTCTTCAAAGAATTAATCGCTATGTGATGTCTGAATTCTGTTCTCCTTGAATGGCCAAAAGTTTATAAAATAATGAATAATAGATTCACATTTGAGGAAACTACATATAAGTATTACAAGTAATATTTGAGAAAAGGTTTACTGCACATATGGAAAGTATCCGACATAATTGTGTCTTTAACAACATTTACATTTTCAGTAGCAAGTTATCTTTTCCAGTTATGAGCAAGTTTGGAATTTTTAGTATACCTTTTTCTAAGGCACGTGGGATCTAAGGCGCCTTTTATGCACACCAAGCGCACATTTGTTATTTAATTTGCAATATATGATTGATTTTTAGAAAGCTAAGCTTTAGGCAATTTATTACCTTTTCCATAAACGTTACAAGGTTTCACAAAATTTAGCTTTTCAGAGCGAATATTATGTTTAGAAATAATGGAATAAATTTTTAATAAATCCTTATTAGATTTTTATCACGTGGGCTATTTACATGACTCAATTTTAACTTTTGGACACATATTTTGTTAGTCATGTTAGACAAACTAAGAAGCCAATGCACTGAGCTGGGACTTCTCATAAATTAAAGAAAGACAAAAATCATAAACATCATAGAAGCACAAATCCAAATAAGGAAGCAAGTGATTAGTTATGAAGAAAGACTGCATATACCTAGAACAAGTAATGTCATTCCGAAACAGCAACAGCAAGGAAGTATAACAATAATTTTGATGAAGCTTAGGAGTCTAAGCTTCATCCTAATGGACAAGTCAGAGAAACTCAACATCAAAAGTAAAATACTGAACAATTGCATACTTCCAGCGCTACTGTAACGTACCCAACATGGACCCTTGACCAATAGTAGGAAACACTACAAGTAACAGTGAAAAATGCAAGGGAAAATATTACAAATAACACTAAAACATTACATAAAGAACACATACATCAGGTCAAAAACGCAAGTGAAACATGCTCGTTAACAACACAAGCATTAAAATGAGAGTAGCCAGGACATGTAGTAAGATTTAAGCATAGCCGTTGGGAACATGCAACGATCATCTGGGGAAGGAAGGGATCGCGAGAACCAACAACGAGATGAGCAGATGATACAGCCGCCAAGCCGGGTTCTTGTGGACCAGAACAGCAATGGGTATGACTGCCTGGAGCATCAAAAAATGTTCATAGTGAAAGTGTATGAGTGAAAGTGCATGAGTGTGAGAGTGCAAAATAGTGTGGAAAAACCCCAGTAGTGAAAACAAATAAACACCATATAGACAAACGAACTAAGCGGGAGGGGGGGGGGGAAGAACGAGAGAAAAATCTCGCATACTTACTGTCCTCCAAGGGAGAGAAAGTCTCCGGGGCCTGAGACGCAGGGGAATTGCAGAAGGTAATCACAATCTCCTTTATTTATTAATTTGTTGATTTATTTATCAATCCATCAAATCCATCCAATCCAATCCAACCCATTCCAATCCGTCCGTCCATCCATCCATCCATCCTGCCACGCCGTGGCTCAGTGGTTAGACCACTTGGCTCTCACCAAGGCTGCCCGAGTTGAATCCCAGGCGACCGCAAAGTGAGATTTGTTGTGGACAACACGGTGCTGGGGCGGGTTTTCTCCGGGACCTCCGGTTTCCCCCGCCATTTCATTCCACCAGTGCTCTATCTTCATCTCGTGTATCATCAGTGTCACCGCCTGCGGTGCGGTATGTAGTAAAAGCGGGCGTTAAACACTACACTACACACACACACACACACACACACACACACACACACATATCCACCCATCCATTTATTTATGTATGTATTTAATTATTTATTTATTTATTTATTTATTTATTTATTTATTTACTTATTTATTTATTTATTTATTTATTTATTTATTTATTTATTTATTTATTTATTTATTTATTTATTTATTTATTTATTTATTTATTTATTTATTTATTTATTTATTTATTTATTTATTTATTTACGTCCTCCAACGTTAAATCATATCGGAATTTGAATGGAATGGGTGAAATGATACTGAAATGAGCCCAGGGTCCATAGAGCTTAGAGTTATCCGACATTCGTCTTTCAGGATAAGGGGAACCCCGGAAAAAACCTTATCCAGGTAACTCACCCTGACCGAGATTCGAACTCGGGACCTCTTGAATGTGAGGCAGACATGTTACCACCACGCTACCGAGGCGGGCACACCCTCCCTGGACAGGTTTATGACACCCCATGTCGGTAGAGTTACAGAAAATTCAAAAACATTCTACTTTTGTGAATGAATCTTCTTGGTTTTACTGTACAGAGTGAATGAATAGGGTGAATGTTTTTAACGGTTCTTCTCCTTGTGTAGTATGCGTTCCCTGTCACAAACATTTGCTGTCCTTGTCCCACTGTATAAGGAAGCACATAACTTTCAGGGGCCTTCTTTGCGTTGCTGGACAGTAGCTAAACTGAGGTATCACCTCTCCCTAAGAGACCGAGCGGGATGGCTCAAGCGGCTTCGTCTGTGGCCCGCATTTGGAAGGCTTGGGTTCGATTCTCGCGGTCGGCCTACCTGACCCATGGCTATTTCAGGGTTTTAACCGGGGCGCAAGGAAAATGCTAGGAAGGCTAATTACATCCCCCGAATTTCCTATCCCTGCATTTCACCCCCATTGTCATTTTACATTATCTCTCATCTGGTGGTCACTTTCAGGGGAGAAGTCTCGGTGGGTGGCTCTGGTGGTGCATGGCAGGATGATGTGCTCAGAGTAAACCAATTCCTCTTCCGGTTAGACGGTTTCCAGTCTCCGGGCCTAGTGGGCCGTTTCAGGACAACGGTGGGTTATGACCCCTTGGGTCGGCCGACCTGTTTCCTCCCACCCCATCCTTCCTCCCGGGGATGCCCCTCTTGGAGCATAGGTATAATAAAATGTTTTGTGTTTAACGCCCGCTTTTACTTCATATGGCACCGCAGGCGGTGATAATGATGGTACATTACATGAAGATGGAGCACCGGTGGAATGAGATGGAAAACAAAGATCCCGGAGAAAACCTACCCCAGCGCCGTGTTGTCCACCACTAACCTCCCTTGGCCTGGGATCGAACCCGGGCCATCTTGGTGAGAGACAAGCGGTCTGACCACTCAGCCACGATGCGGCCCGAGCATAGGTATAATAGATTAAAGCATGTCGCAGTGCCAAATCCCCTCCGTAAGAATCTATTCGATCCTATTTAGTTCTCATTTCTAATTTCTACTTCAAAGGAAAGATTAGATATAACTATTGTGGCTGTTGTGCATCTCTTTGTTTTAGTGACCAATTTCTCACTCACCGCCAACTCTAATGACCGATTTGACCAACAGTTGTTAAGACTTAACAGGAGTTTAGCAATAGCTAAAACATAAATTGTATTTCACCAAAAAGTGTTAGCGTAACAGCCGTGTTAAATCTCTTGTTAAACCAACAAGCCAAATCTCTGATGTTAAGTCCTTAACAATTGTAAATAGTCAAGATGGCGAGCATGAACTCAGCTGTTGATGTCGATTTGCTGTATTTAAGACCGTCTAAATGGCATTCGTAATAGAGTACGGCCTATGAGGAGAAATGATTTTGAGGAGCTAACCGAAGAATTTTTTTTTTTTTACGGAGGTATAGTCTGTCGAAATATGTTGCTATGAAGATTACTGTGGAAGTACAAGAGAGGTTAGAACAATCATCGAAAGGAATATGGCATCTCGCCTTTACTTCAAGTATTAATAACTTTGTGATTTTATAATTCACTGAATTATGCGGATAATACATTGTCCCCCTCCCGCCTTGAAACGTTCAAGTCACTTGTCCTTCTTCGCTCCTCGTTTTAAATTTACGTAATACTGACAAGTTGTTTGGTGCTTGTAGTAGTGACACATGCATTTGAATTAAATTCGTTTCCAATATTTTCCCCGTGACATCTTTCTCTTTTACATTCACCGCATCCGTGCTCTTATTTTCCACGATAACCTTACACTTCGTCACCAATTCTTCTTCTTCTTCTTCTTCTTCTTCTTCTTCTTCTTCTTCTTCTTCTTCTTCTTCTTCTTCTTCTTCTTCTTCTTCTTCTTCTTCTTCTTCTTATTATTATTATTATTATTATTATTATTATTATTATTATTATTATTATTATTATTATTATTATTATTATTATTATTATTATTATTATTATTATTATTATTATTATTATTATTATTATTATTATTATTATTATTATTATTATTATTATTATTCTTTTACCTCACGACTTTGGATTGTTTAACCCGTTCGGGCTCCAAATTGGTCTGCCTATCTTTTCTTCGGTCTTCCCTGATTTCTTCTTCCTATAGGTTTATAGTTTAAGGCTATTTTTGGTATTCTGGTATTATTTATCCTCTGAACATGTTCTTTCCATTGATTTCTATTTCTTTCAATAGTATGGTTTATTTGTAATACTTTTAATTCTGTCCTAATATCCTGACTACGCTTTTTATCAATTTTGGTATATCCAGCTATTGCTCTTATGAATTTCATTTCTGATGACCGTATTCTCGTACTATTTCTTTTTGTTACTGTCCATGTTTCTGATCCATAGATCAGAGTTGGTATTGCCATTGTTTTGTATAGTTTTATTATAGAGTCCTTTCTTGCTTTATTTTTTAATGTTCTTTTTTGTGCCTCTTATATAGTTAAATGTATATATTTTCTCTATTGTATCAGCTTCCCCTTGGTACGAGACATTACATCCTAAATACTTAAAGTGTGAATCTATCCAGCTTTTTCTTTGGGGCTCATGAGTAATATTAAGTTCCTTGGACACGCTACCAACGAATTGTTGTTGAGAGAGGGGCTGCCTCTTTGAGCGTCTCAACAAAACTCCTGCCTGTATTAACCCCGGGCAGAGGGTTGCCTCTTCCGCCCTCTTTGGCCGCTGAGGACTTTCTCCTTGCTACCCCGGAGATGGGTCACCAATTCAGTTAACAATTCTTTCTCCATCGATGAGCAATTTGTCTCATGGCTTTATTTATGATTTTGTTCATCCGCCATTTTTCAGATTTTAACATCTGTGGTGAAATTGTGCATAAATGTCGAGACGCTAATAATGTTACATTGGATTTGCCATCTTTATAACACCAATTAGAGTAAAATTCATTTAAATAGGTTGTAGTTTATGCCTCCTTCGTGGCACATCAATATTGACGTCGGCTGTTAAATCACATTTTGTTTCTTAGTATTTATGTAATAGAAAAATTTAATTAGTACCAAGTGTAAATTCTTGATTAATGAATGTGAAAACATAATGGAAATAAACCAACTAATTTGGTCTCAGTGAATGGGCAACTTTTTCTGCTAGTATGTGTACCAAACTAAGTTGGTCCAACTCCATGGTGATTTTTCATTTGTTTTTTATTTTCAGCTGATATCTCACCGGAAGGTGGTCCGGACATATCTTATGTACCAAACTCAGGTACTGCTAACTACTGTGCAGTGCTGCGTGGTATTGGAGCAGGTGCTGTAATGTATCGTGTGGAATGGGAACTGTGCAACTCCAGACATCCGTTCATCTGTGAGCGGATCTACAGGCCTCATGGTGTCAACACTGTCCTTAAGCCCTTCAAACATATCATCAAAAGAGTATGGGCAGGTCTCTTTGACTGATTCACGAAGGCTGTGTAACAAAAGGGAACACAATCAACTGGCTTAGTCCGAAGTTCTAATGATCGCTCTATGTAAACAAAGCGATCATCACGTATCTAGGTCGATAAGATGTCTAAATAAAAATAATCAAAATACTAAAAAATCCTTGGAATATATTCCGTTCTTTGTTCCCAAAAAATAATGCTTCTTACATGTCTTTAGGTATACAAACTCACAAAAATTGTACATCAGACGGTAGCGTTCTGCAAATCATATTCTTCAGTTGAGTTCAAATCTCATGTATCAGCCAGTTTGATCCCAGTCATTTCGTAATTTAATCGTCAGAAATGAATATTGAATATGTCAAAAAACTCTACCCACAGAATAAAATAAATAGTAATAAATATGGTGCTTGAGAGCAAATGCACCAGTAATGGCATCTATCAACCAGTAGCAGGAAGGCAATTATGAAACTAAGGTTATATGACCAACAACTATTACGTCCACACTAAAAGAACAAAGCTTAGATTTTCCAAATCTCAATAGCAACAAAATAAAATCTGCCAACAGGGCTAAGAGTTTATTTAGCAATCGTTGTGGTATAACGAATAAAGATGTTCAAGATAAATCAAGTATAAAACAAAATATTGTCACCGATGGCATTGTTGTGCTGCCGCGACAATTCGGAGCTGGGCGCGTGGGCAGGAGAGAAAGAGACAGAGGCTCCAGAGCACTCGGACTACTGTTGTTGCCGAGAAATTTCTTGGAAGATTTGCTGCATTCTAGAAACAATGTCTGGGAGATATAAAACCCCACAAGGTGTTAGAAGCAGCAGTTGTGTGTTGGCTATTGCGACAGTCGACGGTTGAAGTCTACCGCAATGAGTTCTTTCATTTGTTTGCATGCTGCAAAACATCGTGTCAGCGTTGAAGACAGCCTGATTGTCAATTTCACGTCTTTTTACTGCAGCAAACGTTGTTTTAAATTTCTGCAAACCGAATTTCTGAATCTACGTAACCCATGCAGCCACATTTGGTGCCAGGGGTGGGATCACGACGATGGACGCCGCATTGGTGAAGATCTTAGAAGAGCTGAAAGAAACGAAAGCTGCAAATAACAACCTGGCCGCGAAAATGGAAACGACAAATAACCTGCCCGCGAAGATGGAAGAAATGAAGACAGCAAATGACAACCTCGCTGCGACGATGACCGAAAGGAAGACTGCGAACGAGGCCCTCGCCGCCAAAGTCGAAGAGCAGTTGGCTGGCTTGATGGATGACGTCACGGAGCTGAGCAAGCGGATGAGCGCGTCGAACACCTGGTAAACCACGTTAACAATTTAGAGGGAAAGGCCGACAGCAACCCCAAATCCCTGAACGCCAAGGTGGAGAACATCGTCGGCAGAAGACTGCAAGATCTGAAACGCGCCGGGACGTAACACATCTGCGCGCGTCAAACCTCCGAAATGCGACAGCACGTCAACTTTTGAAGTCTTCCGCCGCCAATTCGGCACAGTGGCCAAGCACAACAATGCCACATGATGACAATATTTTGTTATATTTCATAATCAGTATACATAACGTTCAAAGGACTATGTTAATGTTACGAACTTGTCATTACATTTTATAAATTCAAAATTTAAGGTAATGTTCGTCCCAGTACTACAGTTATGCATTTCCATTGCTACTTCTGAAATACCTGTAGAAACCAATGTTTTCAGAACTGCCTCTGCACTATCTCTATTCTCCATAATCTCAGTTATGGCGCTTGAGTTGCATAAATATGCTTGGGGTTAGCCGTAACTCAAAGTTTCTTTTCCTTAAAAGTCTATCACTTCATTAACAATAAGAGACCTGATGTCATGATCAAGTGGCCCAACCGATATATCCAAGAGGTGCATTAACTGTGGCTTCTGAGTGATAATGCGAGCCTAGTAGTGTCAATTCATGTATGGACGATTTTGGTACTTCACCAGTTCTGCTTATGAAAACCTGCTGAAAGTGGGAGAGTGGTAAAGGATACAGAGAGTAACTCAAATCGAATTGTCCTTTTTGTTTATTTTTTAGAACACAAATAAATTTTCACTGCTTCAGGAATAGTTATTAGTACTCTAGATCTAAATTCTGATAGAGTGCCATAAGGCTTGGAGTTTCATTAATTAATGCATATTTAAACATTTTCAAAAGAAACGTTCCAATTTAGTATGTTTTATTTACACTCAAAAAGCTATTAATCAAAACACTAAAGGTCATACTTTGAAATATATTAAACGTATTAGAATGTTACTTGAATACCCCAAATGTATAGAAGGAATCCGTTATATTGTGACTTTGTGGATTGGTAGAATTAAAAGTCCAAATTTCAGAAATTCAAAAAGTTCTTTATTTCAGCAGAACTACACTTGGTACACTTGCAGATTACAACAGAATTACGTAACATACACAATTAAAATCTACCAAGGTCGTTGACCACAAAAAAAGAGTTCACTTCCAAACACACCAGTTTCAATTACAACTCTCTTTTACAACACCCTGTTTACAACTGTTTACGACTTCCGCTGGCGTGTCTCAATATCTTATGTACCTCATTGATAATTCGAAACTGTTCTGTGACAGTCAAGAAATCGAATGTTCTGTCACTAAACGAAATACGAACTTTCTAGGCGTGAAACTTTATCTGTGCCGGCAAGTATTTTATCTCCGCGTTATATTTATTTGTCCCGGCATACTCTTTATCTCCGTGCTGCCTATCAGTCCGTTTGTGTGCACAAGCCGCGCTATTGCGGTCGGGTTCGGTACAATATTAAACTTTTATCTCAAGGATTTTAACATATGCAATTTTCAAAACAAAAAATGTTCTGCTCTTAAATTAAATGCAACCGAAAGTTATGGATTTTCTAGGCTTCTGGCCTTCAAATTTATGGCAGTATATTATATATAACCACTAAGCACTTACCAAGAGAAGATAAACATATTGTCTTCTAGTTTAGGCTAGTACGGTACAACACTGAGTTGTCTCACAACCCCGCCTGCACATCATCGCCCAGATGCACCTAAACTTTCATGGATTTCGAGAACTATTGCTCCGCAGAGTAGAATCCAATATAAACAAGTGCTTTCGCGAGCTGTTCGGCCGGATACACATGTACCCCAAATGCTAGGATGCACAGCGCTTCCTCCAGGGCAGCTGTTGAAGAAGACAAGCGTCTCCTGCATACAATACGATAAAGTAAACCCAAAAAATTGTGGTACAATGAATATAAATTTGAAAAACACAGTAAAAACATCTTAAATCACATTCTATATAATCATGGTGGTTCTAGAAATACTTAAATGGGAGATAGGAATAGGATTAGAATTACTACGGAAAGGATTCGAGATTGCGACCATTATTGATCTATTGAACCATGTGGCCAAGTGGGACATCCCCGGTAGGAAGGATGAGGTGAGAGGAGACAAAGGGGGACCATTCCAAGGAGCCACGACATGCAGAAGGCAGTGTCCCTATATTTTACTTTGATGAAAACCTTCCCCGGTAGGTCAGGAGAACGGATATTCCCCTACTATGGTACGGAAGCGGTCCCAGCAGGGGTTCGGAGACAGGCAACCGACCTACTGGAGGAGCAATTGGTTTAATCAGAGCATATCATCCCGCCATGCACCCCCGAGACACCCGCCGACACCTCTACCCTGAAAGAGACCACCAGAGAGATGTGAAATGATAAAATAAATACATAAATAAATAGTCCATAACATCCCTTAAGAGCAGGGGCCTCCCACCCACTGGTGGGGTCAGCTCGGCCGTTTCCTACAGGGTGAGCAAATCCTTGAACGATATATATTACGAAATGATACTGGAAATGAAATGGAGGGACAAGAAACTAGGGAGATATAACTACCTACCCAGCATTAGCCTGGCCACCCGGGAAAAACCCCCCAAAAAATACTATGGTTCACGTAGGTCGGCCACGGGAATTGAACCAGGACCTCCCGAATGCGGGCCACAGGTGAAACCGCCTGAGACATCCCGCTTGGTTAAATGGGAGTTAAAGTTGTATTTCAAAACGGAAATATAAACGTCATATTCAGACTGTTTTGAGGTCTTTCGAGAATTCAGTGGTTCCATGGAGCCTTACATCACCAGATTTGAGCTTCCTTACACTGGTAATTGCAGTGAAAAATAAATTATTGTTTTGAGACAACCAAAGCACTACCCAATCTTCCGTTACCCCTAGACCACCTCCTTTGCGCCTAATGAATGGAAGTCTTCAAAAAATTTAAATAAAAAATTACGTTAACAAAAAAAAACTGGAAATGGGAGTATTAGTTTAAAAGGGTAAAAAATACGAATATTTACATTTATTAAATTTATCTTCCCCATTCAATAGTTGTTGGTATGAAAAAAATAAAAAGAAACAAAAAATAAAATATAAAATATAGGAAAAATGTATGCATTAGGGACTCCGTAAAAAAAATACAATAACAAGTGGGTGCAAATTAACTAATGAACACGTAAGAGATATAGAATTAGCGCATTAGGGAAAATTATAAAATATAAACAAACAGAAAGGAACATGTTAAAGGAATGCATGTTAGCAAACTACCAAGAAGGTTCTAGATTACAAATAGAAGGAAAAAGCTCGATAGAAGGGCTTAGGATGGTAGCGAATCAAAAGTTTTCCAATATCTAAAAGCATGAAAGATGGTGATGATTGCCCAAATTCTAACAGCTTAAGTTCTTGTTTGAACTATAGCCGAAGCCAATCCACATAAGTGGAAAAACTATGATAAACATGTAACAGGAAATGACGAATATTATAGTGTTAGATCTAATCGGAATGTATTTACCTGGTAAACTATATGTTTATCTGAGGTAAGATTGGTTTTCTACATTTACTGTACATGTATAGATTTCACCAACGAATGGAAAGTATGGCGCGGTTGTAGCACGTAGGCAAAGCTCCATACGTGTGATAGAAATATTCATAAAAGCCCGTGCTTTAAGCTGCTAATACAGCTAGAATAGGACTGTCATTATGAACCTTTTACTAGATATATAGACTTTAATCTATACCGTTATACCAGTTAATGTGATTGTATAAATTCGACACAAATACTCAAAAGCACACTAAATAATGAAATCTGTGAGATAAAGCCCTGGTCTCTTGTCCCAAAGGTATCCACAGACACACAAAAAAATATATTATATAAAAGTGCATTAACTTAATCCTACTTCTGTTTTAAAAGGTATTTAGCTAAAAAAAAGTTGCAAAATCGCATGCATTGCCCACTTTTATTTCCTCTTAATATTTTAAAGTAATTTCCTTAACTTCTTAACGTAGACTGAACTCTAAACAGCTTATTAATCACTACACTTTTATTACTCCTAACCCATCTTTGTATAATCAATTGTCTTCTCATTCGTAAATTTTTTCTATACTCCATGAAAGTACTGGAACCGCGGCGTGAAGCCACCCATGGACCACAGCACCTGGGTCCAGGTGGAAGAATATAGCCAATGCAAAACAATATCTATTGTGTACTATGATTCGTTTCAGCCGTTTCGAGTAAACTCCCTTTCTGAAACCTTCACTTTGTATTCGGGGCTAAGTAAAGAACTGACTGGCAAGCAGCCGGGAGATTAGAGAGTAAATAGTTCAGGACAAATGAGTTGAAAAGAATTCCTGGACCTACAGAGTGAAGTCGTAAATTTGACACATCAGTTCAGTTGCACTTTGAACAGTTCAGTTGCGTTTTGTGCAACAGTATCTCAAGTACAAATATAATATTTGCGTTACATCAGTGCCTAAATTATAAATAAAGAATGTCTAGCACCAGCTAGTGCTTTCATTTATTTCACTGTTGTCACAAGAACGTAATGAACGTCACACTGGAATAAAACACTTTTCCATTGCCCTCAAAGATTTGACACGCGCTCTGCTTGTTTTGGCATTGAAACTCAGATACGACAAACTACGAATCATAAATTGATAATCTCATTTCGAAAATGCTACATTTATGGCGGAAGAGAACAGTTGAAAGTGGAAATGGACTATAATTAGTACGATACATTATATTAAAGTTCTAATAAAGTTGATTATTTTTGTTTTAAATTTCTATGTTACATCCTGAACTAACTTTAATGTCAGTAAACTTTCTTTACGCTCAATTAAACTAATGAAAAACCACCAGCATCAACTCATATTATTAAAGGCTATCCTTAAATGATTAATAATAATAATAATAATAATAATAATAATAATAATAATAATAATAATAATAATAATAATAATAATAATAATAATAATAATAATAATAATAATAATAATAATAATAATAATAATAATAATAATAATAATAATAATAATAATAATAATAATAATAATAATAATAATAATAATAATAATAATAATAATAATAATAATAATAATAATAATAATAATAATAATAATAATAATAATAATAATAATAATAATAATAATAATAATAATAATAATAATAATAATAATAATAATAATAATAATAATAATAATAATAATAATAATAATAATAATAATAATAATAATAATAATAATAATAATAATAATAATAATAATAATAATAATAATAATAATAATAATAATAATAATAATAATAATAATAATAATAATAACAATAACAATAATAACAATAATAATAATAACAACAATAATAACAATAATAACAATAATAATAATAATAATAATAATAATAATAATAATAATAATAATAATAATAATAATAATAATAATAATAATAATAATAATAATAATAATAATAATAATAATAATAATAATAATAATAATAATAATAATAATAATAATAATCATAATCATAATCATAATCATAATCATAATCATAATCATAATCATAATAATAATAATAATAATAATAATAATAATAATAATAATAATAATAATAATAATAATAATAATAATAATAATAATAATAATAATAATAATAATAATAATAATAATAATAATAATAATAATAATAATAATAATAATAATAATAATAATAATAATAATAATAATAATAATAATAATAATAATAATAATAATAATAATAATAATAATAATAATAATAATAATAATAATAATAATAATAATAATAATAATAATAATAATAATAATAATAATAATAATAATAATAATAATAATTAAATTAAATTAAATTAAATAAAATAAATTAAATTAAATTAAATTAAATTAAATAATTTACAACATACCCCAGGAAATAACAATAGAGAATGCTACCAATGTATTAAAAGAACAAAATCCGGAGTTGCAATCAGGAGAGGTAACAATCATCCCAAAATGTATATTCCACACAAGAAGGCAAAATAGAAACTTAGTGGTAGAAGTAAATTCATACACTAGAAGACTAATAATTAACTGCAAAATGAAAATAGGTTGGACGATATGCAATGTAGAAGACTATTTGAGAGTCAATCGCTGCTTCAAATGTAGTAAATACAACCACAAGCACACAGACTGTAAGGGAGAAGAAACTTGCCCCCTATGTGCAGGCGCCCACAGCTTAAAAGAATGTAAGGCAACACAAAAAGAATACAGATGCATAAACTGCACAACATATAACAAATACAACCCTAGGAACACAATTTGCGTAAATCATACTTCGTTAGACAGGAACTGCCCAAGCCTACAAGCAGCAATTAAGAAGCAAATCCAAAATACAGACTATTAACATGGAAACACAATCTAACACCAATAAGTTAATAGGGTTTAAGAACACAAACTTTAGAGAACAGATCAGCTGTCTACAGATAAACTTGCAACATTCAATAGCAGCAACTGACAATCTCATGAACCTAATAGAAAGAGATGGCATTGACATAATATTCATACAAGAGCCGAGAATAATAAACAACAGGACATTGGGTATCACAAAGAGATACAAAACATATGCGGCAAACGAGGGAAGATGTAGAGTAGCAACGGTGGTAACAAATACACATATGGACGTCATACTCATAACAGAATTAACAGACAAAGATACAGTACTCGTAGAAATTATCTACAGAAATACAAAATTCTATTCGGCAAACATGTACCTGGACGGTCAAGGTAAACTAGAAAACGACCTGAGAAAAATCAACAAAATATTACAATACACCTCTGGAAATGGTCTACTTATTACAATGGATAGCAACTCCAGATCCGCTACATGGCATGACACAATCACCAATGAAAGGGGAAAGGAAATGGAAGAATTTTTAATAACAAAACAATTGTACATACATAATGAAGACAGTGAATTAACCACCTTCCAAAGTAGTCGAGGGAAAAGTAATGTGGACCTGACTATAAGCAATAACAATCTCCTGAGACAAATAAAGAATTGGAAGATAAGTGAAGAAGAGAGTTGCTCCGATCATAGATTATTGCAGTTCTTAATAGGGCAAAATGAGTGGAACAAAGAAAAACTAAACAGTCAATACACAGGCATAAAATATATAACTAAGGAAGAAGACCGCAAAAAGTATCAAGAAACACTACTGTATGAGATAGCAAAACAGTTCTGCGGAACAGAAAAAGAAATTAACATTGAAGATATAGACAACCAACTATCCAGACAAATACAAAACTCAGTGAACATAGAGGAGGTAATAAATAAATACAGTGCAGCCCAAACGATAGCATGCATGAAGGCCTTCAAAGTTAGCAATACATTCACTAAAACAGCCAACCTAAAACATAAAACAGTTCCATGGTGGAATGACGACCTTACAATTATGAGGAAGAGGGTGAATGCTTTCAGAAGAAAATACCAGAGAACACAAAACAACAATGATCTCCGAGAACAGCGGCAAAAACTCTACTTCGAAGAGAAAAGTAAATACCAAACAAAACTAAAAAACTCAAAGATCCTATCGTGGAAAGAATACTGCAACAACACCACCTCAAATCCCTGGAATATAGTGTACAAGACTGCCTCAGGAAAAACAAAAGACAGCCAAATGATAACAACTCTCATAAACAAGGAAGGAAAGTATACGAGAGACTTAAAAGAAACATTGGAATATACACTCAACTATATCATCCCAAAAGACAATGAACTGGAAGATACAGAACACCACAAACAAATAAAGCAAGAAATAGAAGAACCGGTGAATACAGCAGACGATAGAAAATTTACAGAAGAAGAAATTAAATCAACTATCAAAAATATAGATCATAAGAAAACTCCGGGAGAAGATGGAATAACCAGCAAAGTACTGATGTGGACAATCGACTGCCTCCCTCAAACAGTAACATCTATATACAATGGATGTTTGGAAAATGGATATTTCCCAAAGAAATGGAAAAAGGCCAGAATAATACCAATCACCAAACCAGGAAAAGAGAAGCTCTTAGATCCATCCAAGTTCAGACCTATAAGTCTATTAAACGTAGGAGGGAAAGTCCTAGAGAAGCTACTTATAAGTAGAATCAACCACCACCTCTATAAGAACAAATTACTAAGTGAAAATCAATATGGCTTCAGGCCCCAAAAAAGCACCACTGATGCAGCAATAGCAGTTAAAGAATTTATAAATAAAGCGTTTAGCAATGGACAAATTACAGCGATTGTTAGCCTGGACGTAAAAGGAGCCTTTGATTCAGCGTGGTGGCCAAGCATCCTAAAGGCCCTAAAAGATTTCAAGTGCCCTAGAAACCTGTACAACCTCTCCAAGAGCTATTTTAAAGACAGAGTGGCCTTCATCAATTCTAACAACATCCAAGTTGAAACAACAGTCAACAAAGGTTGCCCTCAAGGGTCCTGCAGTGGACCGGGGTACTGGAATATACAGTACAACAGTTTACTAAACCTGGAGTATGAAAAGACTACAAAAGTTATAGCATTTGCAGACGACCTATTAATTGCAGTCAGAGCAGAAACAGAAGCAGAAGTAGAGAACTTCATGAACATTAATATTAGAAAAGTCACACAGTGGTCGATTGAAAACAAAACTCACTTCAATGAAAACAAGTCAAAAGTAATATTAATATCAAGAAGACGGAAAAAGAGAAAGACAATAGATATCTACATGAATGGGAAACAACTGGAGCAAGTAGAAAAGATGGATTACTTAGGCATAACCATAGACAGCCGATTCACTTTCAACGACCACATAAACAAAGTGAGTGAAAAATGCATCAAATTAATCAATGCACTTTCTAAATCGGCAAGGATAGTTTGGGGCTTAAAACATCAGGCTCTAGAAATAATATATAAAGGAGCAATACTGCCAATTCTACTATACGCTGCACCAGTCTGGATGGAATCATTAGAAAAGAAACACAACCAAATGAAATATGTTAGAGTTCAAAGATTAATGCTCACAAGGATGGCAAAGGCATATAGGACAATTTCCCATGAAGCAGTCTGCATAATCACGGGAACAATACCCATAGACTTAAAGGCAAGAGAGGTGGCTGAACTATATAACGTAAAAACAGGAAAAACCAACACTGAATACCAAATAGACCGCCCGGAAAACCCCAAGAATTGGCTCCACCCAGCTGACTTTCAAGGCACAAAAGAACCAAAAATAGGAAACAATGAAAATACAGTGTGGCAAATATATACAGATGGAAGCAAAAGTGACGTAGGAGTGGGAGCAGGAGTAGCCATATACAGACAAAACCAACTGATAAACCAAAAAAAATACAAACTCAATGAAAGATGCTCAAATAATCAGGCAGAGCAACTGGCAATTGCAAAAGCGCTGGAATTATTAGAAACGACGGACACTGAAGACACAGATAACAAAACAGTAACCATACACACAGACAGCAGAATAACAATTGATTCCATAGACGATTACAATAATCACAATAACCTAACAGAGAAAATACGAAGAACTACAGCAATACTAAGAGCAAAAGATTGGAAAATACAATTCAAATGGGTAAAGGCTCATATTGGAATAGAGGGTAATGAAGTGGCTGACAGACTGGCAAAGAATGCAGCAAAAACTAAGGAAATATACTACAACAAATTACCGATCACCGCAATAAAACAAATTCTTCGGAAATCAACAAAAAACAAATGGCAGCAGAAATGGGAACAGAGCACAAAAGGCACAACCACAAAGGAATTCTTCCCAACAGTGGAAAGCAGACTCACAAACAGGTTCTACCTAACACCAAACATGACAACAATACTTACAGGACACGGAAATATCAACACTTATCTCAACAGACTCAAGATCGTTAGCAGCCCTGAGTGTTCATGCAGGAGAGGAGCCCAAACGGTGGATCACATAATATTCGAGTGCAGTGTGGTGAATAGTGCAAGAGAAACTCTAAAACATAGTGTTCTAAGAACTGATAACTGGCCAACACACAAGTCAATACTAATTAAAAGACATTTAAAATCATTTACAAAATTTGTAAACTCTATAGACTTTCAAGTACTAAAAGGCATTAATGTGTAATACAAGCAAAAAAAAAAAAAAAAAAAAACTAAATGGTTCACATCAAAACTGGAAAAATGTATACAAAAATCACAAAAAGAGTGAAAAGCATGTAGTACTACTTATGTAGTGGAGCATGTAGAGATCAGAAATAAATATAAAAAAAAATAATAATAATAATAATAATAATAATAATAATAATAATAATAATAATAATAATAATAATAATAATAATAATAATAATAATAATAATAATAATAATAATAATAATAATAATAATAATAATAATAATAATAATAACAATAACAATAATAACAATAATAATAACAATAATAATAATAACAATAATAATAACAATAATAATAACAATAATAATAACAATAATAATAATAATAATAATAATAATAATAATAATAATAATAATAATAATAATAATAATAATAATAATAATAATAATAATAATAATAATAATAATAATAGTCATAATAATAATCATAATCATAATCATCATCATAATAATAATAATAATAATAATAATAATAATAATAATAATAATAATAATAATAATAATAATAATAATAATAATAATAATAATAATAATAATAATAATAATAATAATAATAATAATAATAATAATAATAATAATAATAATAATAATAATAATAATAATAATAATAATAATAATAATAATAATAATAATAATAATAATAATAATAATAATAATAATAATAATAATAATAATAATAATAATAATAATAATAATAATAATAATAATAATAATAATAATAATAATAATAATAATAATAATAATAATAATAATAATAATAATAATAATAATAATAATAATAATAATAATAATAATAATAATAATAATAATAATAATAATAATAATAATAATAATAATAATAATAATAATAATAATAATGATAATCATAATGATAATCATAATGATAATGATAATGATAATGATAATGATAATGATAATGATGATGATAATGATGATGATAATGATGATGATAATGATGATGATAATGATAATGATAATGATAATGATAATGATAATGATAATGATAATGATAATGATAATGATAATGATAATAATGATAATAATAATAATAATAATAATAATAATAATAATAATAATAATAATAATAATAATAATAATAATAATAATAATAATAATAATAATAATAATAATAATAATAATAATAATAATAATAATAATAATAATAATAATAATAATAATAATAATAATAATAATAATAATAATAATAATAATAATAATAATAATAATAATAATAATAATAATAATAATAATAATAAATTGATTATGATGATGTTGTTCCGTTGATACCCACCTTGGTAGCGTAGATGGTAGCGTGTATGTCTCACGTTTAAGAGGTCCAGAGTTCGAATCTAGGTCAGGGTGAGTTACCTGAAAACGGTTTTTTCCAGGTTTTTGCCTTTCCTGAAAGAGGAATGTACCATTCCATTCATCGACCAATATGACTTAACTTGGAGGACGTAAAACTTACAGAAAAAAATACCGTTCCGTTGACAACAGCAATTAAAGTAGCTCTTTGGAGCCATGGGTTTTTTATGGATGGTCATTCTACAATATGTTAATTTCTAACAATTTGGAGGTTAAACCTTTAATGTGTTGAAAGGAAAGAACACATCAAAGAGAGAGGCTTTGAAATTTAAAGTCTAGTTTGCAGAAATTGAAAATGCTCTTTATTTCCAGTAGAAACATACTTTGTACAGCCCTGACAGCAGCAGGATGACATAACATACACCAACACAGCCTTTCAGTGCTTCACCACACGTAAACAAACAAAATAATTCACTTTCAAATCCCTACACGATTATCAGTTCTCAACTTGCAACTCGGTACAGTTAAAATGGCTACACAACTCAGACATTGCACAAAAACTACCTGTCCGACTAGCCGCGGCGCGTTTGTACCTCCACTCATTGTTCTAGAAATTAGTGGAACGTTCGGTAACAATCAAGACGGCTTCAGAAAAGAAGAAACTTCCAGACACCTGCCTCTTTCTCTCTTTCGGCAAGCGTCCAACACTCGCCTACGCAGCAGCTATGGCACTATCTGTCTCTTTCGCACGCGCCGGCCGCGGCCCGACGCATAATAATGCCTCGCGACATTATGAAAGAATAGATAATTGTATATCCAATAGGAAAGGCAGACAAGCACATAAATAATTAATACAATACAAAAATGTAAGTAATTAATATACCGTAGGAATAACATGTATGCATGAGAAATGAATGCTGTAAAGATCAACACTCCTACAGGAAACTAGCTAACAGAGAAAGCTGCTTAACAACAGGACCATTAAGATTAGCTGCGAAAAATACATCAGAAGAGGCTAAATATGTGATCAAAGAACAAAGGGATGAGCAGAAATAGTGACTGGAGCGAATGAGATACAACATATCACGAACAGGTAAAGATAATTACAAAACAGTCAAGTTTGCCAGAGAAGGGTTCATGAATTACTTTAATTACAGAAGACGCTAAATGCAGTAGCGAATGGGATAGTACTCTGACTTCCTCCAGTTTTTCAAATTGACTCTTCAGTCTGTTTTCATTGCCACTAGTGGGAAGTTCACGAAGCTCACTTCCATAGTGTAAACAAGTTCAATTTCCACAGTGACTTCAGTTTGCTTCGTGACGTACCGTCGTAACGAAATACGTCCGACGTAGCATCTTCTTTCAGACCGTTTACCCACTGAGATTCACTAGCAACATGTGTATAATCCTTTGCAATAACAACACTCAGCGAACATCAGCACAGTAACAATCTAGCTCGAAGAAACCAGAGCTTCTTGTCGCACTCACTAACTCGCTCGAAACTCAGGCTGCTAGCTGTTCTCCCTATGAGAGAGCGCTCGCTTAAATATCGAAACATTGATAGCGTTCCAGTTCATTGGTGGTAGGACTTATTGTGTTCATTCTGGTGGGCGTGCATCTTATCTGTTTACGGTTTTTTCTGCCCGGAGAAGACATGATTGACTTTTCAAAGTAGAATATCATTAAATTTTAGCTATAAATTGAGTCACAATGCGTTAAAATTGTACTAGGAAAACTAGCGTCTGGCAGAGTTTAAAAAGTGGGGAATTCCAACAAACTTTCTTCAACTCAGACCTTCATAAGATCCACTTCACGTCGATTTGTGCAGTAGAAGTATGTGATCTCAGATTTAATTTGGGGAATTGCAAAATGAATGGCATGTAACTGGCTAACAACTTCATAACCATTGTTTTTAAATGCAATAAATCCAGATAATCATTAACATTATTATAATCAACTCAACACAACTCAACCCAAGATAACAGTAGCTAAACAAATATAATTAGTTCAGGGTGATAGAACTAGTAACAATAACGTGGGGAGAAACACCACTATAAAACAAAAATATGTATCAGTTACAATTAAGAAACTATAGAAAATAAATTATGAAACTCGCCTTTGAAATATTTTAAGAAACATACTTTCTATTTCAGACTGATACATATAAACCTTTCTCAGTCTCAGTTATCTACTTCTACTTTATAGTTCAGCTGTGCGCTATAAATTGTATCATAGTGTACTTTAAATTTCAGCCATTGTCTGTTTTATGACTAGAGATAATAAAAGAATTCCACATCAGCACACACACAGTCCTAAATCTTTATGCCAAACTTAAAGAGAAACAGCTTTTGGACACAAGTAAGTAGAATTGCACAACCATTTGTTTTGAAAGGGGCATATTCTGATAAGCATGATTTCATTTTGATTTATACTAAAGCTGCCACTCATTTTAACTGCACATACAGGATTTTACAATGAACCTCTAAGAAATAAGCTTCTTTAGACTCCAAAACTATAAATACCTATACTAAATTATTTTCTATAGTGTAAAGCAACAGATCACAGTGTATAAACAATCCGATATAATTAATAGTAATAACAATAACAATAATAATAATAATAATAATAATAATAATAATAATAATAATAATAATAATAATAATAATAATAATAATAATAATAATAATAATAATAATAATAATAATAATAATAATAATAATAATAATAATAATAATAATAATAATAATAATAATAATAATAATAATAATAATAATAATAATAATAATAATAATAATAATAATAATAATAATAATAATAATAATAATAATAATAATAATAATAATAATAATAATAATAATAATAATAATAATAATAATAATAATAATAATAATAATAATAATAATAATAATAATAATAATAATAATAATAATAATAATAATAATAATCATCATCATCATCATAACATTGCCCATGACTATCCTTTAATTTCGCATACAGTATGGACAAAAATAAGTTTCAATGATATATTTACTGTGCATATTCCAAAATTTTACAATTTACTACTTTAAGCTACATTTATTTATCTTTACCTTGTTGCTACCTTGGTTTATATGACACCCTGGTCTTCTGCTCTGCCAGGTAACTCTTAACCTCCATACCTCCTTGTTACTTAATTAGGCCCATTCTTCCCCCTCATCTTCCTTTCTTATATACTTTATATTTATTATCCATTTATCTTTTACTTTCTGCAAGAACTCACCAATACTTCTTACCTTCTTTTCCTCCTTGCCCACTAACATTTTTATAGCTACTATGCTCTTCTCTACTTTCTCCCATTTTCCTTCCCAAACCTTTTTTCTTCACATTGCAACCTCCCCGCATTCTGTTACATAGTGTTCTCTGCTTTCTCCCCCCCCCCCCCCACAATTTACAAATTCCTTTTTCCCTACCTCTAATCGCTTTTAGAGATATAGTTCCTGATCTCATCCATGCTAACCCTTCTCTCTCTGCTTATTGCAGTAATCTACATATGCTTCTCGTCCCCAATTTCTTTTCATATGCTTGTGAAATTGTAACAATAAATTCTGAGACAGCAGAGAGAATGAAAAAGTTGTAACAATTTTAGTGAGTGTGCAAAAAAAATGATTTTCATGCTTTCATCATCATCAGCAGCAGCAACAACAACAACACTTTTCACTGTTTAAGCCATCAAGGCTCGTTGCGGTTTCAAATTTAAAATTTATCTATCTTTTTCTAAGTCTACCAATACTTCCTATACCTAACGGTTTGTAATGTAAAACTAATTTTGGAATGCCGCTATCATTCATTCCGTCGACATGTTCCTTCCAGTTGTTTCTATATTGTTTTATTCTATCTTTCAGCTTAAAAATATTCAGTTATTTTCGAATGTCCTCAATTCTTTGCTTATCTAGAATATTATACCCTACTACATTTCTTAAAAACTTCATTTCCGCTTTTTCAGTCATTGTTCTTTTTTTGTTAAAGTCCAAAGTGACGACCATGTAATAATATAGGGACTGCCATTACTTTATAAAACTTTCATTTAGTCTCTCTTCTCGTATTTTTAAGGTTCCCTTTATGTTTCCATATACACCATTAAATGATTTTATTTAAATTTCACTATTTTTAAAATAAGAGTTATAGCAACCAACATAATTAAAGCAGTTGACTTGCTCACCGGGTTTTCCTTCTAATAATATTTTGGCTCTTATGGTATTGGATCCCTTTGAAGGCTAAACTTTAGTTTTGTTTATAGATATTGTTAAACTATATTGACAGACAGTGTCATTCAATATATGTAACGCTTTTTGTAGGCCATTTTCTTGATCGTCTTCAAATAATAAAGCATCTAAATATCTATTTCTAATTATAAAATGCGAATCTAATTTTGTCTGTCAATCATATATGGCATCGTCAATATAAATATTAAAAAGTGACGATGAACGTGGACACCCTTGTCTTACTCCTTTGTTTGTTTTCCAAACTTTTGATCCTATATTATGACTTGCATATGGAACATAGTAAGTTCCATTAAGCTAGTGCATGATGAAGCAACAGTTAATATTTATTTTAATGCCTCATTTTATCGCAATTTTGGTATTTTATTTTGTATATACATAGTTTAAGGTAAAATTAAAACACCGCAACAGCAACTAAATAATTTACCTCACGCATGCACCTGAAATAATCACTTCTCCCTTACTATTATACCTCCATTTGTGGAATTTTCATTTTTATTGATTCTTTAAATAAATATAAGATAATTTACTGATTAGTTTAGTTTGTTTAATGTTTGAATAAAATTACTTATATTAAATAAAAATCTATTTTATCTTATTTGCTCTTCTGAATGCTTCGATAAGCACCTGACATCCTTCAGAATAATTGTTATAAAGAACTTTACTAATTGTGCTTTCTAATTCCGGACATGAGTAAGTGTTTCTTTCATTTCATTCAAACTTATAACAACTATATTTCTCATTTACTTCCATTCGTTAAACATTTTGTTGAAAATACACAAAAGACTATCTTGGGAATGCTAAAAGCTAACAAAACTAATATGGTTTTCATTGAAATGCAAAAACAAGTTCACGACAGCATAGTATACAGGGTGCATTCCACACTATAGCGGACCTAAACTTACTCGTCAAAGGTGTGTTGCATAAACATCTGCAAGAGAAGGAAATAATTATTTCTTCCACACTAGCCGTGTGTAGGCTAAGGTTTGAATGAGTAGAGTCAGACCGAAAAATTCAATGCTATGGCCGGGATTTGAACCACTCCCACTCTTCGTGCGTTTGCTCCAACCATCTGAGCTACTATAGCCAACATGCCGACATGACATGTTGGAGTCAGTTGGGGAATTTTGTCACGTCGGCATGTTGGCCATAGTAGCTCAGATGGTTAGAGCAACCGCACGAAGAGTGGGAGGGGTTCAAATCCCGGCCATGGCATTGAATTTTTCAGTATGGCTCTACTCATTTAATTCTGCAAGAGAAATCACATTCTGCATTTCAAAGTGTTTTCTTTTCTTTACAACTCTGTAAAACGCAGAAAAATACTCTATAAATATTTTCCATATTCTTTGCACTTCGAAACGTAATACTTTTTTTGGAATATTCTGGTAAAATATTTGGATAAGTAGCTTAATAGCTCTGTGGTGGAGTAAGTAGAAAGAAAGTTTGGTAAAATAGGGAAACCGGCAATATCATAATGCATTAATTTTAAATACTTTAAAACACGTTTCTTTCTTCTTCTTTTAATTTACGTCATCCAACATTGTCGCATCGGACGATGAATGAAATAGGTGAAATGTTGCCTAAATGAGTCTAGGGTCCATGGAGCTCAGAGTTACCCGACATTCGTCTATCAGGATAACGGAAAACCCCGGAAAAGCCCCATCCAGGTAACTCACTCTAACCGAGATTCGAACTCAGGACCACTTGAACGTGAGGCAGACACGCTACCATCGGGTTACCGAGGTGGGGGCTGAAATATGGGTATTATTATTAAAATGACATGTGGTGTATTTCCTAGAAGGAATAAAACTGAAATTTTCTGGCGGATATTTTGTTTTAAATTCTTCCAGTGTGAGTGGGATCATCTTGTATACTTTATGCTTTATGTAACCTTGGAGATAGACATCGCATAAGGTTAGGTCGGGGAACTGAGAGAATTACAAACCTCTACTAATAATTCTGTCCTGAAGCACCCTTTCAATTGTTCTATCGAATGAGCTGTTGCAGGGTCTTGTTGAATAAAGTCAAAATCACGCTTCATGTCTGCCAGTTCTCTAAAAACAGCAGGGTAAAATTGTAGTCATATATGTACGGACGTCAGCCGTTGACTCCACAAAATTGGGTCTATAAGTCTTTCTCGAAGCATTTCTTTGCCAGTATTTCACAGCGTGAACTACGCCAGTGATGGATAGTGTACTAAAGCGGTGCCAAAAGTGTATGGTCAACATCTGCTTTAATAATATGGATAATTAAAGCCTTTAAAAAAATTTTTAAAAATGTAGCATGGTTTCATTCACGCCATTCCATGATAGCGGAAGACGGCAACGAGCGCCGAGAGCGCTGATGGGCAAAATACCTTGCTACCGGTTAGAATGTTTTTGGGTCTCTCGGTATATCGACGTTTGAAAGTAGTATTTTAAAAATAAAAATATTATGTTGGGACATTGAAAATAGTATAAAATGCTACCTATTATAGACAGTTCAAAGGTAAGAATATTAGCTCAACGAAAGTCTTTTAAATCTGTTTTATTTTCACAGAGAAATGAGGAGACTGTCGCTGCTGCAGTTGTGTCTCCTGCTGAGTATAACAAACGGCGTATACTGCAGATACAGGAAGATACCTGGAGTAGCGCATTACAAGATACATCGGACACCCAGGAACTGGTGGGACGCTCAGAGTCACTGTAGAAGGGAGGAAGGTTATCTCGCCGAAGTTAGGTCAGAAGGTGCCTTTCGAGCTCTAGAGAGACTTATTGCATATTATCCTGATGACAACTTACACATTCATTCAGGCTTCTCCGACGTCAACATAGACGGTAACTTAGAGTGGGTCAACGGTAAGTTGGAATGAAGCTTGCAAATATCTTCTGATTTATATTCCCTATGGCATAGACACGAAATATTTCATACTTCGCAGTGATACGTTCCTCCTCCAAATCTAGTCTAAGCTATATGTAAAATGTATATGTCGTGGGGATGTTACAATCACGTGATTTTTCTGCCCACTCTCGTTTATTATTTATATAATATCTACAAAGTATTACTATGAAATCATGTTCTTTTATTTACTTCAGGTTAACCTAGTGGGACGACGTAAAAGCAGTTTTCGTTGTAGGTATAAGGGGGATGGAGGAAATCTGAATTGATAGTCAGATTTTTTAAAGGCGAGTGGCTATATTCTGATCTTAATCTATAATATACCAAAAAAGCTGAATATCGACAGCACTTTCAGAAAATGAAGCGCTGAAAAATTCTAACTAATGTTGCAAACATCTAATGCCACATAAAATGTTACAAATAAATTGACCTTTAAAGACATCTACATGTTTTCTCTAAGTTTTCGTCTATTTCTTATGGTTTACCCGTTGGGATTGGGATTAAAATAAAATAAAAGCTGAATATCCTACCCCGGCTCCTTGAAACTATACCGGGGCACACATTCAAATTTTACATTTATTGTTTCTTAATAAAACAATACATTATTAATAATACATAATTGTTTCAGACTTCTACAACTACAAAAATAAAAAAATGATAAAACACAAAACAAAACAAAAACAAAAACTACTACTACCTATAATACAACAAAATTTACTGGTAACCAGCAAATCTCTACTAAACACAATACTAATATTCTTTTACTACTTAACCAAACATTACAGATAAACTGAAATAACAAAAACTATACAAAACTACAAAAAGCTACTGATAATTGCTGGAAGCCAGTAATTCTAATTTGAACTGGAAAAATCTCAGGTAAATTTATTTTATTTATAACATATACTTAAAAGTACTGGTAACCAGAAATTATTTTTAAATTAACCACAAGAATAATAAATTTATTTGTTCTTTTCTTTTCTTATTTTAATCTTCTTAATTAAACATAAAATTCAAAAATAAATTTATATATTACATTGGGATTTCAGTATATCACATTGGGATTGGGATTTCAGTATAGAGGGGATTCGGCACGTAGGCCACCATGCTGGGCCCATTGTTTCTATGCCCCCAAGTGGGAGGAAGGATGAAGCGAAGGAGACAGAGAGCGGCTGACCTAAGGAGTCACGACAGTACAGGGCAGGGTCCCTACAGTTTACTTGGATAGAGACTTCCCCCGACAGACCAGGATAACGAACCTGCTCCACCACAGTGGAACGGCAACGAGCCCAGCAGCCGAGCCCTGAAGGTCCTAGGCAGGCGATCCGAGCCCCAAATGTCCCTGGCTGGTGGTCCCTCAGCAGAGGAGCTGAGGCCGGCAACCTACCTAACGGAGGAGGAAGCAGTTTTACTTAGAGCATATCATCCTGCCATGCACCGCCGAGACTCCCGCCGACAGTTCTACCCTGAAAGAGACCACCAGATGAGAGATGATATGAAATGATAATGGAGGGACAGAAAATTCGGGGGATGTAATTAACTTACCCAGTATTCACCTAGCAACCCGGAAAAATCCCCGGAAAAACCCATGGGTCACGAGGGTCGGCCACGGGAATCGAACCCGGGCCTCCCGAAACCGCCTGAGGCATTCCCACTCGGTTGGTTTACCCGTTACAAGTCTGGGTTTCTCCACACAAAAGAATATTTGACATAAATTGTGACTTTAACAAAATATGTTTTGTATATTAAGTTACGTAAAAGTTATCCAGAACAAAATTACTTCAGAGGAAATTAAAGAAAATTCTATATGTACATTTCAAATATCATGAAAATAACTTAAATTTGTGACATTTAAATCAAAATTGCTAGTTACATAGCTTGCGATGGGAACACTTTTTTTAAAAAAAAAGTTTCGTAAGCTTCCTTAAAAGATGCTGAAATTAAATACCAACTTGGTACATAATTGACTTCTGGTTGCTTAGTTCTACTGCTCATAGGTAGACACGCAAGCATTTTTCTTAAAACGGATATTCGGAGAATGTCAAAATGTGTATATCTAGTTTTATTACAGCTAAGGGCACTCTACCATAATTGCAAGTTACGTATTGTTGGTTATGAATCGCTAAAGGACCAACATTTAAATATTGTAAACATGAGACATGCTGAGGTATACGTTTTCTGTGTTATTGTGATATACTTCATTCGCAAATGCTTGGAGAATGCTGGTAGTTTGATCCCAAGGCTGGAACAGAAGCGGGGCATTAACAGCGTGTACGCAGTAATTCTATGTAAAAAATTAAAACTCGTCTGCTTATAGCACATAACATGGCGATACATTACCATTTAAGTTTCTTAGTTTCTTTATATTTCTTACATATATTTTTATATATAGTTTCTTAAATTTGTTTATTAGTGTCTTAGTACCCTTAGTTATCTCCAAGTCCAAGTCGTATACTGACAGGCTGTTAACAGCCAGAAGGTTTTTGCTGCGTACCCACCCAGGTTTTGGGTCTAACCGCAGGTTGATAATTTTGATGGTTACAGGATGACGTGGGATTTTTTTGATGAGGAAATTTGTTGAGGTAGCTTTTTGCTCCTCTTTAAATTTGTACAGGATGCCAAACCGCTTTCTTGTTTACTTTGCTAAAGTGGGGTAAATTTTGTAGCCAAACAGCTCTTTTGGAGATTTGAAATTTAGCTTATGCTGCTGTATGGATTAACTCCTTTGTTACCTCGGGTGCCCGCAAGCCATACGGGGTACCCGGTAAAGAATATAAAACATTAACTACGTGACAGTGAAATAAAAATCGAGTCAAAATCTATACCAACAAATTAAATATGTAATTTACACAATATTAAAAAATAAAGTAGAGGACAGTTACATTTCAGAGAAGTTCCAACAGCTATTTACAATGAATTCAAAGCAAACATATAATTTTACATCGTCAAATTCCAAATACATGACATTTTAGCAACAAATGTTTTAGAAATATTGTAAAAAATATAGAATCAGCAACATTTTTTAATGTAAAGGTGCTTTAGTGGAGGGAATTCTATTCAAAATTGATGCAGTGCAGTCTTGAACTATGAATTAAGTTTATGTTCATTTCTTATATCGTCATTGGGCTCTATACGTCTTTCTCTCTCTGATACACACACACACACACACACACACACACACACACACACACACACACACACACACACACAAACACATACATACACACACGCGCGCGCGCGCGCGCCCGAAATGAAGTTCTTTCTTTAGTTGTATTTGTGGTAAATATCAATCAGAATTGTTAGCTATAAATATAACACGTCCATTAAAATCGATTTTAATTTGATTTTATAACTATTTTATAACATATTTCCCCTTGGGGAACAACTGTTAAATAATTATGCAACAGTTCGTAGTATATACACTTCAGTCTGACGTGACGCAGCTGAGAAAAACAAGATTCACTTCATCCTGTCTGATTGAGCTACTGTCACCGGTCAAGTAGTTCACTATAGCAATCACAGATGTCACCAAGTTCACTCTCCCGAACCGGTTAAACCTCTGGTTTCTGATTCAAAAACTTTTATGATTTTATTGATCATAAATCCACAAGGTATACCGAAATATGCCAGTAGTTTTCATATGTAACTAAAAAGTCATAAAATCAGTTATATAAACATGCTAATACTTGAATTATTTAGGTTACTTGGGAACAAAAACCTTACTCCAGGATGTAAATAACAATGTACAAAATCAGATAACCAAGGTGCTATGTACATCTGCAGTCAGGTTTTTGTTCCCAAGTAACTTAAATAATTTAAGTATTAGCATGTTTATATATGAAAACTATTGGCATTTTTCAGTATACCTTGTAGATTTATGATCAACAAAATCATAAAAGTTTTTAAATCAGAAACCAGAGGTTTAACCGGTTCGGGAGAGTGAACTTGGCGACGTCTGTGATTGCTATAGTGAACTACTTGACCGGTGACAGTAGCTCAATCAGACAGGAAGAAGTGAATCTTGTTTTTCTCAGCTGCGTCGCGTCAGACTGAAGTGTATATAACACGAACTGTTGCATAATTATTTAACAGTTGTTCCCCAAGGGGAAATGTGTTATAAAATAGTTAAAAAATAAAATCGATTTTATGGACGTGTTATATTTATAGCAAACAATTCTGATTGATATTTACCACAAATGCAACCAGAGAAAGAACTTCTTTTCGTGCGTGTGTGTGTTTGTGTGTGTCAGAGAGAGAAAGAGATAGAGAGCCTAATGACGACATAAGAAATGAGCATAAACTTAATTCATAGTTCAATTTTGAATAGAATCCCCTGCATTAAAATGCCTTTACATTGGAAAACGTTGCTGGTTCTATATTGTTTACAATATTTCTAAAATATTTCTTGCTAAAATATCATATGTTTGGAAGTTTATCATGAAAAGTAACCGTCCTCTACTTTATTTTTTAATATTGTAAAAATTACATATTTAATTTCTTGGTAAAGATTTGACTAGATTTTTATTTTACTATCACGTAGTTAGTGGTTTACATTTGAATAGTTGAAGTTTCTAAAATGTTATACTTTGATACCGAAATTTAAGATTGCAATGAGTGGAGAAGCGTAATGGATTTCAAAGGAGCATTGTATCTTTGTTACATTACGTGCAGGCAGGTGCATTGGGTTGAGTCGTGTAACAAAACACACGGGAGAAACAGTGACAGCGATTCTCACTGAATGACACTTGACTTCGTTTGAAAAGGTATTCTTCGGACCCTTAATAATGACATGACCCAGAATAATAACCACAGTGGACAAAATAGCCACAAAAGGGAGTTTTTGTGTGAATAAAGAGGCTTCAAAGAGGTAAAAGTCACACACGCAGCTGTGTGAGAGAAACAGACCGTGGCTGGCAGGCCACTAAGACGGTCATCTGCTTCTGTCTTGGGCGAAGGCAGACCAGAAACGATGAAAGAAGATATCTATCGGTTCATACGTGAATAGCGAATTAAGTGTTATCGAGTAACACGTATTCTACATAGGGTAACTCTCAACAGTGATATATTGACAACCCTTGGTCGGCAACATTGAGTTTGATGTGATGATAAAAAGAAGAGTCATTAAACAAGTTTGAAACTTGCATTCAAGTGTCATTAGAACCATCCTTACTTCCATATATATCCTGAGGATTCAAGTGCTCTACCCTGCGCTACCCACCAAACTTATTTGCTTCAAATTTCATTCAACATTGGAGAGTTCAGTTGGTCCTATTCAACTATTAAAAGTGGATGCATACTTTTTTCATGTATTCTCCATTATTTTAAACAGATTTTGCCAACTGTTCTCTAAAACTCATACTTCTAGGAGTAAATTCTTGAAGTATCAACAAATGACATTCAGGTTTATTGACTGAACGAACTCTGGTGATAGAAGTACAAGCCCATTCTTGTTTTATTTACATCTGTCCACCTGTCGTGTATAACTGCTAAGTGTTTGTTTTGTAGGTGGACCTGTATACATCCCTGGAGGATGGAATGCGCCTTGGGAAGGAATGCAGCTTCCAAAGTTCGATAGAGATAAGACTTGCGGAATCTTCGGAGGCTTTTCGAATCTTAATGGAGGTGGACTTGGTCTAGGGGCTTGTGAGATTCTTAGACCCTACATCTGTGAACGACAAATACACTACAGGCGCAATATCGTATATCCCTTCAAAAAGTGGTTGGGTAAAATATTCCACTAATGAAGAAAATATTTAATATCTAATTTACGACTGAAGTTAGCTTTTGATACTAGAATAAGTGAGATATTATTTCAGGAATGAGACATAAATGTATGTTTCAGTATTGCTGATTAAATGTGAACTACATAATGATCAGTATTTAAATAAAATTAACCAAATGTCACAACTCTATACATCATATCATTACATTTGTACCTATTCCTTCAGAAAGCTTAAAAGGTTCCCAAATTATAAAATAAAACATTGTTCCTTTAAGATAAATGTTAACGACGGAAAATTAACACACTGCAGTTCAGCTTGAGCTAAATATCTACACTTTTCCAAAATAATCATTGTAAAGATAACTTAAATGATACACTTATAGTACAACTATTAATTCAGAATACGTAATGCTAAACCAAATTTCTGATGAATTCAGGTTTTGACAGTTAATACATTAGCTAAGTTGCTGACCTTAATTATATGTGAATTAAACATTACGTGAACAAGCTGACACCAACGTACGTGTTGTTAATTCTACTGTAAAATGTAACCAAAATTAGTTGTTGATTTACTTAGTTACCTTAATAAATATTTCCTTACCTTAATTATATAAAACGTAATTAATTGGTAACAGACAAGTTACAAAATATGATGAATGTGCATTTTTATTTGATTATTTGCAAAGATTTTGAAGATGCGAGAGAACAATCTCGGACAGCTTTGGTATTTTCTTTAAACCTAATCATTTAGAATGTTGTATAAAACGAATCATTTCAAATCATGTTACTTCTTCACTCTTGTTTTGACATAATAATCTATTCCATCCAAAGAGATGGATTTCGTAGATTTCTTTTAGTTCTTAACTGGTAATTTGGGAGAATATTTTGTAGCTGCTCTGCACTGATATTGATTACATTTTGGTTCAATATACAGTCAACTAGATTTTAGGCATTTGTTTTCCAAAACTGTATATTCGACTACGGCTTTTACAAACCGCATTTCTCTGTTTGAGAGTTTTGTGTAAGTAGATGTGTTAAAGCAGACTTTCATTAATATATATAAAATTTAGAAAAGCTAAGGTTTTTATGACACATAATCTATATTTTCTTCAGAGCTGTAGTCTTAAATTGTTGATTAATTGCTCCATGTATGTTCTAAATATGACATTTTAAAACCTAAATAGCTAAAAAAATTAAATCTAACTCATCATTTTACTATTTGTTTCTGAGGAGAGCATATAATAATTACTCGGAGCCTAATATGTTAGCTGATAGCAAATCCATTCTGATATAGTAAAGTGTTGTTTTCCAAACGTATAAACCATGGAATACCCTTGTCTGCTTGGCATAAAAGTGGAAGATGAAGACAGACTTTGGTGGAATGGATATTCCTTTTAGAATGGGCTGGAATCTTTGTATAATTGTCTTAACTGATCATTTTAAATATCTCTAAGAAAAGAAGGACTATTTAAGAAATGTATCCTTTTTTATTTTTTTTATTATTTTCTTATATTTTTATATACATATGTCTTTTCTCACTTTATTTTTTAAAGACGGGAACGGGTAAAGGGTAAGTCGTTTAGAACATTTCTTGTTTCATTGGCTTGTACTGTGAGACAATATGAAGGGTTCTATTTGCTTAAATGGTTATTAGATCTGCATTTGTTCCAAGTGATAAATGTATGGCTCCAGAGAACGCAAGGTTTTCTTCCGTATATAGGTCCATCTCTGCTCCTTTAAAAATATACGTAAGTGCTTTCCTAGCACAGTGTCTCCTCGCCTTACTTTCAGCAGCCAATGTAATGTACCAGCAACCAACCACACTGCAAAATTATGAAATTTCGTTTTTGAAGCGAAACTCCAGTTGTACCAGCTGTGGTACTGAACGTAAGCGTTCTTCCGGACGAAGTTTATGTAGTGCGTCTGGGAGGGCGGTCCAAATCAAGTCAGCCCGCTGACAGTTGTACAAGCGGTGCTCAAGTGTATCATCTTCCACACATACGCCAGAGATCTTCGAATTCACTCTCCCTGGTGTTTAAATTAATTGATACTATGCAAATCGCCAGGATTCAAAGATGAAGTTCGCCTAAATAATGAAGGGTAGGCTGACCCGTTGCTCAAATGTGTCAAAGTAGTTGCCGCAGAAGCAGGCGCTGTGTGAATTCCTGTTTAAGATACCGATTAGGTATTCACCTAACTTTACTCCCTCGTGTTGGAATTATTAAATTTTGTTGTATACAAAACGTATACCTTATAACAATAAACATGTTACCAACTTCAGTTTCATATTTAAATAACTTTCAAGTATATATTTTGAAGAAAAACGATGCAAAATATTCGTAGAACTTAACTTTGAAGAGAATAATATATAATTTGTATGTTATAAAATGTAGGAAAATTATTTTAAATCAAATTTGTTTATTATTAATTTTTCTTTCGTTTCAGATATTTGTAGTAAAAATTCCTAAATTTATTATAACTAAAACTGCCTGGTCAAACGAGTCGCAATTCACAAAATACATTGACTAAATTCTGAGCATGGTTATGAAACAGCCATCAGCAAGTTGAACTTCATAATTATACCATAACTATTGTAAAACAAAACACTTAGAAAATATTGATTGGTTTTAAAAAAAATGAAAGAACTTATGTTACATTTACTTGCTTTTTATCTATGCGCTGTCGTTAATTTGTGTATAGCTTCTACAGACTATTCTTGTAAAAGCGTAATTTTCTATTTACTTCTGGTAAATAAAAAATAAACACTCCAAGCACATTTCTTGTACGTGTAAGTGGGATAAAGGAAATAGAAATACCATCATGTTTCCAGGCATTATAAGAAAAGAATGAGTTAGTGACTACAATTAAAAAATAAAGTATTGAAACATTTACAGAATTAAAAGCATATTTCGGAAACGGTAATGCTATTAAAAGTTACTTTGTTTTCAAGGTACGTACTTATTTTATACAGGAGTGCTTCTACCTTAGTTATACAAAGTCGTATAAAATTTATTTCGAATCAGGAGAGTTCAGTGTCCTGAATTTTAATACTAATTATAGTATTTAACAGATTTTAAATTCTGATTATGCTTTTTACAGAAACAGATATATACATGAGCGTTGTTTTTTCCCTCCTAAAAATGCCTTTTATGAGTTTACAGAGACCCAAGAGCAAATTTGCTCTGAATTCTCGACATCGAAGATTTGGATGGAGCAATATAGGCATTCCCTCTACAAATTATACTTGGTTGAAAAATAAAAATTATATTGAATAACTTAATAGCATTAAATCACGTATGAATTATGTACGTAAGTATTTTTGCTTGTATATATGCGCGTATGAGTGTATATGAACATATGTAACCAAGTGGAACGGCTAGGCGGTTTTGTCTGTATCCTGTATTCGGGAGACCCGGGATCGACTTCCGTGACCGTTCCACCTGACTGGTTTTCCCGGATCGTTAGAAGAATATTGGTTAGATTAATTACATCGCTTAAGTTTCTGTCCCTCTTCATCTCCATTATCATCTTAAATCGTCTCTCATCTTGTGGTCTGTTTCAGGGCAGAAAGTGTTGGAAGGTTTCTCGGCGTTGCATGGCGAGATATGCTCTGGATAAAACTTCCTGCTCCGTTAAGATTCGATCTCCGAACCCGGGTATCCGAACGGCTGGTGGAGCCGTTTCCAGACCACAGTCGGCTATCTGCCGGTTGTAGTGGCCTGCCGGGGAGTTTCCAACTGGTAAAATCTAGGGACTCTGCCCTCTGCACTGTTGTGGCTCTTTGGGATGGCCACCCTCTGTGTCCTCTCACCTCATCCTTCCGCCTGGGGATGCCCCACTTAGGGTTGTAACGATATGTTTTAGCTAGAACTTCTTATGTGAATATTGTTTTCTGATATGACTTAGTAGGCCATGTAATTATAATATTAAAAGCAAATATATGTGTAATTTTGTGATTGGCCGTAGTAATAATTGCATTACGTATTGTGATGACGTAGCAGTAAATCGGTTTAAGTAATTAATATAAATTATATTAACTTGAAAATAAGGATTTAGCGATGTGTTGGAGGAAATCTACAGTGACTGATTAAGAAAGAAAGTTCGAGTGAATAGTAATCTAGATTATACAATTAAATAATATATTACGAAATCGGAGTCATAAAATTTTATTTCTGTCAACAAAAAATCCACACATGAGAACATATCTCATGACTCTTATTTAATCAAATCTCGACCTGGATCGTCCAAACAGTCTACGTGCATCCTATCTGCTGCGAGTGGAGGATTAACGCCACAGGGTATAGGTACAACAAACTTCAGGTTTCGGTGCCGAAATCACTCTGTAGCGTAATCCATCCAATCCAAAGAATATATGTAAACGTATGCCTATGTATGTGGTTTTTTTTTTTTTTTTTTCATTTACGTCCGCCCCAACGTCAAGTTATATCGGACGGTGAATGAATTGGGTGAAATGATGCTCAAATGAGTCCAGGGTTCACTGAGCTTAGTTGGCGCTATCAGCGGTAAATCACGTAAGCTGATAACAATGAAAAATAAAAGCATCTAATGTTTGCTAGCTATGAGTTTGAAGACAATAATTTTACTTAAAAGGACATTTTAGTAAGCTTATTTGTAGGCTGCCATCTTTAGAGCTCTAAATATGTTTAATTAATACGAACAAAGATGCTTCATTAAAATTCAGGTTGCCAAAGGCATGAATGCTCGACAATGTCATACAGAATTATTGGAAGCTTGTGCTAGACAGACTTTATCATATCGTACCGGGGCTAAGTGGGCGAATGCATTTCGTAGAGGAAGAGAAGACGTTCATCAAAAACGTGCAGTTGTTGTTGTTGCAATTTACGTCCTCCAACGTTAAGTCTTATTGGACGGTGAATGAAGTTGGTGAAATGAGGCTCAAATGAGTCCGGGGTCCAAGGAGCTTAGAGTTACCCGACATTCGTCTTGCAGGATAAGGGAAAACCCCGGTAAAACCTTATCCAGGGAACCCACCCTGACCGAGATTCGAACTCGGGACCTCTCGAACGTGAGGCAGACATGCTACCATCTACGCCACCGAGGCGGGCAACGTGGAGCTGGCAGACCGCAATCAGCAAGTGATGATGTGCATGCGAATGATGTTAGAGCACTGCTGGAAGGACATCGTTGTTGAACTTGTATTGAACTAGCAAGGGAACTTGGAGTTGCTCCTGGCATGATCCTCCATATACTTAAGATGAACGTGGAGGCGATCGTTTTCTTCGACGTATCATAAAATTATATGAAAGCTGGGTTCGATGCTACCAACCAAAATTAAAGAGAACAATCAAATGAGTGGCAGCACATTGCTTCACAGGTGTAAATAGAAATATTGATAAAATTCCCTTCCATCCTTATTTTACATTTAATGATATCTTAGTGTTTGTTGTCTTATTTATAGTATTAGCCATTTTGTCTTTAAAATAACCTTATATTTTAGGAGATCCTGATAATTTTACGGCCAAAAAGGTATCGACAAGAACAGGATCCACTTAAAGACGTGTTCATTGTTGCCTATGATTTTGACGTGTTCTTATCACTCATTCAGTTCCTCAAAGAAATTGTGTGAATTGTGCATGTTACAGGCACTTTATGGAATACTATTTGCGATCAGCTGTGCATCGTAAACGTCCAAATCTCCTGAATTCTTATCCCATTGTGCTACATGATGGTGCACGCTCTCAGACGCCTGGCCCTGTTGTTAATTTACTTCGCAGATGGAACTTGGAAATTCTGTAGCATCCTCACTGCTCCCCAGGTATGAGCCAATGTGATTTCGACCTTTTTGCAAAAATGAAGTTACCACTTAGAGGAGTTCATTTTAGAACCAGACAGGTAATTATAGCAGCAGTTCGAATATTACCACAAGACGTTGTGGGTGACATCCGTCCCTGATATCTAGAGGCGAGTTCATGTTGGAAGAGATTACTTCTAAGCACTTTACTAATGTGACTGCTCCAAAAATGTTTTATTTGTTGTAAATTCAAATATTGCCACTAATTCTTGAATTACCTAAATATTTCGTTAGTTATTAAACCCGTTGTCCCCAAGTAACCTCTGGGGAGCACCGTCTCCAATGAAAATAAATTATTTCCTTTTATTTTTCTACACAAGGGCACAGCTTCATTTGCTTATGCACACAACCTCGGCTAGCCATATACGCACATTCATCCTTCATTTGTCTTGCGCACTCGACGATGTTGTTTAGTTGAGATATCTTTTCCTTGTGTTTACTCAACTCAACAGGTTCACTGAATTATGATGAGGAAAAGACGGTCTGCGAGACACAACCAGATGCATGACAACGTCCCAGCTTCCTCAACGAAACGCGCAGTGCTTTCTCTATTGTCTTTAAGACCTGTGTTTCTCCTTGTTCACTCTTTTAACGAAAATCGTTGCAATCACCGCTTAGTACCTATCTTGTTATCAAACAAGAGAAGAAAGTGAGTGAGAGAGAGAGCAACTGCGCACCAACAGCATACTGGTAGCACAAAAAAGCTGATGTAGAACTTTCTCTACTCAAGAGTTTAAAAAGTATTCTTAAAAAGTTTAACTATGCCATTTATTTTTTCTTAATCAAGTTAAACGATTGCAGAAATAGCTCCATCACGCATCTCGATATAACTAAGAATTATAGAATTAAGAATTAACTAAGAAATTAACAAACTAAATTATTAAGTAAGAATTATATGTTTATCAGAACACCAAAAGTGCACTAGTAAGCTCACTTTCTTCTCGGGCAACGTTTCGGGAGTGCGCATCTCTCCCATCATCAGTAAATTAACGTTATTAATGTATTGTTATTAGTTTACTGAAAACAGTCTTTTGTTCAGTAATGCGAATTTTGATAGTGTTTTGTCTTTGTTTATATTTGTGTTATATCCAGTATTTCAATTGTGGTTATAACATTTAATAAATATCCTGATGATGGGAGAGACGCACACTCCCGAAACGTCGATTTCTAATCGTCTTTTCACCTGGCTTGCTGCCCGAGAAGAAAGTGAGCGTATTCGTCGCCAGGAAAGCTTCAGGTCTTAGTGTACTAGTAGTTTAAAGTAGTAATGAAATATGTAGTGTTTAACGCCCGCTTTTACTACATACGGCACCGCAGGCGATGACACTGATGATATATGAGATGAAGATGGAGCACTGGTGGAATGAGATGGCGGGGGAAACCGAAGATCCCGGAGAAAACCCGCCCCAGCGCCGTGTTGTCCACCACAAATCTCACTTTGCGCTATAATGGTAGTAATTAAAACGCAAGCATTTATCCTCATCCTCAGCATCCTCCTCCTCCTCCTCCTCCTCCTCATCATCATCATCATCATCATCATCATCATCATCATCATCATTATTATTATTATTATTATTATTATTATTATTATTATTATTATTATTATTATTATTATTATTATTATTATTATTATTATTATTATTACTACTACTATTATTTATTACTCTTATCGCTCTTCATCTTTCTCTTTCCCTTCTTCTCCCTCTCTCACTCTCACCACCACTATTACTTTTATTTATGTTATTAAACTCCTGTACATTTACAGTTGAGCTACTCCAGATCTAGTATCACAAAGCATAGGTAACGAACCTTTAGATAAAGGGCACCAGAACAAATACGTAATATCCTATATGGAACATTATCACAAGTACAAGGTTCGCTGCAAGCTGAAGCGATAGTCAACTCTTTTAAAGAAAGTCACAATATACTAGCATTGAAATTCTTCCCCCTTGTATGACTTTGTGACAATCAACTTAGTTTCTGCTTAGTTTGAAAAAAAAACTATGAAAATCCAAACGAATCAACGAATATTTCGGAAATAGGTAATGTTACATATTATATGTTCTACATAAGATGTGTTTAACTATATCCATATCTATTGTTGCTTAATAAGCAGTCATCTCTTATTGTGTTTAGTTATACAAATATAAACAAAGCTCATCGATTATCTATTCCTTGAAAATACAGCAGAAACATTTTAACTGTCAGGCAAATATTATAAACTTTGACATTTTAATCATAATCATTACATGGATCATTTTTAACAAAAATTAACACAAAATAATATATTTCGTATAGGGTAATTGCGTTAAGGGATTTTCCTAAAAATATTTGAGACGCAATTTTAAATTATGCTAGTTAAAGTATTATACAAATGTATATCTATACAACGGACACATGTACGTGCCTCTAAACATTATTTCCAACCCAAGAGCCATATAGAATGTTTAGTTGATAATATATCGTCTATCTCTATGGTTCATTAGTTATACAGAGATTAATTCACTATAAAACGAAAATTCACCTTCGCTTCCTAGAAAATTCAAGATACACATACTTAAGCATGGAAATAATTTAAATATATGCTAATTTAATTATGGTCATCTTTTAATAAAATACACAACGAAAATATTTCCATGACAAAAGCCTGGTATGATTAAATGATTCAAATATGAAACTTGGTATTCTTTCAATGTTTCATATTCCAGCTACGGTGTTCAGACAAACAACTAGCACTTAACAAGTGTGCGAATTTATTGAATTTAACGTAAATTTCTAGTGGATCTATACATGAAACTATTGATGGAATGCAATATTAGCTTTGTCTACCACAGAGTGCTGGCAAAGAATGCATGTGTTGAGTGAAATAAGCATATCAGCTGAGCTTTTTAATCAAAATAACGTATGTAATAGTTGAATCACATCAAATTCAACATACAGCAGTGAAAATAAAATTATATACACTTAAATAGTATTATGCGTACATTTATTTCAATTTCAGTGTGAGTTGTGCCATCAATATTGTGAATTTGTGGTTTCGTGGAATTAAAAGTCCAGTTTGTAGAAATTCCAAAATGCTCATTATTTCCGTAGAAACACACTTTGGTCAACCCTTACAGTAGCAGAATTACATAACATACATAAATACAATCTTCAAGGTCGTCGACCACAAGCAAAAGAGTTCACTTCCAAAACAGAGCTGCACGCGCCGTTATCAAGTTCCGATTACGAATGAGTCAACTCCAACTCGGTACTGACAGGCTGTTAACAGCCAGAAGGTTTTAGCTGCGTACCCACCCAGGTTTTGGGTCAGACCGCAGGTTGATAATTTTGATGATTACAGGATGAGGTGGGATTATTTTAATGAGAAAAGTTTGATGAGGTAGCTTTTTGCTCCTCTTTTTTGTACAGGATGCCAAACAGCTTTTTTGTTTACACCCTGGTGTTTTATTTTGGTATAAAGTGGGATAAATTTTGTAGCCAAACAGCTCATTTGGCGATTTTTTAAATTCAGCTTATGCTGATGTTTGGATTAACTCCTTTGTTACGTTGGGTGCCCGCATGCCATACGGGGTACCCGGTAAAGCCTGAACCGGCGTCTCGTAGCGTCGTAATCTCCTAGAGACCGAACCAGGGCGGTTCTGTGCGCTGGAATTTGAGCGTAGAATTTTGTTACCCTGCGCCTAACTTCATCCTCCACGTATGGGAGAAGAGAACCTTTGTGAAGCAACCTCACGGGGAAAGAACGACCCACAGAATACATGATATATATAAGGGCGCTCAACTACGGCGGTCATCAGCGCCCTTTAAAAAACTAGTCATGGCAAAAGCCAGATATAAAACTTTCTAAAAACTATACAAGTGTAACAAAACCTGTTAAAAATACACGTACATAAAAACATCAATCAAAACCTACTAAAAATTTCGTTCACTAAATCCCAAACTCTAAACTAGACAAGAATCTAAAAACCTTCTCCACGGGTCTCCACGCACGGCCTACACGTGGGTGGGCCTGTTGACCGTCTCCCTCAACCACGAAGAGGAGCCCACACGAGTGAGACTGTTGGCTCGGGACCCCGGGTGCGCCAAACCCGCACCTACCGAAGTAGGCCCCTGGGGGGACAGAATAGATGGACCGGAGTCCTCTATTCTGTGCAAGCTGAAGGTATGCTATCCAGCTATCTGCAACCATGTCCCATATTTCACAGGCGTACAACATGAGTGGGACTGAGTCAACTGGCGATCCACGGCTCCTTTTATAGCTCCCCTCATTGTCCTAGAAATTTGTGGAATGTTCTGTAACAACCAAGGCAACACTAGAAAGACGAACCTTCCAGTTATCTATCTTTATCTGTTTCGGCGAGCTTTCTATCTCCGCGCTGCACCATCTGTCACTTTGTGTGCGCCAACTGCGCCAGTCGCAACAATGGGTTTGCGACAATACTGTGACGAGCCTGGTTTCAGCGTTGGAAAAAGGGTGGTGAGACACTCACCATGTCGAACTGTCCGGAACTCATAACGGGACACAATTAGAAATCTCTAAAATGATCTTACTTCTTATCAGCCTTCTAGCAGAAGACAACTAACTGGATATACGAGAGGGCTGACAGCGGGCGTTTCCATTCCTTTCTGCTGTTTCTCCAGCCAGTTCTTGACTGCGTAAGGAGAGCAGTGTCCTTCATTCGACATTCCTTTTCTTAAATTAACGTCCTTCAACGTAAGTAATATAGGACGATGAATGAAATGGGTGAAATTATGGCCAGAGTCCATATAGATTAGAGCCAACCGATATTCATCTTTCAGGATAAGATAACCTCGGTAAAAACCTTACCCAGATAACTCCCCGTGACCGATATTCGAACTCAAGACCTGTTGAATGTGAGGCGCTCACGCTACAGCACATTACAGAGGCAGGCTTAAATCGAAATGTTAGCGATTAACCAGAAGAGAGAATCTTAGTCACGACTGCGAATTGAAGTGACACGTGCAGGACAATCCAAATAGTGACCAAAGTGGAATAAGTCACAAAGTATGGTTCACATTACGTCATAATAGTGGTTAATAGTATGGTTATAATTGTTTAACAATGAGCATTCAGAAACAAATAAAAGCGTATTAAACAGAGACATATAAACAGTTTGAGAATCAGTTGTTTTTAAGATATTTGTTACGGAAAATTGTTGAAGTTAAAGTCTCAAAAGAATGTCAAAGGACCCTCCGATATATATCACAGCTCTGCCTAGACCTCACGTTCTTTCAGGTATGACATATAACGTTATTGAAATAGCACTAGAAACATTAATTTTGTTTATTTATTTAAGGGTTTTTGTAACATAACATTTGCTTAACTTGCGATGATGCTGGATTACAAAAATTAAGATTATGATAAACGAGTGGGATGTGCCAGCCGGTTTCGTCTGTGGTCTACATTCGGGAGGCCCGGGTTCGATTCCCGTGGCCAACCTACCTGACCCATGGGTTCTTTCGGGGGTTTTCTCGGGTCGCCAGCCAAATGCTGAGAGGTTAATTACCTCCCCCGAATTTCCTGCCCCACCATTTCATCTCCATTATCATTTCATATCATCTCTCATCTGATGGTCTCTTTCAGGGTAGAAGTGTCGGCGGGAGTCTCGGTGGTGCATGGCAGGATGATATGCTCAGAGTGAACCACTTCCTCCCCCGGTAGGTCGGTTGCCGATCTGCGAACTTGCTGCATGGACCGCTTCCTACCCATTGTAGGGAGAGTCCGTTGTCCTGGCCTACTGGGCAGGTTTCATCTAAGTAAAATGTAGAGACCAGCCCTCTGCACTGTCGTGGCTCCTTGGGACGCCACCCTCTGTCTCCTCTCACCTCGTCCTACCTTCCGGGAATGCCCCACTTGCGGATACAGGTACAATAGATCGAGTCTGGTCAGAGGCCTTTTTTTTTGTAATTTTACGTCCTCCAACGTTAAGTCATATCGGACGATGAATGGAATGGGTGAAATGATGCTCAAATGAGCCCAGAGTCCATAGAGCTTAGAGTTACCAGACATTCGCCTTTCAGGATAAGGGAAAACCCCGGAAAAACCTTATCCAAGTAACTCACCCTAACCGAGATTCGAACTCGGGACCTCTTGAACGTGAAGCAGACACGCTACCACCACGCTACCAAGGCGGGCAGTCTGGTCGGAGTGCCGAATCCCCTCCGCAGTAAGGAAAAGAAGTTATGATAGAATCTACTGATCATGTTCCAAACATTGACAAACTTATTGTAAATAAAATATGCCAGAGAAATCGCTAACAGAAATTTAACGTACAGAAGGTTCGATGTCCGGCTGATTGTAGTATATATATAAAGAATAATGTAGTGGATTCAAGCTGCAACATAAACTAAACTTATGTCACGATAAAATATGTCACTTATCTCACTCTTGGGCACCACTGAGTTATAGGTTTGTAGTAGATTTCACACTTGAAATAGATCTTCATTCAAATAAGCTTAAAGGCAGAACGCAGTACTAAGGACTTGACGAGTATCGAAATTACAAATATTTATGGGACGTTACTTAACATATAATGAAACTTAGAGCAGTGCTTAATTTCATATATTTGCATTACCTTAGTCTCAAAGTATTAGCATAAGAAGTGCAACCAGAAGTCCTTAATATTTAAACCATACAAAATATTATTAAAAGGTAGTTCAAATTTGGTGCATCACATATCAGCGACACGACTTAGTCATAAACTCGCAAGACACTTTGGTTTCAAAACATAGGAAATAAAAAGCCATTTCTACGCCCTCAGTACATACATTGTGTCTAAGAAGCTTTAAGTCAACTCAACGTCTTCCTCCCTGGCCATATCCTATAACACAGAAACAAATTTGCTAAGAGAACTTAATCCTCTAAGGCTCGCTTGTGCCATAGCCACAGCATTTGACGCATGAGGAAAAGCTTATCCTATCGCATATTTCCGAAACGCATTTCGTAACCCATTGCTGATGTTTACACCAAGAGATGAAGGTCACATTGCCCTAAAGTGTCTCATTGACCTTGTTAAGTTTGCCAACTTGAAGAAGTGAATGACAAAGCTGCAAGTTAAACTGGTTCCTGCGGCTGAATGTAGACTAAAGATTTGCATATAAATTAGTGTTTTTATGGAAGCCTCACATTGTACAAATATTTTCATAATTTCGGTAAGGGGTACTAATTTTACTTCTCATATTTTGTAAACACTGACAAAAATTATATAATATACGCACATAATTACTTTTTCTATCACGTAGGTAATAGCTTGAGAAGGTTCGACACAGATGTCTGCGGAAATACACGTTTTGAAGTACTCAGAACCCAAAAAGAACTTCTTTTACAAACATATCCGCTTACGCGCACGTTTGAACAGTGCAACTCAAAATCGCACAGTAAGTTAAATATCCAATTTGGTAGATAGAGTCAACATGAAAAATTCAATTCCATGGCCGGGATTTGAACCACGGATCTCTTGGTTTCCGTCCAGTCACTCTTAACCTTTGAGCTACCAAATCCCGGCCATGCCATTGAATTTTTCATGTTGACTCTATGTCCATGGTAGCTCAAAGGTTAAGAGCGACTGGACGGAAACCAGGATATCCGTGGTTCAAATTCCGGTCATGGCATTGAATTTTTCATGTTGACTCTATCAAAAAACCTTAGCCTATATACGGCTAGTGTGGAGAAATGATTAATTTCCATCAATTAACTAAAATCCAGTTTGGTGTTTAAGTTGAGCAAACTTTCAAGGATGCAACACGAAGGTCTGTAACAAATATCCCTCCCCCACAGACCATCCTTGCAATTTTGCGAAAATTTTGATATTTTCAACACTCAAAAGTATCTCTGACGAATTTGATTACATTTTTAAATATATTTTCGTGACAAACTAAATGTAAATATTTAACTTTCTTATAATGTCCTCAGTAGTCTTGTTCAATCTTGATGATTTTTAATAACTGGTAAAGATATGCACAAACTGTTCCTGCACAAAAACTGTGGATCTCTTTAAAACACGGAATTCGGGTCTGATACATTTTCATTGGAGTGAATGATTTTGCAAATATTCTTCCTTATTTGTCTGAATTTTGCATAGCTTGTGCTTTTCTCAAATGGGAAATAATTGTCCAATTTTTTCCTGGTTATGCAAAGAGAATATACTTTCAAATACACACATAGAGACCAGCTCTTTAGATTGGCTAACCTTAAAGCCTACCTCATATCGCTTGCACCTACAAGAGAATTAGCAATAAGAAATATCGGCAAATGTTTATCTCGATTACCCACTTAAGTAGATAGAGGGATAAGCGTTTGTAAGAAGCGTCTGTTCGAGAGTTGAGAAAGTCATGTGAGTGTTAAACATCAGATATCTAATATACTTGTGGATTCTATCGCTTCGTAGAAAAAATTAATTTTAACTTTCTTCTAGTGGGAAAGAAGTTCATGAACATATGGCCAAGGAATGCAAGCTCACACCTCTAGCGTAGGTGGTAGTGTGTGTCACAATCAAGAGGTCCTAACAAGGGAACTATCACTATACTCACACCTGTAATTGTTTGACAGTTTGATGGCATCATCTGTGCTCTATGTAGGGCCTGTGTGCCAGTAGTCGGTTGCAGAGTATAGCTGGAAGTACCTGAAAATGAGTCCAGACTGCATAGGAACATATAGGCAAAATAACACACATTGTATTGGAGAGATGGGTTATCCCAGCTGGCAGCGTTCTGCCCATGGCATGTATAAGGAGCGCCGTCCCCCACACCGGTCACAACGCTGCGATTCTACTCTGCAGCAGATTTTTGATACACATGGCATTATACTGTCAAATTTTCAGTGAGAGTTCCCTTCTAAGTTTCACTCTCGGTCAGTGTCTTATCTAGATAAAGTTCTTAGCGGTTTTTCCTTATCATGAAAACATTAATTTCGGGTCACTCTAAGCTCCATGAACGCTGGACTACTTTGATACAATAATGTTTATGGGTGTCACACAATTCCACGTTGTGGACGCCAATTTGAAGCAACAATAATGTGGCGAACAATGTTCCACTTGACAATACAGTTTGAAGCACTTTTGTTTAGCTCAGGGTAAAACAATGAGGTTTCTCACAGGGTATGCGTGGATGTGTGTGAGAAGGATATTTAATAACACTGGAATGCGCGTTTCCAACTTATTTATTCGCTGCTTCTTTTTTTTCTAGAACATCGAAATTGAAGTTGCCGACCAAGGGTTACCAATCTCTGTTTAGAGTTACTGACTGCAGAATGTTTATTACTCGATAAACTTTATTCGTTCCTCACGTATATATGAACCAACAAATATCCAAGACAGAACAAGAGGACTGCCCTACTCGCCCTCACGCCTAGGACCGCTCTAATCGGCTCCACGCCGAAGACTGTTTTAATGGCTTCCTAGCCACGAACTGCTCTAATCGGCTGCACCCCGAAGACTCTTGTCCACAGCTGCGCGTGTGAGTGTATATGTCACTTTCACTTTCTGAAAGCCCTCTTCATTCAACCAAAAATCTCTTTGTGGCTGTTTTGTCATGCCATTCTGAATGATCCAAAGAATACTCTATTCATACAAGTCAAGTGAGCCCCTTTAGAAATCTCCTAAGGACACTGTTTCTTACATTGCTTTTGTTATAACAACTTTCCCCCACAACTGCTATTCGCCTCAGATGCCCTTGCACCTATCTAACAAAGAACCAACATTCCTTTGACATCCATCATGATTCTTTACTTATGGCAAACCTTAATTTCGGTATCAACTTTGAGCATTATTTTACCCATTTCATTCATTGTCCGGTATGACTTAACGTTGGAGGAGCTTAGAAAATGAAATCCAAAGCTCACATTAATTAAAATGCTTCTTATTTTAAGTATATATTGAACTTCAGATGGCGTCCGGTCCAGCAATCGCCGTTGATTGATGTAATAGTTCGTTAAAATATGAAACATGTATTTATTATAAAATACTTCCCCATTGTATATCACTTCAAAATTAACTAGATTCCCTTGTGGTTTACCGGGGAAATCAGAGTCAGGAAAGTTAATATCAGACAACAGTTTGCAATGGTATCTCGCTCACTTAAAGCCATAGACAGAAACTGGAATATCGTGGGTCAAATCCCAACTAGACGTTGATTCTACCTTTTTGTACTATTGTTTCTTTTATATAAATATATTTAACCAATTAATATAATTTCGAAATATTCAATAACTTACCAGATAAATAAATTGCAAATCTAGTAATGGGAGTTAATTGTTCTTTCACACTAACCCTGTATAGGACGCTCTATAAAAGTGTAGAGTCAGATAGAACAATTCTATGCCATAGTCGGGATTTGAACCACGGATCTTCTGGTCTCCGTCCAGCCGCTGTAAACCATTGAGCTACTAAGACCAACGTGCCAACATAACATTAAATTCTCCAACTGACTCGTATTTTCCCGGTAAACCACTAGGAGTTCTCATAAACACTTGAGACAACTACCTTAATGGCGACTTCCTATGCTGTAAGTACTTTAAGGCCCGGGCTTTATAGTTCGGACCACTATTAGGTACAATTAATGGAAATTAATTGTGCTTTTACACTAGCCGTGTGTAGGACGCACTGTGGCTCTGGCATTGAATTTTTCTTTCTGGCTCTACCCTTTCAAACCTAGTAATATTTGGATTGATGTGGAAAGTATGTTTTAGGCATTTACGAGAGCTGTTCAATAAAAAATGATCACAACTTTTTTTTTTGACAACGTACCTTTGCCCATCCTCATAATTTTGATGCTCCTTCTCAAAATAGTCTCCCCTGAAAGCGATCCATTTGTCCCAGTGTTTCTGCCAGTCTTCAAAAACAAGCTGGAAACCATTTTTGAGAGATCCTTCAAAATCGCCTCCGCAGCCTTCACCACTGCTTCTGATGATGGACAATGCCTCCCACGAAGGCGTTTCTTCAAGTTAGGGAATAGAAAAAGTCACACGGGGCTAAATCCGAACTATAGGGAGGGTGAGGGATGCACTTCACGTCGATGTTTGCAAGATATTCAGCAACAACATTGGTAATATGCAGCCGCGCATTTTCGTGGTGCAGCATCCAGCCTGCTTCACGGAAATGCGGTCTTTTGTGCCTGGTGTGGACTTGCAATGTTTTCAGGACATCCCTGTAGTATTGTCCAGTTACTGATGTGTGTGCAGGTACAACTTGCTGATAAACCATTCCATGAATATCAAAGAATGAGATAACCATAACTTTCCCAGCAGAAGCAATCACTTTTGCTTTTTGGGGGGTTGGTGATGAAGGAGATTTCGACACTGAGCTTTGCTGATTGCTCTCAGGATCAAAATGATGTAGGCAAGTTTCATCAGCAGTGATTACGCTTGCAAGAAACTCCGAATCTTCCTCTAACATCAACTTTAACTACATGTTACCTCCATTGCGATACTGAACATGTCTGAACTTGCCTGGTTCTCACAGGCGGGAACCAGGAGTACCAACAATGAAACTACTACGACGCGTTTGTTTCACGTTAAGCTAACAGAATATAATAAGATTGAATTTTAGTGCGGAAAATTTTGACCGTAAAAAATTATAATCATTGTTTATTGAACAGCCGTCGTACCATAAGATTCTAAATGCAATGTCAGAAAAATACTTGAGAATGCAAATTAACTGAGCAAATATGTATTTTGTTTATTATCAGTGTTTTCAGTTACCAGGATCGTTACAGCGTCGCCAGTGTGACTGAATTTCGTCCCGCAGTTAACATGTAGAACACGCCAGCTTTGCATCAGTAGGCCAACTGATTACCAATGACCCAACCAGAGTGACTTTGTAAATGCAACGCATATTGAAGCAAACACACTTTCACATTTTTTACACCTTTTAATTATGAATGTTCCTTTCCAAGTACATACACGTGACATATGCCTCACCTATTGTTTCTTCATAACGGTAACTTTGGCAAAATGCGAGAAAGAGCTGAGTGTGCAGTCATGTATTTCTTCTAATACTTGATACATCGTTTACATTTTTTGTACATATCTAATGTTGTTACTCTGTGCATATTTTAGAAAGAAAATATAAACCCTCCTATGAGTAATAAACCTAATGTTTTATATATTATAACCAACAGTTATGGAAACATTTTAGTGTAGACGCAGGGGAAAAATATTATTTTGAAAATAGAGCCATTTCAGAAGCCTACATGTTTCCAAACACCAATTCATCAAAACTGCACTAAAGTAATCAAATGTTTAACTGATACCATCAGAAACGCTTTGTTCATGGAGGGTAAATATGTAGCGTTACCTTGTGTTCCAATGTGTATGTTACAAGACCTTGAAACCATCAGCCATGGATGCACAGTGAAAACGGTAACGCCTACAAGAAATGTTTTGTTAATCATATTTAGTTATGCCGTGGTGCACATGCATGCACATGTGAAAGGCAATTATCTGAGTTATGTGCGTATCATCTGCATCAGAAAAACTTATGGCAGTGGTTGATGATGATGCAACTTAAATTGATGCTAACAATACATTAGAATTGGTTGGGCTGAATGTTAGATGACAGAGAGAGAGGATGAGAGGGGAACTTGCACCATCAATACCTTACAGCACACTGGTGCCGTTGAAGGTTGAACCTCCTCCTCAGAGGAGGAGGTGTCTTCGACATTTTGCCATTTCGGAACCTTGTCCTTTACTAGCATGGTGGTGAGTTTTAATGATATGACGGTAGGTAGAAGGTGGTGAATAGGTAATGTAATGGTTGTTTAATTAGTTGATAGGGATTGGAATGTAATGAATAGCTCAATGGTTTTTATGGGCATATGGTGGGGCTAGCACTAGTCTGGGTCGCTTGTAGGTTTCACCGGGGTTGAGGTCGTATTCCCCCAGACCGCGTATTAGACTGCCGAAGCTAGAACGGAGCTTCTTATAAAAACCATGGGATAGGATAAGGATGTAGTTGTGACTTTTGGGAAGGAGAGGTCTGCATGGATATTATCATTAGGGATGTACCAATCGGAAGCTGTCGCTATCCGAAGGTAACGGTTTTGAAGGACTTGGAGTTTGTGGAGATGGGATTTTGCTGCAGCTCCCCAGACTGTGTAAGCATAGGTTACTGCAGGGTGGAGTACCTGCTTGTATATGAGCAAGTTGTTGTGCAGGCTCATTGTTGATTGTCCTATTATACTTAGGATATAGCATGGCCATCCTTCTGGACACTTTGTTTGCCACAGTGGTGTTGTGTTGTTTCCACGTCAGACGCCAATCCAGGGTTACTCCTAGGTATGTAGCCTCCGTGGACCACGTACTTCTCCAGCCAGGAGGAGATTGGGTACACCTTGTGGAGTGCGACGGGTGAATGTGACTGCCTGAGATTTAGTTGCATGTATCTTCAGGCGCCAAGTAATGAACCAGGCAGATAGCATATCAGCGTAACGCTGTGTCTTGGTTACAGCATTAACGTGTCGCTTAGATGAGACTGTTAATGCGGTATCATCAGCAAATAGATAGAGGTTACAGCCTATTAGGGTAGGGAGGATGTTTATATAGGTGAGGAATAAGCGGGGACCAAGGACACTGCCTTGAGGTACCGCGGCTTGAATAACATAGGGTTGCGAATGGATGTCGTCCCTGGCAACGACGAAGGAGGTGTTGATGAGGTATATAAGGTATGCTGGGATATTGTAGTGGATGAGCTGATGGATGAGGCCGTCATGCCACACCGAGTCGAATGCTCGAGAGATATCAAGGAATAGTGCTGTAACATAGTGCCGGTTGTTAAAGCCGTGTATAACATCGTCCACGATGCGAAATAACTGGTGAGAGGTCAAGTGCGGACGTCGGAAACCAAACTGCTCGGGTCGTAGTACATTGTGTTGGTCCAACAGATGTTGAAGGTGGGCCTGCAGCACCTTCTCAAAGATTTTACTGATGGCCGGCAGCAGACTGATGGACCGGTGGCTACTACTGTGTTTGGGGTCCTTTCCTGGCTTAGGAAGGGTGACAATCCTAGCGTGTTTCCACGCAGCAGGGAAATGAGCCAATAGTAGTAGACTGTTGAACAGGTGAACCAACAGTGTTATCCATGCTGCCGGTAGTGCTTTAAAAGCAGTATACGGCAAGTTGTCATAACCTGTTGCTTTATAGGGGCGCCAGTAACTATTGCATTTTGCCAAGATGGTCGTCTCCCGAAAATTGGTTCTATGGTCATTATCATAAGGAGGCTTTGGCGATTTCCTCTGAAATGAGCACGCTTAATCGTGCCGCTGGATTTCAGTTCATCTCCTCTTGGAAACCGGCCTTAAAATGGAAATCCGTCGATTTAAGAAGCAAAGATCAACACAGCTTGATTATTATGTTAAGTAGTTACGTTTCTTTGACACAATTTTCTATACTCACGCCATCTCTTGACCTGGCAGTTAATTTACTGAAGACAGTCTTTTGTTCAGTAATGCGAATTTTGATAGTGTTTTGTCTTTGTTTATAGTTGTGTTATATCCAGTATTTCATTTGTGGTTATAACATTTTATAAATATCCTGATGATGGGAGAGAATACACACTCCCGAAACGTTGATATCTAATCATCTTTTCACCTGGCTGGTCGCCCGAGAAGAAAGTGAGCGCATTCGTTGCCAGGAAAGTTTCAGGTCTTATTTTGGTCTCACGAAGCTGTCAAATTGTTCACAGCACCGCCCATGTTCACGAATAAATTTTGAAAATGTATCCAGAGCAAATAAAATGTTGCTTGATATGAACTATCTTGTTTTTGTTCTTTTTCTTCTGAAATTGTTAGGGAAGGGACGTTTGCAGCGCTTCATTGCACGCTTCGCCACTGAAACATATCCAAACACATACAAGATCGAAGATGAGCTGATAAATTCCATTTACAGATTTTTTTACACGCGGAGTGGGTAATCCCAGCAGAATAATGTATTTTAGTAGAACATCGGTCAGAATTGAGAAGCATTAATATTTTTAGCATATCACGGATTTGCAACCAGACAAACCTGCTCACTTGAACAGTTAGCTGAACGCCACTGTACCGTGGGTCACAGAACTGGATTTGCACCAAGCCGGGATCCTGTCTGCAGTATATTTCTTTATGACCACAAGTTCTGCCAAGAGCATATCTATTTAATTAACTTGTGCTCTTAAAGGGACAATGCTCTCTAAGAGCGGATCAAAATATATGAAAAACGACGAATGAACCTCAGTAAATATCTAAATGATTTGTCCAGGCATACTGAGAAGGTATCCAATTTTACCTAAAATACCATACATGGTAAAATCCTTTTCTTTGTTCTAGAAACTATACAGGATAATCTCCTTAGCCAAATTTCTTAATTGTATTCTATTAAACTTATCAAAAGTTCCTCATACTCTATTAAAACAAAAAGTATCCATAAAATTATAAAATTATAATAACTATTTCTTTCTTTTTTCGGGTAAAGGGCATTCTATATACGAGTTATATAAAACAAACACAAAGCTTCTGTTACTACTACCACTATTGATGTTGGTTCTTGCACCACAACAGAAAAAAAAAGCCCGCCTCGGTAGCGTAGATGGTAGCACGTCTGCTTTACGTTCGAGAGGTCCCGAGTTCGAATCTCGGTCAGGGTGAGTTACCTGGAGAAGGTTTTTTCCGGGGTTTTTCCTTGCCCTTAAAGACGAATGTCGGGCAGCTCTAAGCTACATGGACCCTGGACACATTTGAGCATCATTTCACCCATTCCATTCATTGTCCGATATGACTTAACGTTGGAGGACGGTAAATTACACACAAAAAACAACAGAAGAAAGCCTCGTGTTTGTTGGATCCTTATAGATACATTTTGTTTCTCTGTCAGATCTTATTCAACCCAAAAATTTGATATCGTAATTTCATCGAAAGTATACCAAGTGAGACTGCTTCTCCTATTTATTCTTATCTATGCAACCCGCAGTGCATAGTCTAATGTGAAAAGATTGACCCTTTAAGTACAAAATCCTTATTGCAGCTCTAACCTTCTATTTTTTAATGTGGCTCTAGACTTTTTTGTTTTTTTCTGGTGTTGGTACGCTTCATGATGGTAGTAGGTACATGAACTGAATTTGTTCGTTCTCGTTACACCTGAGGGATTAGATAGGAGTATTGCCTTGTCTTTTTTAAATTTATTTTGTCCGTTTTTTAAACTTTTTTACCTTCATTGTTGGTTATTGTTTTTTTTTTTTTCATACCAACAAATCTGGAATGTGGAAGATAAATGTAATAAATATAACTATTCGTAATTTTTTTAACCTTTTAAACTAAGACTTCCATTTCCAGTTTTTTAACAAACATTTTTTATTTAAATCTTTTTAGGATTTACATGCATTCGGCGGAAAGGATAACGGAAGTTTGGGTAGTGTCTTGGGTGTCTCAAAACCATACAAAATTTATTTTTCACTGCAATTACCAGTGTAAAGTAGCCCAAATCGGGTGATGTAAGGCTCCATGGAACCACTGAGCCCAGAAGTGATTGGCTTCCAACGTTCCTTTCGCAGGAAATCAAACCATTCCCTCTGTAATGTCACATTTCCAAGATTTTTTGAAATTATCCAGTGTAATGTTCCCATTACCAAGCAGAACGCACTTCTGTGGAGCGCCGTGTCTTTAAAACTGAATTCCAGTCCTGTAGTCTCCGCAGACATGGTGGAAACTCCGGAGGGCACCATTTTCCAACAAAGCCTCTGAGCACCAACCAGATATTATGCACCTATTTGCAACAAGAAATGCTATGTTCCAAGGTATCTATTTGTGAATAAATTCTATTCGTAATATGCGCACCCAGCATTAATACTTAGAGCCCTGAATGAGAACCGAGATGCTGCGCAAAGCTTAAGCAAACGAAATCTTCTCATACATATACCAGTAAGGTCATAAAGGAATGCTTTCCCAAAGAGCGACATAAAATATCTGGCAGCTGGCCGAGTGTGTTAGCTGATGGAATATGGTGATGCAAAGGCTAGGTGCCCGCCTGGGTAGCATGGTGGTAGCGTGTCTGCCTTACGTTCAAGAGGTCCCGAGTTCGAATCTCGGTCAGGGTGAGTTATATGGATAAGTTTTTCCTGGGGTTTTCCCTTATCCTGAAAGACGAATATCAGGTAACTCTAAGCTCTATAGACCCTGGGCTCATTTGAGCCTCATTTCACCCATTCCATTCATCGTCCAATATGACTTAACGTTGGAGGACGCTAATTACAAAAAAGCGCTAGGTTCGAAAAGAGGTCACATTATTTTGGTTATTCTTTTGTTTCTCCAGGTCTTTATTGTCTGTTTTAATTACTAATGTATTTATTGTTGCCATTTATTCTCTTGTGAGCCAAAGCGACAGTTAGGATCTACAGGAATCAGCTCACCATATAAGTTGCGCCGAGCTCACCCTACCGGCAGTAGGAGAGACCCTTGTACTTCAGGGGTAAACCACAGGCTATCGTTATCTTTAATTAGGCATCATGTTTAACTTTGTGTCCCTTATAATTTGTACCGTAGTTGGTGTTGTAAACCGTGTTATGTACTATATGCGCATGATAAGTTGAGCGCTGGATTTACGGTGTGATGAGGGCAGATGGGAAGAAGCGAGAGGCTCTTTCGTGGTCAACCTTGAAAAACACAGTACAGCAAAATAGCGTGTAAAATAAGCGAAGATATGCGCCGCAAGTGTGAGATATGTGGACAAATAGCAAATTGAACTCGATCCGATAAGCTGTATATATACTTACTATTTATATAACATAAAATTAAAAAATAAATATTATGACAGTTATAAATTCTCACTCACTTTATGATTCTTCGAGTACGGTGCATCATGTGTGGGGGACATGACAAAGCTTAGGGTATTAGCCACTAGATGTTAGTGTATAGCGCATTTCAAGTTTCAAAGTTGTCATCTGTGTTTACAGAGTTAGACGAAACTTACCGAAGAGGACTTGGAACCCGAGTGCTCAACTTATCGCGCGCATACTCTAGTTGGCATTCATGTTTTAGGAGCATTTCGACGACATTAAATCTAATAGTTTTTGTTTCATGCTTAAATCTTATGTTTCACTTTGTATCTGCGAAATGTTTGAAACTTGTTTGAATGGGTCAAGCACAATACCAACCATAATAAAATATCTACTACGAACTAAAAATTTATAACTATATGACAGTGGAAAATATGGCTGTTGTATTTTGAAACACCTATAATGTTATGAAAAATGTTATTTATAAAAAAATATCCAATTATAGGTCTCAAGAAGTAAAACAAAGAGTAATAAAATGTTTGAGCTCGACATGAAGGATTTGATCAGAACTAGAAGTGGCAGGGTGGTGAAATAACCTGTACAATACCATTTATCCAACGCTATCTTGTGAGCAGAGGCTCCCATGTGAATAAGCAACCGCAGACCTTGGAAGCTCACCTCGGATCTTTACACAGTTTTTACAGCTTCACAAAGTGATTTGAGCTAGCTTTAACGCAAATAATAAACTGTATCCACCATTACAATTATTGTAAGAGATAAAACCTGCCGTAATTTGTGACAGATGCGAGAACAGCTGCCTGATACTCAGCATTTTTTGACATGGCTGTATAATAAACTCGTGTTGACTGAAGATTTTAATCTAATTCATCCCACTGTGTAGATCTTTCATTTTGTGTTCCAATGTTACTGTTAACTGATGCATGTGATAGGTTGTTCCTTCGGGGGGGGGGGGGATTGTTTAAAGGTGTGTGTGTGTGTGTGTGTGTGTGTGTGTGTGTGTGTGTGTGTGTGTGTGTGTGTGTGTGTGTGTGTGTGAATGTAAGCTAATGAATAAAAGTTTGCAAACTCATTTAAAATTGCTATTGCTGCTGTCTGTGTCTGGGTATGACGTTTTTGGAATCGACTTACATAGAAATTGTTTTCTGTCCCGTACAAAACTTATTCATTGAGTTACCTACCCCTCCTCCATAAACTGCTCTACAAATCATCCATTAGAAGACATTCAGGAAAAGCGTAAGTCACATGTCTGCCGCCGCCGTTGCCGCCACCGCTGCTACTAGGGGGATTTTGGGTTTATTTCGCCCAAGGCTGCATCAGGGCTTATTGCGTCCTCTTCAGCCAACATGCTTGTTTATTTTGGGGAAGGGAGAGATGACTCTTTTTTTCATTTGAATCTAATTTACCTAATATGTATTATTTTTAGTGGTATAATTTTTACATTTGTACATCATCTTTAAGGATTGGTTACGGGCCCAAATGACCTTGTTGTCGACGGGCCCTAAAACACTACACACTCACTCACTGTGACCTATTCCGTTCTCTTCAAGAGCCTACTGACAGTCCGGCTCTTTTTATGAGAATTGTGAGTAAATTCATTTTTTTCTAGCTTGGGTTACCAGCCCAATGCTAAACCCCCATCCTGGAGGGCCCAGTTTTATATCGGAGTTGTCCTCTCTTAGATGAGCTGTCTTACTCGACTTCGAACCTCATCCGTCCGTTCCTAATGTATTATCCCCATTAGGAGGTATGCCTCTTCCGCGACTTCGCCGCAGTGAAGAGCTTCTTTTCCGCCGAAAACCCCGTTGAGCTCTTCACACTTAACCCAATGTATGGGGCCCTTTGGCTAGTGAGCAAGTGTACTCCCGATATTTGTTTTCCCCCGGGAGCCCGGGTGGCCCAGATATACCCCTAGGCACTCGGATGGCTAACTGCAACCGTAAGGTTGGGCGATGGGGTCGCCACGTCCCTACGCCAGGGATATCTGTACATTTTATATATAAATTTTTTATAATTAAAATATTTTATTCTTATTTTTTGTATATTTTTATTTTTTACCTTTTATTTACTGTTTAGTATTGCTGTATCCGTGCAGCATGCCTTGGTCCCTGGCCACGGAAAGCGACCCGGGTTCGATCCCACCTATGTGGTGGGGATTTTACGTCCCGGGTATAGGACCGGTGCCCACTCAGCATCGTGAGGAAAGTGAGGAGCTTACGCTAGGTAAGCGGCCTCGGTCACGAAAACCAACATTCCGGCTGGGGCATGCCGAGATGCTGACCACATCTCCTGCCCGTATGGGTTGGATGATCGTCCACCTCTGCCGTGTGTAAGTGGGCGTGAGGCCGGCAGTCGGGTTGGTAGGTCTTGGCCCTCTAAAGGCTGTCGCGCCATGGGTTATTATTATTTTATTATATTGCTGTATCCGTAAGTTCGTCATGGCGGCGTTCTATGCCTTCTTTCTGTTCGGTGCGTCCGTTTCATTGCAGGAGTCTTTGTAAGTGCTGTTGTATCTGTCCTTCTTCTTCTTCTTCTTCTTCTTCTTCTTCTTCTTCTTTAGCTTCATCGTATTTTTTGATGATCGTGAGTAAGAGTGGGTCGCCTGGCATTCTTGTTTCGGTGCATTTGTGCTTTTTTTTTCTTTTACGTTGTTGAGAAGCTGTTGCCTCTGAGGGCGGCCTTTGGCGTTTCCCATGTATTGTATAGTGCCCTTGTTTATTGTTTCAGCTATTGTTGTGGTTTTGGATATGTCATGAATTTCACTGCTTTTGGATCATGGTGTTAGTTTCATGGCTATTCGTAATTTCCTTCGAATCCGGCAACTCTGTCCATTGTTGCTTGGGGCCGAAATGGACCATAGTGCAATTGCGGGTATGTAAAGGTTGGTCTGATAATTGTCTTGTATAACTGCGTTAGGGGGCCTGGGGATAGCCCTTCCTTCCCTGTTTTAGACAGGAACCTGAGGCACGAGACACATATGTCGCTTAGCACGTTGTATAAATTCAAAAACAAATGGGTGCAGAGGCTCAACTGTATATTTGGGTTCCTTCTAAGTTAAGCCAATACACTGAACTGCTTAATGATTCACGACATTAACATATATTTAAAATGTGGTGAGAATAATCACCTCAGCTAGCTCAGTCAATATTGAAATATTATTTTAATGTCTTATGCATAAATCACTTAATTTTATGAACTTAAAACTTTTATCACGCTGTAACATTTTTAAATAAAGCTGAATGAGTAAGTGCGTAAGGAAGTGATCCTTGCGCCTCCAAACAGTGAAATATAATATCCCGTACCGTTTTGTACTTGACATTGCGGCTGCGACCTCTTCTGGTTAACAGCGGAAGAATAACATGATGTGGCTACATCTATTTGCAGGAAGTCCTTGGAAAACAATACTACAGACATACGCTACCTTGAAATGTTCACTTCCCTTGAGGAAGACACGGTCCGTTAACACAGATTTAACCTATCGTCAACGGTATGCTAGACAAAAGTCGTAGTAGAACGACTAGTGTCGTAGTAGTGACAAAAATACACTCTTTGACCAACAAAACAAATGAGCAGACTCTAGAAGGGTATATTTTTAAGTCTACATCGTTTGTACACCCGGTTTACAATCTAGACTTACAAAGGTTCGAAACGCAGATATCATGTTGACTGTTTTACCTGTATAAATACGAAAACTGGGCTCTTCTTTCTAATATGCGACGTGGTCACTTTTTTTTCTAAGTCCTTCACACTTTTTGCTGTTTTTATATACATCCATGATTTTTAATATAATTTGTTTACTTTTTAGTGTAATTTCGTGCTGCAGGGCATTCTTTTGACGTTATTGCCGCGTTGTAGCCATATTGAAGAGTTCAATGCAGCCAAAATATCCTTTTTTCTCCACTGAACGCAATGCTGCCAAAAGTCTTACTTGTCCCTAAATTACACTATCTCGCAAACTAACACAAAGTAGTACCTAAATTGCACCACCTAGCTAACTAATTGTACTAAACACACACAATAGTCCCTAGCTGAGTAATTACACTAAACATAACTAAACACCAAGTGCAATCGTTACACTGCAAGGTAGACCTGCCTAATGTCTTCAATTAATTCTTAAAACGGGTCTGCTGACCAGATTTTGCAGTCATTGCACCACAAATACTCAGAAATATGACCATACACACTGTCCTTACGAATGCCACCTCTTGTTAGACAATGCCACAGTCCTCGCCAGCGTGACTGTGTTATTTGTATGCACATTTGTCACTGGGTCGAAAAAGTGCACTGAGTGATTCACTGCGAGGTGCGCAACAAACCCTCTAATCATCAACACTTATTGTTTTAGTTATACGGTTAGTGTGAAGAAATAATTAATTTCCATCAATTAACTAAGACAATAAGAGTTAAATGATGAAGCCTGGGACTCAGGAACTTACGATAGTAAGTCGGCACAAACGGTGTATCTCGAATGCCAGAGCCCCTAGTGGTCTACCGGGGAAATATACGAGTCAAATGGAAAATGTAATGTCAGGACGGTAAGTTGGCCATGGTAGCTCAAGTGGTAAGAGTGATTGGACGGAAACCAGGAGATCCGTGATTCAAATCCCGGGCGTGGCATTGAATTTTTCATGTTGACTATCAAAAACCTTGGACTAAATACGGTTAGTGTGAAGAAATGATTAATTTCCATCAATTAACTAAAATTGAATTTGAAGTTTGATTCTATATTTCCAACGCGCACAATGTGTACGCAGCGTTATCCAATCGCTTCCGATGTTTTCCGAATGAAACCTTGTTTCTGGTAGCTGCTCTTCTCCCCCCCCCCCTAAGGCTGTAGGTACAAAGAGGACACAGGAAACTGAAGTTAGAATCACAAGTTTAATAAGCGTGATGATTGAATCTCCCTATTGCTTTTATGACATCACAAAATAACTAAACAATAATTAAAATAAAACAAAACAATTAAAAGGATAAATATCCAAAATGGCCGATGACATAAGACATGAGAACTTGAAATAAATCTTTTTTTTTTTCATTTTCATGTGGTAAATTTTTGTTTACATTTTCAAATTTACCGGTCCCCCCCCCCCATTCATCGTTAAGTCATACTGAACGGTGAACGAAGTGGGTGAAATGATGGAAAAATGAGCCCCAGAGTTCATAGAGCTTATAGTTACCTGACATTCGTCTACCAGGATAAGGGAAACACCCAGAGAAAATCTTATCTAGATAACTAACCCTGAGCGAGATCCGAATTCGGGACCTCTACCACTTACGCTACAGAGGCGGGCACAGTTAACGATTTCGTGTTTTATTGAACCATGTGCTCCGGGTTCGATACAGCAACCGTGAAAGTCAAACAGCAACCCTGAAAACTGGCAGAAAAGGCAACGTTCTGGTTCTCCACGTTGAGGGTTTGGCAGAAGTTCAGCAGGCCACTACAGTAAAACAAAGCTTGCTACTTTCCCAAGAATAAGAATATGACAGCAGTTGGACACATTAAAGGTATAGACCATGAAGAATGGAGATGACAGGTGGCCCAACACATTTTAGAACGATCGCCTCGTGGAGGAAGGAAGTGGGGTAAGCCAAGAGCAACTAGGACAGGACAGATCCATAGAATGATGAATGATCAATACCTGGAAGAGGATCGCAAATGGGAATACAGGGCAACTGCTGAAGACTGGACATGCCCTTAAAATTAAGTAAATATAGGAACCTTCATTCTTCAAAATCATTTTTAACGATCCTGTTATTAACATACAGGAGGCGACAAGTTACATCGATATGTTTAGTTGTAGTTTAACAAATAACAATTGCATAACCTATAAACTTTTGGAAACCAAAAATACACAGGCTGAGAGTAAAACCGTATTGATATTTCAAATAGCATATACATTTTGCTTAGTTTTCTAAAAACATTACAACTAATGCTCGATTTAATTAATAAAATAGTGGAGTTCTTTACTTCCGCTATTGTTTAAATGTATAACAGGAAATGAGATTAGCAGGGATTCAGCTGTGGCAAACAAGACTTCAAGTCCATTGGGTAGCTAAAGACCTTGGCGATCTCTTTAGAGGATATTTGCTGTCCTTTTTTCTCTGTTTCTTGACGTACTGTTTTCCTAAGGACATCAATACCGAAACCACAAACGCCAAGGAACCAAAGTGCCACCAAGGAAATACCTCGAAGCGAACCCATACAGCAAAAGGCACGCACAAATAATGAAAAGGCGCCGCCTTTGAGGATGACCAAACCTGTCTGCGTTTCGCAAATTCCATTATATCACTACGTTTTGCCTGCAATTCCTCTGAATTCATCTCTCCAGCACATCGATGTCTACAGTTTTCTTATTCTTTTTTATAAAGTAACAATGAGCGACCAGTTCTACTCACTGCCTTCGTAATGAGGTAAACAAAATTGCACGCCCACTGACTCTCGTCATTGTTGATTGGCCAGTGCCAGTTTTCAACTAATACGGGTGAAAATATTAAAATATGTTAAAAGTTATTAACATTTGTAAATCGCATAAAAATTAAACGACATTTTAGGATAATTTTCTTTTCTGAATGAATAAACAGGTGAAGCCTAAATTTGCCTTTTAACTTGCTCTACTGCTAACAAGTAGAATTAAACTCCTCCAAAGGTGTTATCCAGAGATTTCACCACAAATGTTCCTGGAGTAATAAAATTATATTTAGGAAAATACCCATGTGTGTGTTTTTATAAGATAGACACAATAGGGATAGGGGGCCATGTTAAATCTTCCTTTATACATTTATCACTGCAGACAAGTTTGGTAGCCGAGTTTTACCATTTACATCTTACTTGGGTCTTTACTTCCGCTTTTGCATATTAATATTTACTTACGGTAATTCAACCAGCAGCTAAGTAGAGCTGCAAGTTTATACTTTTAAGGTCAACAGTCAGACGACAGTCGACTGACATATGGTCCCCAAGGTCAATTTTTGTGATTTATACTGGAGCCTATGTTCAACCAGTAAGTAATTCATTGTATTTACATGTAAGTATTATAATCTCAGAGTGTAACAAAAAGATATGTAAAAGCTTTGGAGAAACATTTTTTTTCATATTGAGGATTAAAGAAGTTTTATGAAATAGTTCCCAAAACCGTTTATTTCCATGGTAGAGCGCCTTTTCTACAACTCTAACTACATAGTGAGATGTGTAATACGTAACTGTCCTGTGACCATAACTCCACAACAGAACAGTGGTTTAATTGTACAGTAGTAAACATTCGCTTTTACATCTGGTTAAATTTGGTGGAGGTGCTGCACTTCACCATTGTTGTCATTATGCTACAGTACAATATGTCGTCCGCCGGCTAGGCACCGTACTCAGTTCATACACGTTGCAGCTGCTCCTCATTTCAGGCTTTCCGTCCTTCGATTTCTGATTAGCAGGTTTCCTGATAGCTGGATAGGAAGAGGCGGAACAATTCTATGGCCTCCACGTTCATCTGGCTTAAACCCAAGAGGTTTTTATTTGTGGAAACATTTGGAAACTCTTGTTTATGCAACTCCATTTCCAGATATAAAGACTGTTCGTGCTGGTATTGTGGAAGGCTGCCAAACAGGGCTGACTCAGCACATAAGGGAGTCCATGCGACAGCGGGTTGACGGATGCATTGGAGTTAATGGAACCTATTTTGAACATGTGCTATGATTTCCTATTATTGCATCTTTCTGTATTGAGTACTATTGTATGGCGTTCAGTTTTAGAGAAAGTTCTCCAAAAAGGAAATAATATCTGGACCTATGTTCATATAACATTTTTTTATCCCTTATCCGCAGGAAATACTTCCTCAAATTTTTGACATAGTTTATGTTACACTCTTTATCATCCATGCGTATGGGCTAAGTTCATTGGAGAATCTCCAGTCAGGTTTGTTTAATGTATTCAGATTCTTCCTCGCTCTTCAATTATACACTATGAAATAAAAAAATCAGATGAGTGTATTAAATTCACATGATCTATCGTGTATCATTAAGTACCTAAATCATGCTTACGAAACTTTACTAACTTCTTACTTAATTTCAATCAATATAAATCTTAGCAGAAGGGGATACATAGCACTTTTCGTTATGCAAAGAGACTGGTGAAACTACAGACAGCACTTCTCAGAACGACATAATATTGAGCAATTTGAGCCATTAGATATCTCTAAAATGGCTCATACCAATGAGAAAGTTCTTTGAAGAAAAAAAAGTGTTATAATGAAATCTATAATTTTTGTGTAGTACCTTGTCGCTTAATATTTCATACTTTGCATTATTATATAAAATGCTTCCGAATAAACAGGAGTTCACAGACTATCCCCAAAGTTCAGTATATATATACTTTATTTGTTATTTAAATATCTTTAATATATAGATTTCAATTTAAACTTTTTAGCCTTTGCAGAAAATAATGTAAGAATAGAGCATAGTTTGGACAAATCTTTGGATTTCTGTGGCGATTTTCAAAATCAGCACAGTTTTATTCCGTAATAACCCCTTTCATCGGGAGATATGAAAAACGTTTTTAAGGGGGTGGTGTAATCTATGCCACATACATACTGACACGCGCCTTTTTCTAAAAGGGCTTTTTTGGAATCCAGAGTTCTCAAAAACTATATTTCTAGATACGAACTTTCTTTGGAACGCAATACCTTCTCAACCTGTTATGTATCCGATAGAGAAAGTAAAAAAGTTAAGATTTATAGATTCATTACTTGAATCCTTTATGTAGATATGGCTCAGATGTAACAGTTCTCCTGAAGAGCCGGTGCATAAAAGATATATAGCCTAATTATTATCATGGCTAAGAATGCTATAATGGAATAGTATTTCTCGTACTTTCTCTATTACGTATACCAAGTAGAGATATATACTTACTGCATCCAAACTTACCGTACATCTAAAATTCGATGTCGTTATTTCCAAGAACTATATATTTTTAAGCACCCTGAAAACCCTCAAAAATCATTTTAGATAAAGATACTGTCTTTGTATGGTTTGTGTGGGCAAAAACAAATCGAACAATAAGTTGATTAAAACCTAACCTACGTAATTAAATTTATCTACCTGATTGTGTAAAATTGAAGATAACAAAATCAAAACAAGTATCGTAATGGCCTATTCAGTGAGGTGAAGTTAAAATAAATACACAACTGAAACTTCAAAGCAAATCAAAGTTAGTATTTATTTGTTGTGCACATATTTTCGCAATGCTTGAAATGAATTCCTTCTGAAGTTGAGGATAAAAATTTCATAGTATTGTCTTTCAAGTAGGAATTACTAAATCGTCTCCCATGATTTGCTTCGCTACTGCAGCCACAAACTGCAGTCTTATTTTAAAATGTATATTTATACGTTCCCTTGGTTACCGCATTTCCATACCGTCCCTGTTAGGCATAACATTGGCATAATAATCGCAAAAGTCATATTAAATGCATAATTAAGGACGGAGGGATACCACAATATGAATTAAGCTAAATTATAACAAATATAGAGGATAATGATTTAATATACAGCTGCAGAAACTAAACAGGCAATCCCAATACATATATTTTATTGCAAGTACGTGAACCCAACGTGTAAAGGGAGCCGGGAAACTGAGCACTTAACCTCACAGGAATTTTCCTTGTGTTGAGCCGACAAAGGGGGCATTGTTGGAGACTCATCCGAAGGGTAGACCCAAGCGATAACGAGTCGCCTGCCGATGCATTGGTCTGCACATGATACGTGATGAGATAATAGACACCGGGGATTTAAGATACACATTTTCAAACGTGCTCCTGCATTAATTACCTAGACCGTGTGGAAGTGAAAGTGGCGTGGAGTACATGCCTCAGAAACTCGAAATTGCGATGAAATTTAAGAGTAGGGTTGAAACACAACCTGTAAGGAACGAGTTAGAGGTCACATGACCTCTAAACTGTCCAAAATTCGGTGAAAGTAAGAGGAAATTTGTGCAATGGCGACGTTTGATGTTTGCTAGGAAAAACACTCTGTTCTGGCGGGTGAAAGGAACAACACATATTGTTTGGTTATCAAACTCACTCTCACTAATGGCGGTTGAAGGGGGCGACTAGTACGGAAAGTTCATCAAAGTCGGTGTTCGCGAATGGACGGAGCAACACACGTTAGGTGGTCAGCGAACATTCTGCGTTAGCGAGTGAGAAAAACTGCACACATTACAACATCATTAAGATTTTACCAAACTCTGTTGTTGAGTAATCCTCCGGAAATACTCTATTGCGCGAAGTAATACTCTCGCGACGTCCAAGAACGACAACGCGTACGCAGCTACATATACCACCCGGCGCGTCCTAGTGATTTACAAGTTCACTCGCGACTGTGATTGAGACTAGCCACCGTGTCACGCGCACGGCAACGGGCAAATCCTAAATATGCCGCCTTATGTGCGGATAACAACACAACAGTGACGAGTGGAGAGGACTACTTGTATCAATAAACTTGACATTCAACGGTTGTAATATCTTCTATGTGATAATACCCACACACTGTCAGGATGCACCCACTCCCTGAAACTCAAAAGAGAGAATCCAAGCAGACCTACCCTGAGAAAACCCCTACCTGTTATAAATCTCCCATCCGTAGCCCTCACCCGTCACATATCCTATCATATGAGGTGTTGAGTGCCGGGAGGGCTCAACGAGGTACTTAACGCGCAAGTACCGCCTCACTACATAATGACCTGGTTTCGTACATGACCCTCTACATTCAACTTTCGAATATAAAATCAATGTATGTAGCCAGCATAGCCATCGTACTTATTTTAAGTATACATATTTTTATCGAAGTAGATAAAACATTCTAGGTCTCGTCTGACAATATTTCAATCTCGTATTATAATTTGATACGTTACGATACCTATATCGTGAATAACTATTAACATCTTCCAAAGGGTACGACACTAATATTTTAAAGAACATCCCCAACTGCAAATTTTGAATTTCTCAAAAATGGCTCTAACCTTTTTTTGAAATAACATTTGTTTAAATACATCCATGACAAAAGAAACTGTGCATCTTGAATGTTTGGAAATATCCTATGAAGTCTTGTTTCTAGATAAATTCTGGATAGCTCGTAAACCTAAAAGCTAAACAACAACGTAACTGCACATCCCTTTAAAACAAACAGTTTGTCATTTTGACAACTATTTTCGGCGAGGTTCCTTGTCAGGTCTGCATTTTCAATTACTTACATTTTCTCAAGTATGAAGTCGTTATTCCTTTTTTATTTTACATCCTGGCCATGCAAAGATAAGGAATGTTAAAGCCATCATATAGCAACCAGATCTTAAAGGGTCTGATAAGCTTAAGCCCATTGCATTCTTGTTCCCATTGTTCCTAAAAGGAAATATATGATAAAGCTCTTTCTATAAATGCCTATCTAGATTACATGAAGTATAAGCCTCTTTATCAGGCCCGCCTCGGTAGCGTAGATGGTAGCGTGTCTGCCTCACGTTCAAGAGGTCCCGAGTTCGAATCTCGGTCAGGGTGAGTTACCTGTATAAGGTTTCTTCCGGGGTTTTCCCTTATCCGCAAAGGCAAATGTCGGGTAACTCTAAGCTCTATGGACCCTGGACTCATTTGAGCATCATTTCACCCATTCCATTCATCGTCCGATATGACTTAACGTTGGAGGACGTAAATTACAAAGAAAAGCCTTTTTATCAATGTTTTGCACCACGGGAATAAGTATAGAAAGTCATGTGAGTGAAACATCAGATTTTTTGATTAATTAGAGCCAACTGAAAAATTCAATGCCATGGCCGGGATTTGAACCACGGATCTACTGGTTTCCGTCCAGTCGCTCTGACCCTTGAGCTACCATGGTCAACGTGCCTTCCTGACATTAAATTCTCCAATTGACTCATTATATTTCCCGGTGGACCACTTAAGGTTCTCATATTTGAGACAACTACTTGTGGCGACTGACTATTGTAAGTACTTAATTACCAGGATTTTTATCGTAGATTATTTTTAATGTAAATTTATATTGAGGAATTAATCCTTAAAGAATTAATCCTTTTAAATACATTACTCCAGTATATGGGTGATTTTTGATTAATTAGAGCCAACTGAAAAATTCAATGCCATGGCCGGGATTTGAAGCACGGATCTACTGGTTTCCGTCCAGTCGCTCTGACCCTTGAGCGATCTTTTCAGTTGGCTCTAATTAATCAAAAATCACCCATATACCGGAGTAATGTATTTAAAAGGATTAATTCTTTAAGGATTAATTCCTCAATATAAATTTACATTAAAAAATCAGATTTTTTACTTATATTTATGCATATATGATCTTGTTCTTTCCGTTAGAAGACATTTCAGTAAGTAAATAGTCATGTTCGTTATATTTCAACTCTTTCAAGAAGTAAAAAGCTTATATTATGCAATTTCATCTTAGAAGCTTTGTTTACTGATGACAGAGTCAACTTGCTTAAAAGCTTACAAACAACATTTTCATTTTATACTGCCACTCAGAGGTCATATGCTAAAGTTAAAAGAATCACGGAAGAAAACAAGTGTAGCATACATTAATATTGTGACTTTCTGGGTTCGTAGAATTAAAAGTCCAATTTGGAGAAATTCAAAATGCTCTTTATTTCCTTAGAAATACACTTCACCTTCCAAATACAAATACCATATCCACAGCTATGTATGCGGATGACACCGTTATTTTCTATTCGCTTCCAGACTTAGTACTGCAATCAACAGGCTACAAATATCATTAAATATGTTGCCTACGTGGTTCATAATGTGGCGAGTAGTATTAATTACTAATAAAACGGAAACGAAAATATTCTCCTTAAGATCTTATCAAAATCCACCCCCACTGGAACTGCAGGGAAAACAACTAACATGGAAGCCTCCAGAAACAGCAGTCAAATATTTAGGCGTAATGCTTGACACTAAATTAACCTGGAATTCTCATGTATCTTACATTTCCACAATAGCTATTTCTAGAATTAAAAAGCTGTCTCCATTGCTATAGAAGAAATCACAGCTTGGTCTGGAGGCTCAATATTGATCTACAAGTCTCTTATACGCCCCATAATTTCTTACACTGTTCCTGTATGAGGTGCACCCAGCAAAACCCACATTCATCGGCTTCAGGTGATACAAAACAAATTTCTCCGCAGTATTACAAAGGCTCCATGGTTCATTAGAAATTATCAACTCCATCAGGAACTTGGTATTGTTCCCATACATCTGTACTTCAAATTGATATGAAAGACATTCTTCGTTAGATTATCCGAAGTACCTATGGCATTGGAGGAGGAAACTTCGAAAGGACCAGATTGAAAAGAAAACTGCCTCAAGACATCCAACTCACTGATTCAGAAGATAGCGACTTTTCTCACTAATTCAAAGTATATCCTCTATTTTTCTCATAACACCACTGATCATAATCTAGCCTCGCATATCTAACCTCACTTTTCAATCGTTATCCATCTTATTTAATGTTACTGTATGTGTTAGTTATCCTGTTATATACCTTTTCTTTTATTATCTTTCATTTAAATGTGTTCTTAATTGTTCCCTGTTTGTTTATATTATAAATTTTTCACCTATTGTATGTGTTAGAGGACTTTAATTCCTCAGTTGTTAATTTGTATGCAATAATTACGTAATTTATCAATGGCTTGAATAGCAATACTGCTGATCAGTCAAATAATAAATTAAAAAAAGAAAAGAAATACACTTTGGTCAACCCTTACATTAGCAGAATTACGTAACATACACAAATACAATCTGCAAGTTCGTCTGCCACACCCTAAAACACAAGAGTTCACTTTCAAAACACAGCTGTACACGCAGTTCCAATTACTACTTCAACTCTCTCTAATTGGCGAACGCGGCTACTTTTTATACGTACATTGATGATTCCAAATGGTTGTGTAATGTTTTCTGTAAATCAAGATGTCACTAAAACTTTCTAGTATCTGTCTTTATCTGTTTCGGCAAGCACTTTATCTCCGCGCTACACTATCTGCTCCTTTGTGTGTGTCTCCGCCAGTCGCGGAAATAAAATTATTAATAATTTTAACAAAATAAAAACACATTGCAATATAATATTCTATAGTTTAGTTTGCTTATCTTGTACTTTATATACATTCTCATAAACTGCCTTAATTATATGTTTTAAAATTGAAATGTTACTTTATTATAATGTCGATGGATCACACTTTTCATATAGGTGCATATGTTTTTGTAGAAGTTACGTATCTTAGCTGCATTATTTTTTTATTATGGTGACTTCTAGTTTATAAAACATCGTTAACTTTTTTACCTCTGGCTGAAGAGATTGTTTAGCTTGCTAAATCGACCAGCCATCTGCTGGTAACCTGTTTGCAGTCTGGAAATGACAGGAATGCTGGCAATGCACTTTGTTAACTCTTCCCACTCAAGCACAAACACAAAGTCAGGGTTACCAACCAAGTCAGAGATCCGCGAAAGTATTGCAATTAGAATTAAACGAGCAGATAAATTGGTGTAGTGGTATTCTGTTACAATTGGTAACACGACAAGCATCATGAACAAACAAATTCTGTGGGCCCACACCCACAGGTAGCATTCTTGTGTGTCCTGTTTGAAGTCACTCTGGAAAACGCGGTAAATATATATCATAAATTCCTAGGGGTAGAGCACAATGTGCTTGTAACACGTAATAGGGAGGGGAAAGGGGAATATGAAAATGGCGACCAGATTCGGTGACAATGTATTTTCTAATGATTCCAAATCCAAGCATCCGGCAATGATCAACCTTCCCACAAGCTCGGCACCCTTAGAGCCCAGGAATACAGCACCAGAGGGCACTCCAAACGACGCTAGAGAGAAATCTCTACTAGGCGCACCTTTACCGTCCAGCCGAAATACACCGAACGCCTTCTCCTGGTCCTTTAACCCTGAAACAAGGATAGCTAATGATATATATAAGTTCTTCACAAACTGAACACTGGCCTCCCCTCTAATGACCAGGGAGTTACTTAGCTGTCCCCAAAGGGCGCCCAGCACCACCGTGGGGCTTTCCATAGGGAAAGGCCTAGAGACGAACAAGCCCCCCCCCATCTGGTCCTGTGGACTCAAGACGGGATGGAAGTAGATACACCACTTACGCGCCAACCCCAAAGGGGAAGACTACCGAACAACCTCGGTAGGACCACCTGGTGATGTAGCACACCTACTAGCTCTGCTGGCTAGTACGCGGAATATAAGGCTTCCCTCAACCCCGTCCGGAGACGTACCCGATCTCCCACGGGAATCGGAAACCACCACCCCCTCGAGTCCAACCCAATCCGAATAACTCCCAATCAGGGAGGGGCTCGAATGTTCGGCCCGAGGTTCCTCTAGTAACGTCAGAGGTACCACGAGTACTAGGGATCCGCAGCGCCCGCACCACGACAGCTGAAGGGGACGGAGCCCCTCCCCTACGGGATGATAGTTATGTGCAGAGGTTCTACTCCCATTAGTCCTGGACCCGTAGGACCAAGGACCCGAGCCTCCTTCTACCCGGGAGCGATGGGGGACTCATTAGGCAACCCTCTACCCCCTCCGGGCAGCCATAGCCTGGCCGGAGGTACCCAATTCCCCGTGTGTGTCGGGAACACACTGCCCGCTCGAGTCCAACCCAATCCAAACAACTCCCCGACGGGAGGGGCTCGGCAGTTCGGCCCGAGGTTCCTCTAGTAACGTCAGAGGTACCACGAGTGCTAAGGGTCCGCAGCGCCTACACCACGGCAGCTGAAGGGGACGGATCCCCTTTCCTACATGATAGCAACACTTCATCGTAGAAGTACCACACCAGCATTCGCCAATCATACCATAAAAGAATACCTGATTTGAGTGACTGCCGCAATAGGATTCGAAACTAGGACTCATCGAAACTTATGCAGGATGTAATACAGGCAAGTTAATTAAAAATATTCCCTTAGTATAGATTTTAAAAAATATATTCTCATTTTGTGAGCGTTATACAAGAAAACTGAAAGCATTTCTTCGAATAAGTCGCTGTATTCTATATGTTTATCTGGACCACATAATTCAGTTAATGACTATTTCTGAAAATATCAGAATTGCCAAAGCATCTTAAAAATGTAAGAAGTCGTTAAATGAATTCATAAACTTTTTTATTCTGCGATATTATTCATTTTAATTCCGATTATAACATTAACTTTATATGCCTTCTATTGTTTGAGTGTATCTTTATTCTCCATGATAGCGTTCATTTTACACGTCCCTAGTTACAGCGCGCTTTACTGCATTCTCCACCACTTATCCATGATAGAGATACACAGATAAGACTTGACAGTATCCTGAATCAAAAGTAAGGTACTTTGAATCGAAAGGTAAACATTTAGAGAGAGAAAAATACCTTTGAGTGGAAAGGGAAGGCGAGAAACATTACCCAAAAAACGAAAAGTTTGATGAATGCGGAATCTGGCATTTCAAGAATGCAATACTAATATTTTTTGTAATCTAATTCCCACCCAAAGCACTTTATGGTCTTTGGTTTGTTATTTTGTATTAATGTATAATCACTTAAGACGATTAAGTGACAAACTGTATATATTGAATTTTCTACAAATTGTATGTGAAGTTCTGTTCAGTTTGAATGCATTTTGTATAACAACGTATAAGATCAAAAATAATTTTAGATCAAAAACCACTAGAACAACTAAAATAATTCAGCTATTTAGGATGTAATCTTAATTATATGATGAAAACAGACAGAAATGTGAGTAAAAAGCTTGCAACATTCCAAATGATTTGTGGAACAGTGCATAGGACGTTGAGAAATAACACAAGAAGAGATACAAGATTAAAGTTGCACAAAACAATGGCAGTCCCTGCACTACTTTATGGAAGTGAGGCATGGGTACTCACGAAGAAAATGAAAAGCCAAATTCAAAGTCCAGAGATGACTTTTTAAGGAAAACAAAGGAATGCACAAGGTTGGATAGAATAAGGAATGAAGACATAAGAAAGGAACTCAACGTAGA